>OY821520.1:198201725-198661725 GCA_963682025.1 Cordilura impudica | reverse complement strand
ATTTTTAATTTTTAATTTTTAATTTTAATTTTTAATTTTTAATTTTTAATTTTTAATTTTTAATTTTTAATTTTTAATTTTTAATTTTTAATTTTTAATTTTTAATTTTTAATTTTTAATTTTTAATTTTTAATTTTTAATTTTTAATTTTTAATTTTTAATTTTTAATTTTTAATTTTTAATTTTTAATTTTTTAATTTTTAATTTTTAATTTTTAATTTTTAATTTTTAATTTTTAATTTTTAATTTTTAATTTTTAATTTTTAATTTTTAATTTTTAATTTTTAATTTTTAATTTTTAATTTTTAATTTTTAATTTTTTAATTTTTAATTTTTAATTTTTAATTTTTAATTTTTAATTTTTAATTTTTAATTTTTAATTTTTAATTTTTAATTTTTAATTTTTAATTTCTAATTTTTAATTTTTAATTTTTAATTTTTAATTTTTAATTTCTAAATTATAATTTTAATTTTAATTTTTAATTTGTAATTTTTAATTTTTAATTTTTAATTTTTAATTTTTAATTTTTAATTTTTAATTTTTAATTTTTAATTTTTAATTTTTAATTTTTAATTTTTAATTTTAATTTTTAATTTTTTAATTTTTAATTTTTAATTTTTAATTTTTAATTTTTAATTTTTAAATTTTAATTTTTAATTTTGAATTTTGCATTTTGAATTTTGAATTTTGAATTTTAAAATTTTAATTTTTAATTTTCAATTTTTAAATTTTAATTTTTAACTTTTAATTTTTAATATTTAATTTTTAATTTTTAATTTTTAATTTTTAATTTTTAATTTTTTATTTTTAATTCTTAATTTTTAATTTTTAATTTTTAATTTTTAATTTTTAATTTTTAATTTTTAATTTTTAATTTTTAATTTTTAATTTTTAATTTTTAATTTTTAATTTTTAATTTTTAATTTTTAATTTTTAATTTTTAATTTTTAATTTTTAATTTTTAATTTTTAATTTTTAAATTTTAAATTTTAAATTTTTAATTTTTAATTTTTAATTTTTAATCTTTAATTTTTAATTTTTAATTTTTAATTTTTAATTTTTAATTTTTAATTTTTAATTTTTAATTTTTAATTTTTAATTTTTAATTTTTAATTTTTAATTTTTAATTTTTAATTTTTAATTTTTAATTTTTAATTTTTAATTTTTAATTTTTAATTTTTAATTTTTAATTTTTAATTTTTAATTTTTAATTTTTAATTTTTAATTTTTAATTTTTAATTTTTAATTTTTAATTTTTAATTTTTAATTTTAATTTTTAATTTTTAATTTTTAATTTTTAATTTTTAATTTTTAATTTTTAATTTTTAATTTTTAATTTTTAATTTTTAATTTTTAATTTTTAATTTTTAATTTTTAATTTTTAATTTTTAATTTTTAATTTTTAATTTTTAATTTTTAATTTTTAATTTTTAATTTTTAATTTTTAATTTTTAATTTTTAATTTTTAATTTTTAATTTTTAATTTTTAATTTTTAATTTTTAATTTTTAATTTTTAATTTTTAATTTTTAGTTTTTAATTTTTAATTTTTAATTTTTAATTTTTAATTTTTAATTTTTAATTTTTTATTTTTAATTTTTAATTTTTAATTTTTAATTTTTAATTTTTAATTTTTAATTTTTAATTTTTAATTTTTAATTTTTAATTTTTAATTTTTAAATTTTAATTTTTAATTTTTAATTTTTAATTTTTAATTCATAATTTTTAATTTTTAATTTTTAATTTTTAATTTTAAAATTTTAATTTTTAATTTTTAATTTTTAATTTTTAATTTATAATTTTTAATTTTTAATTTTTAATTTTTAATTTTTAATTTTTAATTTTTAATTTTTAATTTTTAATTTTTAATTTTTAATTTTTGATTTTTAATTTTTAATTTTTAATTTTTAATTTTTAATTTTTAATTTTTAATTTTTTAATTTTTAATTTTTAATTTTTAATTTTTAATTTTTAATTTTTAATTTTTAATTTTTAATTTTTAATTTTTAATTTTTAATTTTTAATTTTTAATTTTTAATTTTTAATTTTTAATTTTTAATTTTTAATTTTTAATTTTTAATTTTTAATTTTTAATTTTTAATTTTTAATTTTTAATTTTTAATTTTTAATTTTTAATTTTTAATTTTTAATTTTTAATTTTTAAATTTTTAATTTTTAATTTTTAATTTTTAATTTTTAATTTTTAATTTTTAATTTTTAATTTTTAATTTTTAATTTTTAATTTTTAATTTTTAATTTTTTAATTTTTAAATTTTAATTTTTAATTTTTAATTTTTAATTTTGAATTTTTAATTTTTAATTTTTAATTTTAAAATTTTAATTTTTAATTTTAATTTTTAATTTTTAAATTTTAATTTTAAATTAAATTTAAAATTTAAAATTTAAAATTTAAAATTTAAAATTTTAAATTTTTAATTTTTATTTAAATTTCAATTTTTAATTTTTAATTTTAAATATTTAATTTTTAATTTTTTATTTAAAATTTTTAATTTTTCACTTTTAATTTTTCATTTCCAATTTCCATTCTTTATTTTTCGTTTTCCATTTTTCGTTTTTTAACTTTCAATTTTCATTTTCCATTTTCCCTTTTTCATTTTTCAATTTTTCATTTTCCATTTGCCATTTTTCGCTTTTCATTTTTAGTTTTCTATTTTCCATTTTTCATTCTTAATTTTGCAATTTGCATTTTCGTTTTTTCATTTTTAGTTTTTAATTTTTAATATTTAATTTTGATTCTTAATTTTTATTAATTATTATTTGCTTAGGCCAATGTGACACGTTCATTATTAATATACACATAACTGTAATGACTTCAACAATACGAAGAATTATATAATATACAACATATCTATATTAAAAAAACAATAAACACACTAAAATATTTTATTTTTTCAAGAGTTTTTTTCAAAGTTTCATTCATAACTCGGGGTCACGAGCGATTTTGACGATTTTAAATAGCCAACTCCTTTGGGATGTTAATAAACGATTTTATACAATAGCTTAGATATTGACGGCGCGGTCGTGATTTCCACAGACATAGGGACAAACGGCCAGACGGACAGACGGTCATCGCTAAATCAACTCCCCTAGTTATAATGATCAGGAAAATACGGTTTTGGGGTCTCCGGAATTTATTTCGAAGCGTTACAATCGGAATGAGGAGCCACTGAGGTGTGGAGGGTATAAAAAGTAAAGTTCCTTAACATTTAAAATTTTCCTTAAAAAATCAAATATTCTTAAAAAGGTGTTTTTCATAAAAAGTACCTTTTGTTTAAAAGGTACTTTCTTAAGACAAATACCTTTTCTTACACAAGTACTTTTTCTTAAAAAAGTACATTTTCTCAAAAACGTACATATCATTAAGAAGTACCTTTTCTTAAAAATAATTTTTTTTTTATAAAAAATACCTTTTCTTAAAAAAAATTTTTTATTAAAAAAGTACATTTCACTAAAAAAAGTTCCTTTTGATAAAAATGCGCCTTTCATGAAAATAGTTCCTTTTATTATAAAAGTTTATTTTATTAAAAAAGTATTTTTTTCTAAAAAAAAGCTACTTTTTATTAAAAAAGTACCTTTTATTGCAAAAGAACCTTTTAAAAAAAATACCTTTTATTAAAAAAGTACATTTTCTCATAAAAGTATATTTTTTAAAAGATTACTTCCATTAAAAAAGTACCTTTTATTAAAAAAGTACCTTTTATTTAAAAAGTAACTTTTATTAAAAAAGTACGTTTTTTAAAAGATTACTTTCATTAAAAAAGTACATTTTATTAAAAAAGTACCTTTTATTAAAAAAGTACCTTTTATTAAAAAATTACCTTTTATTAAAAAAGTACCTTTTATTAAAAAAGTACCTTTTATTTAAAAAAGCACCTTTTATTAAAAAATAACCTTTTATTAAAAAAGTACCTTTCAATTAAAAAAGTACCTTTTATTAAAAAAGTACCTTTACTAAAAAAGTACTTTTTATTAAAAATTACCTTTTATTAAAAAGTACTTTTTATTAATGAGTACATTTTCCTAAAACAAGTAAGAGTGTTAAATTCGGCTGTGCCGAATCTTTGATACCCTCCACCTCGGTTTGAGTCTTGATAATAAATGTAAATGAAAAAGTAAACAATTTGTTAAACTTAATACCAAATTATTTCAACAAATTCTTTGGGTTGGTTTTCTTCTTTTCATTATTTCGGATTTATTTCGGTGTTTGCTTTTTGGTCATCGTGGTTGCTGATCGGCATGCATTTTGGTTATACACCTATATGCATGCGTTTCCGGTTATATGACATAACTTCTCGTTTAATTTAGTTTTTGCTAATTAAATAGCTCGTCCTAACCTCCATTGCAAAGGTAATGGTTGTGTAGAGTGGCTATATGCATTAAATCGTGCTAATTGGAGATGGCTGTATAGTTTCTTTTAACTGGCCAAATATTTCTTCATTGTGGCCATATAGGTCGGATGGAGTAACAAAATAATAACCAAAAAAAAAAGCTCTCTCAACTTTTTTTTAAAATATTGCCATATTTTGAAAACATAGAGAATAAATTTATAATAATAAATAATCAAATTAGGGATGAAAAACGCAAAAAACGAAAAGTCCCAAACATTTTAAATAAAATAATTTAATGTTATCTTTATTTTCTGAAAAACTTCAAATTTTCATCCAAAAAAAATTGTGAAAATTTATATATAAAAAATAACATTCTCATAAAATTACGTTTACTTATGTAACAATTTTTATGTTAGCAATTCTTAAATATCATTTGAGGTTTTCTTAAATTCATTGAATTTAAATTAATATCGACAAATCTGTTTTTCTATTTATTTAAATTGTAAAGGAGTGGCATCTCTGTCAAAATAAGCGAAAAACACAAAGAATAGAAAAAAACAAATTACTTCGTGTTTGACAGGATGATTTTATGTTTATGTTTAATATCTTTATTTTTTTTACTAATATTTCTGTTTATTTATTTGAAAATGAAATAATGAATTGAATATTTAATTTTTTTATTTATATAAAAAAGTTTTTTAATTAAAGCAAAATATTTTCACTATTTCATGATTTTTATTTATGTATGACGACATTTCACCTAAAAATTTAAGTTTTTATCGATTGGATAAAACACACAAAAATGGTTGTCGTTTAGATAACAACAACAGCTGACTTTAACAATAGCGAATATCGTTTCAAAATTTTACTGATAATTTTGCAATTTTCTTTTTTTTTACAATTCGACTATCGTTAAAAGAAGTTACTGAATCGCGGTACTGAAAAGTTATTAATATCTCCTGAATGGCAATATTTTTTTTAAATGTAAACATTTTTAAATGTAAAGATATTTCTAAATTTAAAATTATTATTTCCGACGTTTTGATATGATTTTCTGAAACTCAATTAATATTTTCTAATTTATAATTGGAAATTTTATTTTCAGTTTTTATTATAATTGATATTTTCTTAAATTTGAATGGAAAATTTAAAAAATGAAATTTTGTATTTATGTGAATAATAATGCTTTATTAATTATAAACAATTTTTAAAAATTAGATGTAATCGCAATCAGATATTTTATAGGTAAAGCAGAATAATAATTCTATATAACTATGTAGAACTGTTTTGTAAGCAAAAAACTCATTGACGAACTCGGTAACTCTATTTTGTAAAGACAACAAAAAGTTAACCCCCCAATCTCACATCACACTGAAATTCTAAAATCGTTGTGTACGTATTATCAACGAAAAATTGTTCGAATTAGTCGAATCCATCGCCATTAAATTTTATGCTCAAACATCTGACTGCAATCTCATTTTTAAAATGTTGTCGAAGCGTAAACTTGAAAAAATTTGTATACTTCTCTCTCTTATTTTATTTTAAGTAGAGTTACTAAGTTTATTATACAGGCACATGTTTGAGGGAAAATGTTTACATTTATTATTATTAGTATTATTTTAATAATAGTTAATAATATTTATGCTCTATAATTAACAAACGTTTTTGTATGCGCATTTCAAAAAATAAATCATTATAATAGATTTAACAAGTTAAAACTTAAATTACAATTTTACAGGATCCAGTAAATTTGCATTAAATTTATAACAGGGTAACATTAATCATTAGTGTGAGCACTGCGGAAAATGTGTGTGTATTAGTAAAAAAAATGTGAGTGTATTGAGTTTTTCGAACTTGCAGTGTGATGTGAGATTGGTGGGTAATATGCCAAACTTATGTTCATATTTGTAAAAGAATAATGAAAAAACGTATGAAATAAAAGACCAACCCGTGTATACTCTTAACATTGTTCTGTATGATATCTAGTTGAAAATATTAACATTCATGTTAAAATAGAAATAACTATTGCAAAGCTAATTAGAACAAACAAAAATTATGGCGGCATCTACTGTGGCATAGTCACGCTGAGCAAAATGAAGTGACACTCTGTTAATACAAAAGAAATGTATTTTCCCCACAACAAAATACTGCAGAATTTTATGTAAATAAAATAACCGATTTATTTCTAACATGCAGTTACTATCAATATACATACATACATATATATAATATATGTACATTATTTGTATTATTTAATATGTGTATGTATGTATATTTAAATATTATACACAAAAAATACAACATCAAACGTTATTTTTGTGTTTTTCTCTTTAAATAAATTAATACATAAATTTTTTTGCTAAATTTACATTTGGGCAATTCACAACAGGTGTTGTATATTGTATGTTGTATTGAAATACACAATACAATCATTTGTTGTGAACACTCAGTTGTATTTTCATATTGTAAAACGCTTTCTTTAGTAATTTTCGATCCAACGAGGAAAGATCGCTTCGTCGCTTCTGCTATTTTGTATAAGAGAAAACACTTGTCAGTGTTTGCTTTTTGGTCGTGAGATATACTCTGGAGTTTTAGTTACGTACCTCTTGCATTTTAATTTATAATGAAAAAAAAAAAAAATGTTAAATGTTTTGGTTGGTACTGAAAGAGAAAATACATACTAAAAATATAAACATTAATTTTTATATAAATAAACTTATCGATGTATTTGCGTTATTTGCATTATTTGCCATATTTTATTTTATAATTATTTATGCTGATAATATTCTATGTATTTGTTTTTTCTTTTTCATAAAAACTGGCATTCACTTGGAACTGATATGTTATGATACAATATACAACATTTACAAAACATACCAAATGAAGTTGGATCGTGTATCAGATTTTTCAGTGAAAATTACCAACAACAATTTTACACTATTGTAAAGTGATACACGATACAAGAGATACAACGATACATTACCCATTGTGAATTGCCCAATTGTTTTTTTTATTAACAACTAGGTATTTTAGCATTATTTGCTTTAGATGTTGGTGAATTTTTACTCCCTTTGTATTAACTCGTAGTGTCTGCTTGTCGAAAAAATTTTGGATCGATTTTAACCACTTTCCCGTGACCCAATCGATCTGAAATTTTGCAGGCAGGCTTGTGGCAATGACAGAAATGATCTAACATATTTTTTTAGTGATGCCAAAACAATGGAAACTTTTAAATTTTTCTACCAGAGTTGATAAAAAAATGTACAAAGGGTTTGTTTTTGTTATATTATTACCATAACGACCACAAAAACAACAAGTCCAGCTATGAAAACAATGCAAAATTTAGAATAACAGCAAGAAAAATATAGAAATATCATGTTTTTCATTTTTTTTTTACTTTTTCAGAGATTTCCCTGGACCTGTTCCACCGATTTTAATGATTTTTGAAGTAGAAATCTTTCCATGAATTTGGTGAATCATTCTCACTAAAAATGATCACTGTAGCTGCACTATTGAGGGCGTGATCGTGACAAGAACAACATAGAAAATTATTTTTTTTTTCAAGACTTTTTTAGTTCTTCATTCAAATCTCGGGCCCTATTCGACCGATTTGGACGATTTTAAATAGCAAACTTCTCATGATGTTAGTGAATCATTTTTATGTCAACGAGTACCCTAGCTGCCGGATTGATGCCGTCATCGTGATTTCCACAGACGGACAGACGGACATCGCTATATTGTTATAAGGATCACAAATATATAAATTTTATGGGGTCCAAAATTTTTTTTCTAATTATTACAAACGGAATGACAAACTGGAGTGGAGGGTATAACAACTCTACAACAGCAACAATGACAGTCATATGTTTTTCAAATAGGAAAAAACTGTTTATGTGTTAGTTTCGGTCATTCCCCAGTATGCATTGAAATATTATTTCTCCAATGTTGGAGAAAAGTTAAGTTCCTAAATTGATGTCAAATGTAATTCTCAACTTGGGTTGAACAATTTTTCTCCTTGTTTGCTTTCAACTTGACATCAAGTTGAGACTTAACATTTTTTCCAATCTTTGAGAAACATTTTTACTCTCAATTGGATATCCAACACTTTTCTCCACTTGAGACCAAACATTTTTTCAACTTGAATACGATTTGTGTTAAGTCTGAGATATTATTTAAATATGTCATAAATAATAAATTAAATTAAAAAATGCCAAAAAAGTACAAATAAATCATTGATATATTTTTAATTATTTCAGCTTTTTGTCGAATTTTTCAAAAAATGTACAACTAATTAATTCATTTATTTTTAATTCTAGATTTTAAAAATGTACATAATATGTACATTTAATGTTAAATATGTACATAGTAATGTTAAATATATAATGAAATTAAATTGAAACATTAAAATAAGTACATTGTTTTCATTTCTAAAATTAGTATAATATTTTTTAATATGGCAATTCCGTACCTTCCATTTGATACCGATTGGAAATATTTCTTTGCTATCAAGTTGAGAATCACAAATTTCTCAATTTGATAACTATGAAAATCGCCATATAAAAATGTGCCTTTTAAGTTGAGAAGACTATATTCGAACTATTGAGGGCATTTGAGAATTAACGCTGGAGATTTGAGAAATGTATTTGATCTCAAATGCACCTCAAGTTGATAGCAAACAAAAATGTTTATTGGGACATTTAATGTAGGGTCGTTTGCACACACACAAAAAATAGAAAATAAATTGTCAATAAGCAAAGCAAGTGGCTTCGAAATTCGATGATGCCAGTTAATAATTTTTTGTTCACGCGGAATTTATAATTGGAGGAATTTTTTTCTCGAGAAATGTATTTTCCGTGAGAAAGAAATTCCTTGAGAATATTCATAATTGGGATGAATAACTTTTAATTGGAACTTTTTAGTCAGAATAAATCATAATTCTAGTTAGATATTGGTTAATATTTAATTAGAAAAAATATTGTGGTGGCATCTACGCAATTATTGAGGCAGTCACGGAAAAATTAAATGCAAGTCTGTTTTTTTTAATATAACAAAAATGGATTTTCCCTTTAACAAAATATGGCAGAATTCTTTATAAATGAAATGCAAAATGGAAAATCAATTTTGTGCTAATTCTTAACAAAATTAATAAAATATATATATATGTATTATTATATTTATTAATATTTGTAATTTTATTTGACACAATTTCACACACAGTTTTACAGATCAACTGTTTTCAACTGATTTAGAAGTTTTCTGTTTTTGAAACAGTAGTGCCAATTTGTAACATTTTGTGATGTAATGAAAATCGCAGAATAATAAGTTAATACACAATAAAAAATATTAAATTTTTAAGTTTTATATACATATTGCAATAAAAAAAACTTTGGTAAATTTACATTGAAGATGGTCAGAAATGAATGAGAAAAATATATAGACATTTTAGAAAAGCACATTTAATGTTAAACTTTATGCACAAAATATGTGGGTTTTTGTTGTTTCGAATTTAACTGTGGCTCTAAGTGAAAAGTTTTAGACCGATCGTATATTACATCTTGAGGATCCTCACCTAATATTTTCAAATATTTTAAATTCTTTTTAACTCATTTAACCTCATTACGAAAATAGTAAAACAGTAAATATGGAAAATCCACGCACCTCAAAAAATTGTTTTCTATGAAATAAATTAAAGACATTTCATATTATACAATTTTCTTTCAAAAATGTATCAATTATTGCAAATTTTAAATTTGACATATAGTATTTGTACATATATTTGTATAGATTTCGCAGTATGAAAAGAACTATTATTTCTTTATTTAGAATATATGTAAGTATTGCTCGCAAAAAAATGCAACATCATGAATGAAACACATAGACGACTGCTGGCAGCAGCATTTGTAGTCGTATAGTCAGCTACTTGATTTTTCTGAATGCGACAGCAACATATAATACAAATGCATTTTTATTTAAATATACAATTACTTTTACTTATTTAAAATGCATTAGTACAACGTAAAAATAAATAAATTAGTTTAACGCCTTTTGATTATTAATGGAATTATAGCCTTTCATTTTGCGATTTTTTTTTTAAACAAAATAAAATATTTCATAGCACTAACTTCTTTTACATATTTTGTTATATTGTCAACACTATTTTTGTTTTGTAGCCAACAAAACACACTTGCAGTTTTTTTTTATTTGAAGAACATATGACTGCCATTGTTGATGTTGTAGAGTTGTTTTTTTTTTTTTTTTGATTTTGTTTCGTTAACTCTTTTGTATTAAAGCACCTCCAATATATGTATCCATTTTAGTTTGCAAATTCAGTATATTTATAATTTATTACTTACAGCAAAAAATAATAGAAACAATTTTATCAGTTATGCTTACGAAACTATATAAATAGACTTGAAGTTGGCTCCAAAAGCAGTAGCCTGTGTAAAGAACAAGTTAGCGACATGTAACTGTTACGTAACGTGTCAGCCTTTTTTTCACATGAAAAGTATTGGGACGTTCCGGTTACGTTCGGTAACTGTTTTAAATGGTTTTCATGTAAAAAAAAACAACTGACTCGTTACGGTTACGGTTAGAAAACATTGACCTTTTATATGTATTATAATGCTATGAATGCATTTATCTTTATTTTATTTTATTTATATATTCTTTTTTTTTTGTATTGTATATTATTTTTTTTTATTATTATTACTATTTCATTTAATTATTTTTTTCTTTAAATAAATTAATACATAAAAATTTGTTTTTTAAATTATTGGTGAACTTTTACTCCCTTTATTTACTGCCTTTATATTAACTGGTAGTGTCTGCTTGTCGACAAAATTTTGGATCGATTTTTAGCCCCTTTCCCGTGAGCCAATCGATCTGAAATTTTGCATGCAGGCTCGTGGCAATGACAGAAATGATCTAACAAATTTTTTTAGTGATGCCAAAACAATGGAAACTTTTAAAATTTTCTACCAGAGTTCACAAAAAAATGTACAAAGGGTTTGTTTTTATTATATTATTACCACAACGACCACAAAAACAACAAGTCCAGCTATGACAACAATGCAACATTTAGAATAACAACAGGAACAATATGGAAACATCATGTTTTTCATTTTTTTTTAATTTTTCATAGATTTACCTGGACCTGTTAAACCGATTTTAATGATTTTTGAAGTAGAAATCTTCCCATGAATTTGGTGAATCATTCTCACTAAAAATTATCACCCTAGCTATCCTATTGAGGGCGTGATCGTGACAAGAACAACATAGAAAATTATATTTTTTCAAGACTTTTTTTAGTTCTTCATTCAAATCTCGGGCCCTAACCGACCGATTTGGACGATTTTAAATAGCAAACTTTTCAGGATGTTAATGAATCATTTTTTATGCCAACGAGCATCGTAGCTGCCCGATTGATGCCGTCATCGTGATTTCCACAGACGGACAGACGGACAGACGGACAGACGGACAGACGGACATCGCTATATCAACTCCGGTTGTTATAACGATCACAAATATATATATTTTATGGGGTCCAAATTTTTTTTTCTAATTATTACAAACGGAATGACAAACTTATATATACCCTCTGCACACTGGAGTGGAGGGTATAAAAAGTACCTCCTAGAAACGTAACTTTTCGTAAAAATTAAATTTTCAACGAACGATATAGGGATCTTGGAGCTCATTATAAACTGTAGTTCCTACTATTCACTTACATCGTGAAACATTGTACCGACTTAAAATTTTAACACAATATTCAAAAGAGGGTACATTTTTAGCATCCCCTGTACTTAACCCGGTAATTGCCAGAACTTTTTTGGTCTTATATTCTTTTGAAAAGTAGTATACTTTACTATTTCGACCTCATGAGCTCGAAAAACTAGCGTTACCATATGGTAACCCTGGATCGCCTACGGTACAGGTTTTTCAGAAAAGTGAAAACGAGTTTTGATATCTTTTTTCAATAAATTTTACAAAACCAGCTTTTTTTAAACATTCTTATTAAAAGTAAGAAAAATAAATTAAAATTAAATTGATATATTTGTTGAGCTGAAATAAGCTACAGTTTGGTATGATAATTCGCAAAGCACTTTACGCAAAAGCCTACGTTTCATTTTATATATGCTATTCGTCCATTAACATTACATACTTCACCGGCGCAAAGCCTTCGATTGGATAGTCACAAAATGCCCTATATCATCATAACGGAGAGTGTGCTCAACTCGACCTGGTAGTTGTGCATATCCGTGGGAGGTTATCGGACCACTTGATTTGGCTTTTGTACCGCAGTGTTTAGAGTAGTATACTATCAGTTTTCGTCGAAATTCTAATTGTGTCACTGTCGGTTGCACTTTTCGATAAAGCTGCAAAGCATTTTGAGCACAAGCGTCTGTCAGGCAATGTGGTATTGGGCCAAATTTTGGTCGAATCGAATTAACATGCACATAACATTATTATCATTCCACTTTACCAAACGAATACCAGTGCTTTTCATCGCAATTGATTCCGTTCCATTGACTTGAAGCTTTTTTATGTACCAGTGGACAGCTTGCTGGAATACGATTTTCGCGAATGTTCCTGTAGCATTTTTTGCAAAGATAAACCTATGAGGACCGTAAAATTTATAAAATGCCAATGGAATCTATAATATAAATAGGCTAGGCGATTTCTTGTGACCGATGTTTTGTTCTACCGTTTTATCCCGATTTTGACCAAACGTATATTATTTGAAAGGTATTTCTTTTGAACCGTTTTGCAGATTTACAGATTTTTAATTTTTTCCCCTTATTTTGAGTAAATTGCATTTAAAGTTGCTACTAACACAAACATAAAAATATACAATGCTATGTGAGTGTTTATTAAATTTGTTAATGTGTTTGTAATAAAAATGAGTTTGTTTTTTGTGTTGATTTGTGAATTGGCTACAATTGATTAGCTTGGCTACAATTGATTAGCATACCTTCAGGATCTTTATTTAATGAAAAAATAAAATTTCCTAGAATTTGCACTCGAATTTCGAGGGCTGCAATCTGCTAGTATGAATAAATTCGTTAAATACATTTCCAAAAATGCAGAGAAATGCGAAAAAACATGTACCCTAGCCAACCCACGGTTACCATACGGTAACGCCTTGAGTAAATTGTAAAATAGTACAAAAAAACTATTCTAAAAAAACAAGTAGGAAATTATAGTTGGTCTAGACCGAATATACGATACCCTATACCATGGTTGAGATACCCTATCTCTGCGGTACAACTAATGCGATATAAAAAATAAGCATAAACCAACATTGTTATTAATATTTTGGGCTGCAGATATGAAAAAGTTCATATCGGGTGCTACATTTATATGGGGACTAGGTTGAAAAATGGACCGATCCTGACCATATTTGGTAAGGTCACTTATTTTGTGCAAAAACTTATACAAACCAATTTTGAGAAAAATCTGTGCAATATTTTTATTTCTTGGTAAATTTAAGTGAAGATCGGGAAGTAGCTGTATATGGGGCCTATGACGAAAAATTGTCCTATAGGGATTATTATTGGACTACTGATTAATGATATAATAAAATAACACAAACCCAATTTGACTGAGATCTATATGTTAATTTGGATCTTTTGGCAATTTATGTCGATTTCATAGGATCATTTGTATGGGGACTAGGTCTGAACATGGACCGAATTACACCAATTTTAATAGTTCACGTATGGCCGATAAAAGCTTATATACCAAATTTCATCAAAATATATTCATATTTGCGAGCTGTAGTTTGATTACAAGGTTTACATGGACACACAGATGGACGGACGGACGGACATCGCTAAATCGACTCAGAAAGTGATTCTGAGTCGATCGGTATAATAAAAGGTGGGTCTAGGTCAAATAATTCTAGTAGTTACAAACAGCAGCACAAAGTCATTATACCCAAACCACATAGTGGTGTGGGGTATAAACATTTCGCATTTCATAGTTTATTTCATTAGCTACCAACAAGTGTAACTATATTAAAAATACATTGAAAAATTATTCCCAAAAAAATATACTTACCATATCGGATAATGGGAATTTTTAACTTTTTTTTTCACCTCAATTTCACATGTGATGTCTTCGTTAAATGTACTCAGTATATCAAAAACTTTATTTATTGGCATGCCACAAATATTTTGCATTAAATGTATTCACTTGTAATTGTATTGTGCTCTTTTAGATTTATTTTAATAAATGTAATGGCATTACATTGCCTATGGTAATCGTGGGTTATTTCGGGTTAACGAGATATCTTGTAAAATACTTTGAAAAATCTGCTAAAGTTGACCTGAAGAAAAATTATTTGAAAATTGTATTAAAAGTATATTTTTACTGATAAAAACACTGAGAAAAATTTTCATAAAAATATTAGCGGTTCTTTTTCTTTGTATTTTTCTTTATTTTTTTATTTACAAGAACATTGAAATTAATATCTGTGAAATAAATTTTCAAAAAAAAGCAACTTTAATAGATCGTATTGTACTTCACACAAAATTTATAACTTTTTATCACTTATTGCTGATGAAGGTTTCAAACATACAGCCACCCCTTTTAAAGTGTTTGGAAAATTAAAGAATTCCTAACAACTTTAATTTAAATCGTTCTGTTGAATCATTGTATGCATTTTTTTATTATAACCTACCAACTATGCAGAAATTTATATTATTATTTTTACAAGCCACTAATAAGCATAAACCGATAACCATTTAAAATCCACCTTAGTTTTATGCCAAATTTGAATTTTATCGTATTTCCAACAACGATTTTCAATATTATATACAAAAGCGATAAACAGATGATAATACAATGTATAAAAACATTTAAAAAACCCACCCCAACTTAAAAGAAAATAACAACACCATTCATTTCTAAGTTTATGATACTCTTTCAAAAATAGGACTAATTGATTCAGGCTTAGGACTCATCAATTTCACAACTGCTAACAAATGAGAGTTGAACAATTCATTTCGAAATAGAACACTGTTGTTTGTAAAGTGTGCGTGGTACAACTACTGAGGATAGAGGGTGAATAGGGAATAGTGAGAAATTGTTGAATTAGGTGGCGTTTAAAAAATAATTGTTTTCAAAAAGGTGGATATTTATTTGAATGATTTCTATTATTTATGATGAGAATAACACGTGCTGCATGCTGGTGACAGTGATATATATCGTATTCATTTTTTTTTTTTTTTTTGTTGCTTTTTGTGCTTTTTGTGGTGTACTGTGTATGTTTGAGCAATGAAATGGAATGATTTTGGAATTGTCTAATAAGTCAAGAGGGAATTGAACTGAACTCTTTCTTTTGTAGAAACATTTATACTTGTATTAGCAAAGAAATATGTTCATTAAAAATTATTTTAAAAAATTATTCAAAATTGTTAGAGCTACCAAATAACCGTTCAATAAATAGAATTCTTATACAAATTAAAAAAAATATATACTCGCCCAAATTTTTTAATTTATTTACTTATTTTTTTAAATAATCCAAATCATCCTGATAATAGATGCCATGCTGGAGCAGCTATTTTGGTTAAATTATCATTAAATTATGAAATAAATCAAGAAATTAGAAGACCAACTTTAGAAGCTGTACTTACTAATCTATAATATTAGCACGTATGGCGATTTCTTATGACATACTCTACACCTTCAATTACCAACCGATTTTGACAAAAAAAAATATACCATTTGACAGATATTTCTTTGCAGATGTCCACAATATTTACAGATAAGCACCATCTGGTACATTTTTTTTTTGAGTAAAATTCATTTAAAGTTGCTACTAACTCATACATAAAACACATATTTAGGCTTCAAATAAAAAATTGTATAGTGCTGTGTGTTTATTTAATTTGTGTTGAATTTTGAATTGGCTAAAATTGATTAGCATACCTTTAGGCTCTTACAAAATTATTTATGCATAAAAAAATTTAATTTCCTAGAATTTGCACTCGAATTTCGATGGCTGGGCTCTGCTAGTTAGAATTAAATGTAAAAATATTTATATCAACATATTTTCTCCATATACATACTTCTCCGAGACATAACGCTTCTTTCCTCGATTATGAAAACTTTTTTTATAGCAGCTGCTGATTTCAATGCTAAACACCAATGCTTGGGATCGAGAAGAGCCAACCATAGAGGATGGCTGTTATACAAATGTATCTGCAAGCATAATAACTCGAGTGAAAAAGATAACGAAATGCTAAACTATAAAAGTACCTACACTACATTTGACCTCTAGTTTCAGATGTATACATCCTGCTGATGTTAAATATATGGGGACGGCCCGTGATATATATAAAATAACTTCTTAAATACGAATTTACCGAAACTAGCCTGATTAGCTAGAAAAATTAAAAATTTATATTAATATCGAGAATTCAAGGTCAATAGTGATAATTCAAATAGATATCTTAGCGAAATAAAAATTTTTATTTACCATTCTCTGTTACGATAACAATTTTAGTTCGAATTTTTAGAATAAAAATTTAATTGAAAAATAAGCTACTTAATACCAAAAACAAAAAAAATAAAGGACAAATATTAAGTGTTCTCTGCCATAATTAAGATTCTTAAACAAGAAATATGAACAAAAATTAAAAAGAAATGTTTTAAAATAAAAAAATTTTTTAAAAATAATCAAATCAAGTAAAATATTTAAAAAAAAATTTATATTCTAATTTTAATTTTACTTATAAAAAAAAAATGCCCGAAAGTACTGAAATACGTTTTTTTTCATGCAATAGTGAACTAACAATTATTAATCAAATTTTAAAACTAATACTTAAAATATTAAATTCTGCCAGTGCCAGGAAAATTTTAATTATTCTACGATAATTTTAAATAAAAATAAATATTCATTGGCTTTACCTCAAGAATTTTCTATTTACCTCAAGCATTTATTATGAGATATGCAGTCTCTCTCCTTCTTAGGTGTCGGTTATTGCGATTGTTGAACCACGTGCAAAGATATTCGGTTGAGTTTCTAGTACCTTCAACTAGCTTGAACAGTTTTTAATAATATCGTTTAATTCGCTATGTAATTGAGAGTTTCTCGCATACCATGTGGAGCGGGTAATCAACTTTAAGATCTTCTTTTGACATCTCTATATTTTCTCTATATTAGAAGCTGAAGCGGTTCCCCATAACTGTATACCGTAGCACCAAATGGGTTTCATGATTGAATTATATACCAATATCTTGCATTACGTTATGTTAGGTTGGGTTGGAAGTGGCTGCTAAACCAAAGGAAAAGCACACTTAGACTCTGGGGTCCTTTGTGATACCACGGGACGAATAGGTGTTCCCCTCAGTCCCCACCGTAGAACCAGTTTGAGCTCCTGGTGAAATGTCCACATTTGAGAGATCAGAGAGATCGTGAAGAAACGGTGATCCCAATGTTCGAAGTCTCGTTCTGGAGAGCGCCGGGCAAAAGCAAAGGAAGTGTTCTATGCTCTCCACCTCCTCCACATCCATGCAGCTACGACAGAAGTCATTTGACGAGACGTGTCTCCCTATGAGGCAGTGCCCAGTGATAACAGCAACTACTGTTGAAATCTTCCCACGGGGTTCCAGCTTGCACGATTCCAGGGGGTGTACCAACACATTCCAAGTCCGCTGGAACCCGTAAGGTAGTGCCCTGTCTTGCCAGCTCATCAGCTTTACAGTTTCCCGGTATATTCCTGTTCCCTGGGACCCATATGAGTCTGATGTTGAACTGCAGGGCCATCTCATTTAAAGAACTGCGGCAGGTAAGGCTGGTTCTTATTTTCAGGAACATTGATTCCAGTGTAGTGTCGTTGTAGTGTCGTTCGAATGCACTCCTCGGAGTAGTATAATCCACGTTTAATGGTAAGTTCCTGTTAGTCAGGATTACTCCATGGCCACAATTATGACCACGCCATTGTATTAACCACGTAAGTTGAACTAAATTTAATTTTATTTGTGCTAATTTTGATTCTATGTGTTTGTTCAAAGTAAGGAGGCGGTCAAGATGAAGTCCCAGGTATTTTACATCAGAATGTTGCGGTATTTGCTGATTGTTTATTCGGATTTTAGGGCATGTTTCTCTTCTAAGCGGAAAAGTAACATGGATACATTTTGTTCATTTCCTCTTATTTTCCACTTGTATAACAAGTACTCCAATTTTAGAATAAGTCGTTGTAAAAGTGCAGATGCTGTTGAGGGGTCCTCATGAATACTCAAAATTGTCGTGCCGTCTGCACCTGTTGAAGTAATCGTTTTTTGATTAGTCGGAATGTCCGCTATATAAAGAATGTATAGGAGCGGACCCAGAATATTGCCCTGTAGAAAGCTATATTTTATATCCTGAGGGCGACTTAGAAAGTTGTTCTTCTCTGTTGAGAATTTCCTGCTTGTTAGATTTTTTATTTTATAGAGTAGACCCCCGTGCCAAACCTTATCGAAAGCTTGCGAAACGTCAATAAAGAGAGCAGAGGAGTCCTTCTTTCTTCAAAGGCTTTTCGTACAACTAACCTGCGGACTGTCTCAATGGTGCTATGTCTACACCTAAATCCGAATTGATGTGCTGGGATGACGTTATTTTGATCTACAGCTACACAAAGTAACGATTGAAACTTTCCATTATGAGGGACCATATTCAAGGCCTAATATAGCATTAAATATAAAAAAAATTATTATCAATGATATTCAGGGTAACTCGAAAAGCATTTTATTATTGAACACATCGATCTTCGATACTTTTTTAGGGCTTTTATGTGGTAACTCATTTATTGAACTAGTAGTTATATTCGGAGTAAAAACTTTTTTCAAATGTTCTACAAATATGTCTCCTTTTCCTACGTCATGACGCGTCATCTCTAGCCCAACCTCCATTTTGCATTCTTAAAGTTGGGTTACGAACGACGGTCTCTTAAGAATTTCTGTAGCTCGCCCTAACGACTAATCAGTTCTTGAAGTCGGATCTTATTTTTCGAGATATATCGAGATATTTATCATTTCTCTGAGTTTCAAGCCACTTTGATGGCACTTTTTAAAAAAATTAACTTTTTCAAAAAAAGGTACTATTTTTAAGAAAAGGTGCTTTTGGAAAAAATCTACGTTTGAAAAAAGGTAATGTTTTAAGAAAAAGTAATTGTTAAAAAATACACTCTTTTAAGAAAACGTACACTTTTAACAAAAGGCAGTTTTGTAAGAAACCGCACTTCTTAGCAAAAGTACTATTAAAGACACTTTTTTAAGGTAATTTTTAAACAATAGGCAAATTTTTAAAAAAGTACTTTTTTACGGCAATGAACATTTCACGAAATTTACTTTTTTTAAGAAAAGGTACTCCTTTTGGAAAAGGTACTTTTAAGAAAATGTATTTTTAAGAAACGCTACTTTTCAAATAAAAGGTATTTAATAAAGAAAAGTTTTTTTTTAAGAAAGATATTTTTAATAATGTTGTTAATATTCTTCAGACAGATTTTTATACCCTATACCACTATGTGGTTTGGGTATAATGACTTTGTGCTGCTGTTTGTAACTACCAAAAATATTTGACCTAGACCCATCTTTTATTATACCGATCGAATCAGAATCACGTTCTGTAATCAAACTGCAGGTCGCAAATATGAATATATTTTGATGAAATTTGGCATTTAAGCTTTTATCGAATCGGTCCATGTTCAGACCTAGCTCCCATACAAATGCCCCTATGAAATCAACATAAATTGCCATAAGATCCAAATTATCATATAAATCTTAGTCAAATTGGGTTTGTATGTGTATATTACATCCATTAATCAGAAGTCCAAAAATGATCCCTATGAGACAACTCTTAGTCATAGGCCCCATAAAGAGCTGCTTCCCGATCTTCACTTAAATCTATCAAAAAACAAAAATATTGCACGGATTCCTTTCAAATTTTGTTTGTATATATTTTTGCAAAATACAAGAGACTCTACCAAACATGGTCAGGGTCGGTCCATTTTTGGGCCTAGTCCCCATATAGATATAGCATCCGATATGAACTTTTTCATATCTACAGCCAAAAAAATTTATAAAAATCCCACACAAATTTGGTTTATGCTTATTTTCTATATTCAGTTAGTTGGGCCTGAGAGATAGGGTCTCTAAACACATGGTATAGGGTATCGTATAGTCGGTATAGACCGACTATAACTTTCTTACTTGTTTTTTTTTTTAACGAAATGTACTTTTCCAAGAAAATGACTTTAAAAATAACGTATTTGTTAAGAACAGGTACTTTTTAAGAAAGCGAATTTTTTAAGATAATTAAATATTTTAAGAAAAGCTACTTTTTGAAAAAACTGCTTTTTTACGAACTTTTTGAAGAAAAGCTGCCGTTTCATATTTATATGTTATTTTTAGAACAGGTACTTTTTAAGAAAAGCTAATTTTTAAAAAAGTTTCTTTGTTGGGATAAAGTGCTGTTTTAAAAAGGAAAGTATTTTTTTTTTAAGAAAACTCCTTTTTATACCCTATACCACCATGTGATTTGGGTATAATGACTTTGTGCTGCTGTTTCTAACTATCAAAAATATTTGACTTAGACCCATCTTTTATTATACCGATCGAATCAGAATAACTAACTGATTCGATTTAACGATGTCCGTCCGTCCGTCCGTCTGTGTGTCCATGTAAACCTTGTAATCACACTGCAGGTCGCAAATATGAACATATTTTGATGAAATTTGGTATATGAGCTTTTATCGGCCAGATGATGAACGCTGTTGAAATTGGTGAGAATCGGTCCATGTTCAGACCTAGCCCCCAAACAAATGACACCTATGAAATCGACATAAATTGTCATAAGATCCAAATTGTCATATTGATCTTACTCAAATTGGGTTTGTATGCGTTTATTACATCCATTAATGAGTAGTCCAAAAATGATCCCTATGGGACAACTCTTAGTCATAGGCCCCATATAGAGCTGCTTCCCGATCTTCACTTAAATCTATCAAAAAACAAAAATATTGCAGTGATTCTTCTCAAATTTTGTTTAGTTTAGTTTAGTTTATTTTAGTTTATTTTTATTTGTTTATATATATTTTTGCAAAACAAAAGAGACTTTACCAATCATGGTCAGGATCGGTCCATGTTTGGGCCTAGTCCCCATATAGATATAGCATCCGATATGAACTTTTTCATATCTGCAGCCAAAAAAATTAATAAAAATCCCACTCAAATTTGGTTTATGCTTATTTTCTATGTCCAGTTAGTTGGGCCTATGAGATAGGGTCTCTTAACGCATGGTATAGGGTATCATATAGCCGGTCTAGACCAACTATAATTTTCTTACTTGTTTTATGAAAAGTTATTTTTTACAGAAAATACTTCCTTAAGAAAATGTATATTTTTAATAAAATGTACCTTATGTTTTTATGAAATGGTACTTTTTTTTTAACAAAAAGTACTTTTATCAGAAAAGTGTTTTTAAGAAAATTAATTTTTTATGAAAAGATACTTTTTTAAGAAGGTACTTATTTAAGAACCTGTACATTTTTAGGAAAATTTACTTTTTAGGAAGTCACTTTGAAGAAAATGTACTTTTGAAAACGGTACTTTTTCAAGAAGCGGTACTTTTTCAAAAACTTGTATTTTTTAAAGCACTTTTTTTGAATTGGTACGATTTGAAGAATTAGTACTTTTTTTTAAGAAAAGCTACTTTTTGAAGATAAGGAACTTTTTATGAAACGTACTTTTTTAGAAAATTAACTTATTAATTTACTTTTATAAAACAAGCACTTTTTATAAAAATTCAACTTTTTTAGAAAAGATATTTTTTAAAGAAAACGAACAATTTTAAAAAAAGGCTCTGTTATAAGAAAACATACCTTTTTAAAAAAACATACTTTTTTAAAAAAGTGTTGTTTCAAAAAGGTATCTTTTTTAAGAAAATTTACATTTTTAGGAAAATGTACCCTTTTAAGAGAAGGTACTTTTTTTTAGTAGAGATACGTTTGATAAAAAGGTAGTTTCTTAAGAAAATGTACTTACTTATTCATGAAAAGGTTGTTAAAAAATGTGGAAGAAAATGGGAAAAAAGCACTTCGTTATTACTTGACGATTTATGTGTGGATATAGTTTGTAAAATTTCAACAGAATCGGTCAAGTAGATTTTGAGTTACGATGTTCACGGACTTCGAACATTTATTTGCGAGAAAATCGATTTGAAGTTTTTTAAAAACTGATTTATATACGATATATCGTATGAGGCCGGTCGCTGGAAATGCTGTATCTGCTTAAGTTTTGCTCCGATTTACTTCAAATTTTGACATAACACTCTCGACATGTTGTACACTCAGAAAGAGAAATGCAAAAAAGGTTTTAAAACCTTACCCCCCCCCCCCCCGCCCTTTAAGAAATTTACTTTTTAAAAAAAGCATATCTACCCCAAATATAATTTTCTTACTTGTTTAAAAAAAATCTTTTCGAACACAAGTCATTAAAAAAAAAATAAAATAATATAGTACTTTTTACGAAAGTGTACTTTTTTTGAAATGATACGATTCCTATAAAAGTTACTTTTAAAAGAAGGTACTTTAAGAAAAATTTATTTTTAAAAATGAACTTTAAAAAAAGCCGTTTTTAAATTCTTTCTTTTAACTCATATTCTCTGCCTGTCTGTCGGTCTGCCATGGGTGGACCCCATTCCCCCTTATCCAATTGATCTGAAACTTGGCCCATAGTCTTGACGTGACTATAGATTAATTTTGGGGAAGTCACGCACAGTCACGCGTGGTCACGCACATCACGGATTGATCTAAATGTCATTTTCCCCCATCCGATCGATCTCAAGCTTGGTCCATACACTTGCTGTGAAAAAAGATTAACTTTGACATAGTCACGCACAGTCATGGAGATATTAAAACCCCACTTCCCCTCATTCGATGGATCTGAAACTTTGTCCATAGACTTGTTGTGGCCAAAGATTAATTTTAAGATAGTCACACACAGTCACGAACAGTCACGGAGATATTCAAAACTCATATGCATAAAGAAAGAAAGAGTATTAATTTTGTTTTTATGGGTTAGATTATTTTTAAACAAAGTTACTTTTTAAACAAACCACACTTTTAAAAAACGCATTTTTGTGAAAAGTACTTTTTAGAGAGAAAGTAGCTTTTAAGAATAATGGTACTTTATTTCGAAAAGGTGTACCTCTAAAGTGAGTCAACTCAAAAGTTTTCAATTTTCACTTATTGCAAGAAAACGATACACAGTGGTCATATCTATCCACTGTAAAAATCTTACATCGATTTTTCTAGTCTTTCGCAAAAAAAAAAAATACAGTTATAACCCTCTTTGTGTTATAAGAGTAGCTTCTTTAGAATCCACTAAAAAGGCTTATTTTGAGTTGCACCCAAAAAACTTGTTATTTTTGATGATCACTGAAAATCGCAAAAACAACTACTGTTGATATATATGTATTATTCGAAATTCCTTACAATGAAACAACTGTTTTTCAATTTTTTAGTAAATATTAAAAAAAACCGTTTTTTGCCTCTACTGAAAATATGTAAATTTTGAGTTGACTCACTTTAAAGGTACAGGTGCGATATGTATAAATTTGAACTTCTTATAAAAAGGTTTTTTAAGGAAAGGCACTTTTTTATGAAAAGGCACTTACTAAGAAAACCTTTTTTTTTTTAAAGTTGATAAGATACTTTATTTAAAAAAAAAAAAACCTTTTCTAAGAATTTAAGTTACTATTTGCTTAATTTTTCCCCTTTTCGAACATTTTAAGCCCTTAACTTTCGAATTTACTACAATTCTTTCTTATTCTATTTGTACGGAGCCAGTGGACCATTTCACGAGTATGCGGTCAAAAATCCATAACTTTTGATTGGATTGGAGTTTTGATATGCACTTTCTTTTTTTTTTTGGTAGTTTAGACTTTAACCTTTAATTTTTGCTATAAAACGTGGATATCGACTAATAATAAAAAAAAAGTTATGGAGGGTTTAAAATACACTTTCATTTTCAGTTGAATTTTAGTACAAAAGTGAAGTGTTAAAAGGTTAACAACTAATATTTTTTTAAAAATTTTGTAAGTTAAATTTTGTCAGGAAATATCAAACTTTGCCCCCGAAAACTATTTAATCCTAATTTTTACAAGGGTCAAAGGTTGGCTTTTTTTTAAAGAACCCGAGCTAAAAGATAATATTGGTTGAAGAAAGAGAAGTTTCAATGAAAAAGTCGTATGTTTTTACTTAAGTTAAAAAGTTTTTTTATTGTCTTTTTAAATATTTC
Organism: Cordilura impudica; assembly: GCA_963682025.1. NCBI lineage: Eukaryota > Metazoa > Arthropoda > Insecta > Diptera > Scathophagidae > Cordilura > Cordilura impudica. The sequence goes on along the minus strand of OY821520.1, from coordinate 198,637,090 downwards.
TATATCAATTTTTATTGTAAATTTATGATATATATAAATTTTTAAATCAAGAAAGATTCTTAACTATATAAAAAAGAGTATAATTTATTGTTAGTGTACTTTAAATCAAACAATTTTAGTAAATATTTCTTCTAAATAGCCTTGATTTTCATCTTCTAAAAGTTGTTTAGCTTTTTCGGCTAATTCAATAGTTTTCCATTTATGTCGAATGTTTGTTCCCCATGGTACAACATTATATGAACTATGGTGGCATATGTATATGGTAGAACTTGTAATATGATTTTGAATGGCCTTATTAATTCATGATATACACCTGCGATAGATGCTACAGTTTCTAGATCGGAATAAAATATCCTTGCAGCATTTCCATCATTTTAGTTTCCTTCTCCTTGTTTTCGATGGTCGATTATGAGGCCTAACTGTAGATATTTTTCTCGAATTTGTTTTTTTTTTGCATTATTTTTTCTTAATTTTCTTTGTTTTTTCTCACTGTTTCGCCTAACGGACCAAATTCCAAACCATAAGCCAATTAAGAATATGATATGATGAGTTTTAGAAAAATTCTGTTTGCATGTTTTTATGTGCCAAAAACGCTTATTTGTATACCCTATACATACCACTATGTGGTTTGGGTATAATGACTTTGTGCTGCTGTTTGTAACTACCAAAAATATTTGACCTAGACCAATCGTTTATTATACCGATCGACTCAGAATCACTTTATGCGAAGATTTAGCGATTTCCGTTCGTCCGTATGTGTGTGCATGTAAACCTTGTAATCAAACAACAGGTCACAATTATGAATATATTTTAATGAAATTTGGTATAAAAGCTTTTATCGGCCATGGAATGAACGCTATTGAAATTGGTGAAATTCGGTCCATGCTCAGGCCTAGTCCCCTTGCAAATGACCCCTATGAAATCGACATAAATTGCCGCAAGATCCAAATTATCTTATACATCTCAGTCAAATTGGGTTCGTATGTGCTTATTATATCCATTAACACGGTGACTGCCACGGCAATTATGGATTAGAATTCCGGGCTCTAATTCCCGCAGTCGTAATCGAAATAATTTCGTATCGGAATTTTAGACAAAAAAAAAATGGATCCAAGCTTCTTTTTTCATTCTTCATCATCCGACTCTGACGAAGAGCAAGATTTGAATAAAATTAGAAAGAAAATTCGTGATTCCACGATTTGGAGTCTTTAGATTGCCAAAGTCAGTTGGCTGTTGCTTTGCCTTGTGCGCAATTTGGCAAAATACCTTTGTCCAAGTCCGAGTGCTCTGAAATAAATTCAGCAAGTGCCTGCTTTTGCGTTGAATTTATTTTTGTTATTTTTGACCTAAAATTATTTACCAACTCGATAGATAATTTGCTATCGACTAAAATGTCGTACGGTTGCGTTTGAGTACTCGCTCGTTATCGAGTAATATCATTCGAAATTTCGATACTTGTTAATCGACAAAGGCTGAGAGCATCCCAAAAGAAAAAATTTCGCACGTTCGAATAGAATTTCGATCGCTATCGACTTCGAGAATTAGAGCCCCGGTCTAAAAATAAAATAAAAATATTCTTTTACTTCTTGATTTTGAACAAAATTTTTATATTTATCTTTTCTGTTCATTTATTACAAATTTTCTGTTCATGTAAGCCAGCATTGATTTTTTGTTCTCTTCCCAAAAGCCATCTATCCATATTAGCACTGATATACTACGAGTTTAATCGTAGCTGCATAAATATGGTAAGTAAATACAGTACGAGATAACTCGTAGTCGGCGGCATAGCAAAAAACGTAATCTACGAGTTGTCTCGTAGTTAGCAGTAAACGTGTTATTCAGTAGTCCAATAATAGTCCCTATAGGACAATTCTTAGTCAAAGGCCCCATATAGAGCTGCTTCCCGATCTTCCTTAAATCTATCAAAAAACAAAAATATTTTTTCTCAAATTTGGTTTGTATGTATTTTTTCAAAATATATGTGACTCTACCAAATATGGTTAGGATTGGTCCTTTTTTCGACCCGATATGAACTTTTTCATAGCTGCAACCAAAAAAATTAATAACAATGCCACTCAAATTTGGTTTATGATTATATTCAATACCCAATTAGTTGGCCCGAATAGATAGGGTCTCTAAACCATGGTATAGGGTATCGTATGGTCGGTCTAGATTGACTATAATTTTCTTACTTGTTTATTTTGTGCAGTGTGCAAAATACCCCCAATGCCATTTGCGTTTAACTGCAAATCGTATTCTTAAGGGCACTATACACTTGTAAAATTCACCATCAAGCATTATGGTGGTATTAATGAAAATTGCTTTGTATGTGTGACAACGACAAAACCATTTTTTTTTTTTTTTTGATTTTCAATCAAGCATCGTCGGTGTCACACATACAAACAAATTTTGACTAATTCCACCATAATGCTTGATGGTGAATTTACAAGTTTATGGTGCCCTTTAAATGCTCGCAAATTTACTGCTGCTACTTCTTTGTAGCATATCATATGCTTAGTATAAAAATTATCAATTTAATATTTCATTGATACGCCTAAGCAGCTGTTCTAATTATTTAATGGATTTTTAAATTATCGATACTGTTGACTCCTGTATGTACAACATAATTATTGTTCTAAATAAATAAAAAATTTACAAATGGCCAATGATATGGGGACAACTTATAAACACACTATTCGACTTAAGCTATTTGAGGAGCTAAGCACCTGTACAGACCCTTTTAAAATTTAAATATTCATTAAAAGCACGTTAAGTCAAATATAATTTTATATTAAATGATAGATATTTGTTAAGTTCATAATATATGGATTGCTAAAGTTTTTATATATAAGTATATAGTAGGTCTGTTCCGCCAGAACAATATCTTTTAAAAGTCTCGCAAAACTCAAGCATTGAGTAATTTCATATTAACGCTCTTCGCTCACATTTTCTATTTTTCTGGTGGAACGACTTGAAGCAAAAACCATGATTCATAATTAATTCTTTTTCTGAATCACTGCTTGATTCCAATAAATTTTCATATAAAACTAATTTTTCCATTTTATTTATTTTTACCAAAATTTTATTCTTTTTGACAAAAATCAAAAAACCAAAACAACGAATGAAAACATCTGCTTCTGTCACTTTTCGTAAATGGTTGAAATTTACTCACACAAATTTGTTGTAGCAAAGTTCAAGCAGTTCAAGCATGGTGAGTTGCGCTGAGAAACTGCAAATGTCTCTCTCTTTAGCTTGACATTTTTTTGGTGGAACGCACTCGACTAATGTTCAACATACTTGAACATGCTTCAACATCGTGGGGGAACAGAACTAGTATGTGTCGAAAGACAGAAGACAAGTTGAGGCCATATAGACGTTTTTGTAGCTGGTGATAAGGATTAAAAATTATCTAGTTAAATGTGGAAATCCGCTAAACAAATAAAAATATTGTTTTCATTTCAATTACTCGTATTTGCTTTAAACTAATTAGGAATACCCGCTTCAGTTTCCAAAAGCAATCAGTTTAGCGGAAAAAGAGCTGTGGTACCCTACAAAATTATATAGGGAATTTTCTTTATCAATCCATACATTATGCTTAATAAATTAAATATATCTGATTCAAATAAATTTAAAATTTTTACCATCTGGTCTACAATTTCTTGGAAAAACATAATATGTACACCTCTTGCTTGGCATAACCCCATAAAAAAAGGGTAATGCAGTCAGGTTAGGTGACTTTGAGGGACAGCGGAAAGTGGAGTTTCTGGGTATTAATTTGTTTGAGAATTTTCCTTGGAGCTCCGCCATAATCGGTCGGTCTATGTGCGCAGTTGCTCCATCTAGCTGGAACCAAAAAAAAAACTCCTTCAACATCTTTAAATAACGATGCTCACTGTTACACCGCTTTCTTCAAAGAAGGATGGCCCCACAGTGCACCTTGATGAAACTGCTCACCACACAGTAACTCGTTATGGGTGCAGTTCCATTTTATGGAGTATATGTGGATGAGATTCACTCCATATATGGCAATTCTGCTTGTTTACATTGACGTTTATATCAAAATGGGCCCCATCAGGAAGAAATTAATCAAGCTGTTGTCTTCTCCGGCCATCTCAATCATTCTTTGTGAAAATTCCAGGCGAACTGACCAATCCAGAGGGTTTTACTTGCTTGTAATTTGGACTTTGTCCATGTACTCGGGAGAGTGCCTCCAAACTCCCGCCTAAATACCCTTTGGACGCAAATGAAGGACTGCAAAGCATTGCACCGCTACACTATCCAAATCCCATTTTCGGTCTCCCAAGCGTTCATTTTAATAAATCTAAATTAAGCAAATTACTCACACAGAAAAAATTATTCCGTATTTTCTTTATGTCACGATTCGTGCGCCACCCTGTATATTAAATAGGACATTTTGTTCGATATACGGTACGAAAAAAAGTCATTAATTTAATATTTACAGTTATGAATTTCTTAAACTACATTTCGAAATTGGTTGATTTTTTATCAGTTAGCCGTACAAACTTTTTCAAAGCACTTTTCTTAAGAAAAGGTACTTTTTAAGAAAATGTACTTCTTTTTAAGAAAGTAAACATTTTTTAGAAAAAGTATTTTTATTAAAAGGTACTTTTTATGAAATGGTAATTTTAAGGAAACCGTATACTTTTAAAAAATACCTTCCAAGAATAGGCTTTTAAGAAAGGGTACTTTTTTTAACGAAAGGGGATTTTTTTTTCATGAAAATGTACATTTTAGAGACTCTGTACCTTTTAGGGCAAATGTACTTTTATAAGAATATGAACTTATTCAAGAAAAGTTACTTATTAAGAGAAAGGGACTTTTTTAAGAAAAAGGTAATTTTTTCTTAAAATTTACTTTTACAAGAAATAGAACTTTTTTAATAAAATGATTTTTTTACGAAAAGGAACGCTTCTTTAAAATGGCACTTCAATGAAAAATTTTTTTAAGAAAAGTTCCATTTTAAGAAAATGTTCGTTTTTAAAACGAGTAACAGGTTCCGTACATATCAATTTTCTAGTTACTTAAAAATTTGTTTAATTTTCTTCTTAAGTTTTTTTAAACGTTTCTAAATGCTTTAGTTTAATTTCTCATTTTTTGTTTATTTAACATAATTTAAAAAAAAAAAAAAATAAATAAAAATTGTTCTCTGAACAAATAATACTGTAAATTTTACTTAAAAACAATTAAAATTGTTTTCATATGTTATGCTATTTGTTCTAAATTAAGTTATTGTATTTTATTTAATTTTTTTAATTTCTTAAAAAAAAATTACTAACTTTTTTTCCACCAAATATTGTTCATATCTTATATGAATTTTACATAATTTTTATTTATTATTTTGTTTTCTAAAGAACTTATTTTATTTGTTTCTCAATTATTTTCTTTTTAATGTTTTCTGAGATTAAAAAAAAAATAATAAATATCAGTCAATATTTTTTCACAAAATTATTTATTCCAGATTGTATATTATTAAAAATACTTGAATTTTACGAATTATTTTTAGTTTTTTTTAAACTTTTTTTAAAAAATTTAGTTTAATTTTCTCTTAGTTTTATTTTTTAAATTTATTTACAATAACAGCGAAAGGTTCACTGATATTTTTTTAAATTTATTTTTGTATTTATATTTTTAAATTCTATTTTAATCAAAAATATTACTCATTTAACTTTTTTTAAATTTTTTATACAAAAATTTTTTCCGCAATTCTTTATACAATATTTTTATCTTTTTTGTTTATTTTCTATAATAATTCCTCTTTAGGGTACTTAGAGATGCGCTGAAGCTCTATATAAGTATATTATTTATTCTATTTACTTATATGGGCAGGAGAATTAGTTTTTGATCTAAATTAGAAACTCAAAGATAAACAAAAAATTATTTTAATAGTTTTCCCAATTATTAATATAAAGAAAGGGTTGTTTTGTTTTTGTTTTCCGTTGCCAGATAATCCAAAGAATTATGAATGGACGATTCATTTAAACATAATATTTGATATCAGAATAAACAGAATAAACAACACAAATGTAAAAAAACAAAGTTGGCTTGTGTATGTTGTAATCCTAAGGGGTCAGTTTCCATTTAGAAAACATTTAACTAAATCCCAACACATCAACAATGATCAGCTGGATAAATATGATGACGACAAAGACACCGATGATGATAATGATATAACAAAAATATCAGAGCTACAACATTAACAAAAAAAAAAAAAAAAGAAAACAGCAGCAGAAATTGAGTGTTACAAGCTGTAAATAAATCTACGAAAACAGGTTCGAAGTCACGTGCTGCTAATTAAAACAATAAAAGAAACCAGATCAAACTGTAACACCACCGTACGGCCATTCATACAAATCACACGGTGGTGTTATTCCTATGAGTGCGTGCGTGTGTTTAGTTTTTTCAATATTTTATTTTTTATTTTTTATCCTGATTAGCTCTATTTTTTTAATATTTTATGCTCACTTCAATATTTCGTTATGCATAAATGTTTATTACGTTTTTTTTATTTTTGGTTTTTGAATGACCCTTTTTAAGTACTTTTTTAATGTTCGAAATGGGAATTTTATAAGTGCTTTTTTTTTGTTATTAAGTGGTGTTTTATTCAATAATAAATTTAAATTAAACGTTTAATATTGCCTAAAGCTTGATATTAATAGCAAATATTTGTTGGCATATAAGAATAAGGGAATTAATGAAACTATGTAAATCATTTCAAATGTTGCCTTATAAAGGGTCCGCCAAATAACTTTTTTTTTTGAAAATGCTATAAAAAAAAAAAACTACTGAATGTTATCTCAAATTTCTTCTTTGATTTGAAAGTACAATCCTTCCGGTTAATAATGGAAAATAATTTCATTCAAATGGCTGCCTCGGCTGGCCATGCAGTAGCCTACACGATCGGTCCAATTTTTAAGCACATTATCGATTGTGTGCAGCTGTATTTCACCAATGGCTTCACGAATATTGTCCTTTAAAGCGTCAATTGTCTCTGGCTTGTTGGCGTAACACTTATCTTTGAGGGCACCCCACAAATAATAGTCCAACGGTGTTAAATCGCAGCTCCGAAGTGGCCAAACGACATCAGCTCTGCGGCTGATAATGCGATCTTAAAAAACAGGGCGCAAAACATCGAGTGTAGCTTCGGCTGTGTGGCACGTAGCGCCGTCCTGTTGAAACCAAATGTTGCCAATATCCTCCTCTTCAATTTTTGTGAACAAAAATTCGTTCAACATGGCCCGATAACGATCGCCATTGACTGTAACGGCCACTCCTTGCTCATTTTCGAAGGCCCAATTATGCCTCTCGACCAAAGTCCGCACCAAACAGTTATGCTATTCAATGTATGCATGCTGGTTTTCTGTGCCCCAAATGCGACAATTTTGCTTGTTTACATACCCGCCAAGATCAAAATGAGCTTCATCTGAAAAGATGATTTTTTTTTTGGCAAAATCGGCATCTTCTGTAAGTCGATCGCAGGCCCACTTAGCGAAGCGAAAACGCATTGGATGGTCAGTTGGCTTCAACTCCTGAACCAATTGGAATTTGTATGGCGTCATACCAAGGTCTTTATGCAAAATTCGTCTCAATGATGCCTCCGAAATGTTCAATTCTTGAGAACGACGGTGAATTGATGTTGATGGCGCTTCACGCACACTTTCTGCCACAGCAGCAATATTCTCGGCTGTACGCACTGTTTTTGGCTTTTCACGCTTTGGTTTATCGATGAGGATGCCAGTTTCTTTCACTTTTTTCACAAGATAACGAACATATGGAGCTGACGGTGCTTCTCTTCTTCCAAAATCCGTACGCAATTTTCGCACACATTCTGCAACATTACCATGATTTTCAAAGTAATGTCGCAATATTTCCCAGCGTTGTTCAAGCGTATACACAACCAAATTCGTTCAGCGGAAGGATAAAACTAATTATCTGTCAAATTAGACATGAGCTAAGTGTTACCATTCACGAAATAAGCACTAGTTGAAAAAAAAACGTTAGATGGCGGACCCTTTATATATATTTTTTATATGAAATTTTTGGGAATTTTGTTTATTCTTTGAATGTGTTTTTTGTAAAAATTATACTTTATGGATTTTCGGGGAATCACGGTTGTTCATTTTACTTTCAATTGTTAGTTGATTGCTCGATTTTGCAGTGGAAGGTTTTTTCGTTGTGACTATAAATTTTTACGGGAATCACTTTTAATTTCAAAGTAGGTAAGTATAACTTTTTTTTTCACTCTTCTGAAACGTGGTAGCGATATTTGTAAAAATTTTTTGGATTTTCGCGGAATCACACTTATTAGCTTATTAAGTTTTACATACATTTTTAGGTAAGGTAAAAAGAAACTTAACTATTTAAAGGCAGTGCTGGTAGAATTACCACAAAAAATATTACTTTGGAAATGAAATTGAATATTTTACGTAGATTTGATAAATGAAAAAAGGCTATGACCACAGCAAAAGCGCTTGATCTGGCAGCAATAACCGTCAGAACTATTCAAGCTCGAGATCGATAAAAGAGGCTATCAAACCTGTAACAACTTCAGATGCCAAGATGATGACTCGGAGTGAGAAGGAGTGGCTTTATGATTAAGTTGTACAGAAAATTCCTTTAAGCAAAATGGTTATCCAGACAAAAGCAAAAAGCTTAGTTCAAGATATTAAAAAAAACTATGTCTAGCGACGGCGTAAGTGGTAGTGCTACTTACAAAGAAGAAAATTTTGAAGCTGGTCACGGCTGGTTTGAGAAGCTTAAAACTCGCACAAATTTACACAGCATTTCTTTCAAAGGTGAAGCAGCCAGCGCTGATATTGTCGCTGCAGACCGTTTCCCAACAGAGTTAAAAGCGATAATTCTCGGTGGAGTTTATACACCGAAACAAATTTTCAAATTCAAATTTTTCTAGAGCTATGAAGGACTGTGCAAAAGATTGACTCCGTCCACTGACGAGCCAATAACAACGCTTGGACGACGGAATTATTACTTAAAGACTGGGTTTCATCTTGTGCTATTTAAAGCTAATTAAAGCTTATTGCAATAAAGATAACTTAGACTTCAAGGCTTTAGTGACACAGCTAATGGATCAGGGTATAATATCGAATTTTAGGAGCTATTACCTCCGAAGAGCATTTAAGCTGCTTCTTAGTGCAACTGATGGGCCCGATAAACCTACAATGCAAGAATTTTGGAAAACATTTAATATATAGAATGCAATATATAGAATGCAATAGAAATTATTTCGGATTCTTGGACCAGAATGTGTGCACAAGAAAAAAAGTGAAAGTTCCATTTTGGAAGTTGATGATGATGAAGCAGCAAATGTCAGATATACATATGTTTATACCCTATACCACTATGTGGTTTGGGTATAATGACTTTGTGCTGCTGTTTGTAACAACCAAAAATATTTGACCTACACCCATCTTTAATTATACCGATCGAATTAGAATTACTATCTGATTCGATTTAACGATGTCCGTCCGTCCTGTGTGTCCATGTAAAGCTTGTAATCAAAGTGCAGGTCGCAAATATGAATATATTTTTATGAAATTTGGTATTTAATCTTTTATCGGGCATGGGATGAACGCTATTGAAATTGGTGAGAATCGGTCCATGTTCAGACCTAGCCCCCATACAAATGACCCCTATGAAATCAACATAAGATCCAAATTATCATACAAATCTTAGTCAAATTGGGTTTGTATGTATATATTACATCCATTAATCAGTAGTCCAAAAATGATCCCTATTGGACAACTCTTAGTCATAGGCCCCATATAGAGCTGCTTCCCGATCTTCACTTAAATCTTTTAAAAAACAAAAATATTGCACTGATTCTTCTCAAATTTTGTTTGTATAAATTTTTGCAAAATACAAGAGACTTTACCAAACATGGTGAGGATCGGTCCATTTTTGGGCCTAGTCCCCATATAGATATAGCATCCGATATGAACTTTTTCATATATGCAGCCGAAAAAATTAATAAAAATCCCACTCAAATTTGGTTTATGCTTATTTTCTATATCCAGTTAGTTGGGCCTGAGAGATAGGGTGTCTAAATGCATTGTATAGGGTATCGTATAGTCGGTCTAGACCGACTATAATTTTCTTACTTGTTTTTTTTTTCAAAATGGCGAAAACGTTTTTCTAATTTTTACTCGTTTAAAAATCAGGAAAAATATTAAAAACAAAATTAAACAATTTTAAAATATTTCTTCATACTATTGAAAATTTGGTGTTATTATGAAGTGGAACGCTATGCTAGCAGATTTATAAAAAAAAGTTATAATTTATGATATCTAATTTAAATTTCTTTATAAAAATTAGATTGCGTTTGATTAGATGAAAATAAACTAGCATTGCATATTCCAAAGCTTAACATCTGTTTGAGATTTTGAAATTTTTTTCAATATACATATTTCTTCAAAAATAAAACTAAATATGCTTTCTAATCACTTACAAATTTACATCTGTAATACATTGTTGATCACAGCAAAAGACACACCTTGCTATTAAGGGATGTTGAATTTTATAACAAACTGCCTACAATTTCTATACAGTCATTTTTGTGTCTCAAATAGAAAGCGAGAAAAAAAAAATCATTAAATTGAAACAAAAATATATATATATAATGACATTCGGTAGCTAAAACTGACATATTGAAACACTTCAAAGAATGACAAACAAACTCAACCACACACGAGCAAACACTGCTCTAGAAATTATGTTAAACAAAGAGATGCTGGATGAGAATGACATGTCCAAAAATTAAAAAAAAAAAAAAAATAATAATTTTACTGGTTTTCTTAAGGGAAAAAAGTTGACTAAGAGTAGTTTCAGGAAAACTAAATATTGTTTTAGAAAAGCTTAGCATGACATTAGATTTTATGGCTTTTTAACTGAAGCGTGTTCAGTTCAGTTTGGTTTTATACTTTAGAAGTGTAACCGTTTGGAAATAAATGTTTGTCATATTAACAGAATTTATGCATTTATTTATAACGGGCTTTTAGTTTTTAGTCTAAAGATAAGGGGGTTAATGCCGCAATGACTTTCGTGAAACAGGGTGGTTTTTGGTGCGTTACTTAAAAAACTACTAAACTACTCCTCATCCTCATATAAAAGTCAAAATGACCATTATTCGCATACAACATTTTTGCGTTATGGTCATTTTTCATAGTGAAACTCTAAGGTCAAATTATAAAACTGCATTTGTATACAAATCAAATGTGAATTTGATTAACTACATTTTTTCTATCCTCTGGAACATTATTCCTTTTGTTCTTTTATATTCCGGATAATCTAACAGTCTATTAACAACATCATTAATATTTTTTTTTAGCCTCAGGTCCTCAGATTTGCTTTCCTGTTTGCTTTTTAGTGCACTTTGTTTATGCTAAAAATTTGCATAAATACTTGCAGTCAGAGTACAGCTTGATATGCAACCTGACATTCTAATGCCAAATGTTCTAAAGCAGGGTTGCTACCCTCTGCTTAGTTTATTCATGTCATCATTAGGCTGGCTCATATTCGACATTTATTTTTTAATTATTTTTAAAATTTGTAAAAAGGCGTCCTGAATAAATATAAGCACTCATTAAGAAGCACAACATGATTTCTTTAAAATTAATTTCATTACAGTTGATGGACCGCCACCGGGTCATGAAGTTTGGTTTTATTTGAGAAAAAAAATCATTACGACTTTCTCCACTTATATGGGCTTTAAAAACTTGTAAATACATTTTTTTATTCACATCATCTATATATATATGGGGGGTTTCATGTCAAGTGCACCAACTTTTGAAACCGATATCTTCCGATCGGGATGAAATTTGCACCAAGGTTAGTCCTATTAGGTAGTAGTTTAGACACAATTTTTTAACAAGATCGGTCAAGATTTCTCTGAGTTAGAGGGGATCAAAATTTGACATTTTGCCCAAACAGGTGTTTTTTCTCATCCATGTAACTTGTTACCTACTGTTCTTAGAAAATTTTCTCCCAAATATATTAGATAGCTATTTCTTCAATATTTCGGAAAAAAAATACTTAAAAAAAAAAAAAATTTTTAGACTTTATTTTGCTAAATCAAAGCATTTTTTTGCCTTTTTTTTCAAAAAGGGCATTTTTTTCATAAGAAAGCTTAGGATTTTTCCTTTAACAGCTTTTTGGTCGCTTAGTGGGATGGGAGTGGGATATCTATCAAAATAAATGTTTTGTAACTCAAGACAACGGTTTTTCAATATTTCTCAAATGCACTATTACGAATTTTTTTCTATTTGTGTGTAAAACCTTACAAATAAAACTTATATTGAGAAACTAGACAAATTAACCTTTCCGAAGGTATGTAACATACCTTAATAACATAACAGAAGAAAATGGTTCTCTGTAACCTGAAAGAGTTATTTGCAACAATTCAATCTGAACACGAGGATGTCAAAATTGGCTTCACAAAATTTACCCAAATGAGGCCAAACAAAACATTGCGTTTTGGCAGAAAGCAGCGGAACTCACACAGTACGCGTTTGCATTTACCATGAAAATGTTAAACTGATGTCGAAGGAAATCAACCTAAAGTATTTAACAGATTATTCGGCAGAAGATATACACGATTACCGTAATTGCCTTAAATTGACTATGTGTCCTAATGCAGCAACTACTTGCCACTTAGGTGAATGTACCAATTGCCCGAAAACCACATTCATCAAAGAAAATTTAATCAGCTCTTTAGATCGAGAATATATAGAGGAGGTCAAATTTGATTCTTGGATTCAAACTGACAGATGCACATTGAAAACAATCATTTTAAATGTGGATGATTTTGTGGAAGAAATGTGTACAGGATTGCTAAACTTGAGAACCCATGACTTTTTAGTCAAAGAGCAATGGTCATTCTTCAAGGATTTAAAGATACATTTGAAGTCTGGTCAATTCGTTATTTCATATGATTTCGCAGAAAACTATAAATATGTTCTTGAGGATGCCATACATGCATTCTACTTCAATAACGACCAAGCAACTATATTCAAATTAGTTATTTACTACATGAAAGATGAAAAAATGGAACGCAAATATGTGGCAATCATATCCCATGATTTAAAACATGATACCGTTGCAGTTTATAAGTACCAGAAGATAATACTAAAATATCTAAAATCTAAATTTACAGTAAAGAAGGTATACTACGTTTCGGACGGAGCTCGTCAACATTTTTAAAAAAAAAGTAGCTTCGCAAATCTTATGGCTCATGAAAAAGATTTTGGAATGCCAGCTGAGTGGCATTTTCATCCTACTGCTCATCTGCTCATGATAAAGGTGCATGTGATGGTATTGCAGCAAACCTTAAAAGAAATGCAGCGAAGTATAGCCTCCAGTGCTCTCATCAAGATCGCATCTTAGAATTATTTTAAAGAAACTAAAATAGTTTTTAGTAGCAAAGAGGATCATCAGGAAACATTGAAAACACTGAAGAGCAGATTCGATGCTGCGGTAACAATCGATGGCACCGCTCAATACCATGCTTTTATACCGCTTGTCAATGGAAGACTCAAGTTGAAAAAGTTTTCTGCCTCTATTCAATGCGATTTCTTTCCAAAGCCAACAAATAAACCAGCAACGAAATCAACAGCTGAACCTAGTAACGCCAGGAAAGGATTGACAAAAAAAACGCAATAAATAAAGGCTACAAAAAAGCTGGATGAAAAACTGGGAATTTAAAAATTTACAAGACTTAAATACTTCATCAGCTACAATAAATTAAGTATAAAAATAGTTATGATATGAATGGATCTAATGCAATTAAGACTAAATTTTAATAAATTATTTATCTTTTTATTTTTTATATTATTATTATTATACATTAATTTAATTATTATTAAAAATAAATAAAAAATAATAATTTTTCAACGTTTCTATAGAAAAAAAGCGATTTTTTCCTGAGGTTAACATATTCTGAGTATTACAGTATCGAGGGTATAAAATTTTAGTTAGGTATGTTACATACCTTCGGAAAGGTTAATTTGTCTAGTTTCTCAGTATAAGTTTTATTTGTAAGGTTTTACACACAAATAGGAAAAAATTCAAAACAGTGCATTTGTGAAAAATTGAAAAACCGTTGTCTTGAGTTACAAAACATTTATTTTGATAGATATCCCAATCCCATCCCACTAAGCGACCAAAAAGCTCTTAAAGTAAAAATCCTAGGCTTTCTTATGAAAAAAAATGCCCTTTTTGAAAAAAAAGGCAAAAATGCTTTGATGTAGCAAAAAAGTATAAAAAAAATTTTTTTTTTAAGTATTTTTTTCTGAAATATTGAAGAAATAGCTATCTAAACTATTTGGGAGAAAATTTTCTAAGAACAATAGGTAATAAGTTACATGGATGAGAAAAAACACCTGTTTGGCCAAAATGTCAAATTTTGATCCCATCTGATTCAGAGAGATCTTGACCGATCTTCTTGAAAAATTATGTCTAAACTACTATCCAATAGAACTAACCTTGGTGCAAATTTCATACCGATCGGAAGACATCGGTTTCAAAAGTTGGTGCACTTGACATGAAACCCCATATATATAAAATTCACTTTCTGTTTGTTTGTTTGTTTGTTTGTTTGTTTGACCGCTATACAAATTTTTATTTTTCAACGGATTTCTCTGAAATTTGTTACGCACGATGTCTGTACTCCAGGGAGGTCGCCAAATGATTCTTGCCGGGCGCGCCTACTTTTACGCCCACTTTTTGTATACAAATGGATTTCTGTTTTTTTTTTGTATATTTGTTCACTATAGAAATCTTTATTTTTCAGGGGATGTCCCTGAAATTTAGTACACACGATCTCTATGCTCCAGGGAAGGTCATCATATGCTTCTTACAGGCCACGCCTACTTTTACGCCCATTTCTGTGTGCATAAAATTTATTTTTTTCCTTTTATTTGTTTCTTTGTTTGATTGCTATACAAACTTTTATTTTCCAATGGCTTTCTCTGAAATTTGGAAAACGTGATTTTTCTTGCTACGCTTACCTTTACGCCCACATTTTTATAAAATTAATTTTTTGTTTTTTTGTTATATTTGTTCGTTATAGTAATTTTTATCCTTCAACGGCTTTCTCCGAAATTTAGTACATATTCCAGGGAAGGTCGCCATATGATTTTTAGCGACCACGCCTACTTTTACGCCCACTTTTCATATAAAATTCATTTTTTGTTGTGTGGTATATTTCTTCCCTATACAAGTTTGTATTTTTCAACGGATTTTTCGGAAATTTGGTTTACACGGAAATAACTTCACTGTGAACAAATACCCAAATTTAAAAAAGGTCCCCAAAAGAAATGAACAAATTCCCCATTTTTTAACGAAATAAAAAATTAACTTACTCTCCAAATTCATTCTTAAATTTTTACATATTTTTATTTAATGAATTTTGTTAAGTATTTATTTTAGTGAAAACTTGCATACTGCTCTCAATATATGTCCTACAATAAACGCATTTAAAATGAGTATTCTTTTCAATAGCATCATTTCGGTGCGCGGAAGCTGCGCGCTCGCGGAACACAGCTTGGCTAGAATATCGGAATGATCTGAAAAATATATTTTGACGATTAAAATAAGTTGGCAACAACTGCGTGGCAGCACAGGTGTGGCTGCCAAACGCGTGGACGAGGATGCGACGTGCTCGCGGAACACAGCTCAGCTGAAATTTCAAAATGATCTGAAAAATATATTTTAGCGATTAAAATAACTTAACGAGAACTGCGCGGCAGCACGGGTAGTAGCTGCCAAACGCGAAAAGCGGCGCGCGGACGCGACGAGCTCGCGGAACACAGCTCAGCTAAAATATCGCAATGATCTGAAAAATATATTTTGGCGATTAAAATAGGTTAAAGAGAACTGCGCGGCAGCACGGGTGTAGCCGCCAAATGCGAGGTGCGGCGCGCGGACGCGGCACAATTTTAAACGTCGCATTAGTTTTTCATTTTTGAAACTTCTTTGAATTTGACTTTTCTGCTCAATGATGATCACTTATTGAATGACGTAATTCAATTTTTAACAGTTCTGATTCCTTTAATTTGCAAACGATTGCGCTATATTTGATGTTTATAAATAAACTTAAACTTATTTTTGAAGCATTTTTCTGCAGCATTTTATAAAAAACTTCCAATTTACTGGCCCTACAAATTTTTGGGGAGAAAGTTCATTTGATTGGGGAATTTGTTCATTGGAGACTAAGTACTCAGCGCTTGGTAAGCATAGTAAACCATTTTTCAAGTCAAATGCCTTTTTATCACAGGCAAGACCGGTTAAAAATAGCTACTTATTGTATAAGGATTTGAAAGTAAAACGGTTTGCTATAGTTTCTTGAAGTTTGGTATTAAAAAACCGTTACCGTTACCGTTACGACTACTCCATTTGTATGGGTCTTACAAACTTGTAAAAAAAAATGTTTTTGATTTTTATCATTATTGCATGAAGCTTTGCAAATAAAATAGTAAAATATGTTTGTCAGAATCAGAATACGTCCCTCTGCTAGTAAATTGAAATATATAAATTTATGTATTAAGTTTCAAATATAGAGATGTTTCGATGAAATTTAATACAATATCCCAAGTAAAAATATCTCTCAACATTCCCTTTCTTCTCAAAAATCCCCGAAGCAGCTGCCGTTTCTGTTCGGTCTAAAGAAGTTATGTTTTTTTTTTCTCATAGAACAAAACATTTTTAATTTTTCACGGGAGAGGGACCTTAATGGAGGCCAGGTCAAAATGGGGATCGATTCTTATCAATTTTTGTGGGATATAAAAACTATTTATACTAAATTTCATCAAAATATCCCTATATTTGAAACTAATACCCCTGATAGACATGTAGCATATGTACTATACTAGCATTGTATACCACATGTGTGTCAGCCTACGTAGTATAAACGTGGTATAATACTAAACACAGCTAAAAATAAAAAAAAAATTTCTAAATCTATGATCAGCTGTAAATTCATTAAACGAAGACAGTCATTTATTATAGTTCATTTTGTTCGTATGTGTTAAATTTTAATTTTTTTAATAATTCTGTGAAAAAAGTAATACAATTTTGTTTAAATTGTACTCAATACTTTAAGGAAAATTTTATTACCATTTTATTGGTTTCTAAATGGAAAAATTAATATAAAATATAAGTTTCGATTTACATTTTTTAAATTTTAGTTAAAATTATTATTTTTAACATCAAATTGAGTTTTTTAAATTTTATATTAAATATTTTTAATTTTAGAGAGATTTTTTAATTTTAAATATAACAGAATTTGCATTATCAGAAGATACGAGTATATTACAATAATTGGTTTATGGAATCTAATATTTCTGTGATGGCTTCATCTTCAAGTTCTGCTTGGCTCTGATATTTCTCTGACGATCGACTTTTATCAGCGACATCGCTCGCTATATTGTAAGTGTAACAGCACGCATTTTTCAATTTTAAACCTTCTTTTATCTGTATTATAGAACATAACAACTCGGATTTTATTCTTTTGCAAAGCTTGGTTTTAACTAAAGCAATTAAAAGTAAACAAACCTTCAACTCCGGCTTTTGAGAAAGAGAAAATTAATAAAGACAACACAAATGGAATTTTTGAAATTATTAACTGCGAACCATAAAGAGGTTGCATTCAGAGTTGTATTTCAATATTGTTCTTTGGAACATTAGATTTGAATTGGATTTGAATTTGGATTTGAATTTTTTCTGTTTCAGATGATCTAAATTAAAACACTTCTAATATATTGGCTATCAGTTTTTTACCCGGCTTAATGTGTTTTGTATTTAAAATTTTGCCATTTTTTTAATACAATAATAATTTTTGACAATCGTCTTTTTGATTCACTAACAAATGTTTTGTTAAATTTGTTGAAAGAAACGAGTAGAGTGGTAACGAGCAGGGTAGTACACAAATTTCTCATATTACACTTTGAGAAATTAAAGGATATCAATACCATTAAATTTAAAATTGTATATTCAAAAATAATGAAACAAAACAAAACTAGACTTTAAAAGCAACTTTTTATTAATAAAAGATGCTAAGTTAGCATCGAGCATCTTTTTATAAATTTTGGATGCTAAACGACAAAAAAAAGTTGCTGAATCTAGCAACTAAAATGATAACATGGCAACACTGAAACCAACATATTTTTATTGTGAATCAACAATCGTACAACAGTGACTGCAAAAATCCATTTTAATATCTCTTCGAAAGAACGTAAAGAGAGCACAAATATTAATATTTCAAATGTAATTATTATTTATTATTCATTAAAAGAAGCAAAAAATTTTTTTTTATTTCTTTTCCCATTTTTCAAAACTTATGATCAAATGTCAAATGAAACCACAATCTATATATACTACATATGTGTCAATATATCGTAGTATGTATACCATAGTACACATACCATGGCTTCTATACCAGTCGTATAAATCCATGAATAAGAAAAATTTAATTTACAAGCAAAAGGACAGTCGGACAAGATTAGCTAATTCGACTACGACTACGAAAACGAATTTGAATTTGTAAGTTCCGTGCAAGTTAGAAATATGTAACTGTAATGAAAACGGGTTTTCAGCAAATACCTAACTTCAAAATTAAGCCATAACCTTAAAATTTTAAAATTTAAATTTAAAAGCATACAGAAGGACGGACAAAAATAGCTTAATCGACTGGGAAAACGATACTGAAAATCAATTTTTTTTTTCTTAAGACATTATATTTTTAAATTTACAAACAGACAGACGAACTAACAAAAATAGCTTCCACGTCTGGGAAAACGATTTTGCAAAACCTCTTATTCTAGTTTATTTTCAAATCTTCATATAATAGTGATGTGAATAGGAAAATATTTTTGAAAATATATTTGAAAATTTTGTTAATAATCATACAAGTGGAGAAATGCGTGACGGTAACGGTAACGGTTTTTCACTAAATACCAAACTTCAAGATCCGGTAGCCAACCCTAAACCTGATTAAAAAAACCCATGTCTTACCATTTCCTGTAACTTTATATTTTTAAATTTATAAGCAGACGGAAAAAAAGTTACTAAATCATCTGGGAAAACAACTTATTCTATTTTATTTTTAAATCTTCATGCAATAATTATTTTTATTTTTTTTCTTCATTCTTTACAATATTAAGCAAATTTGATAAAAACTAAAAATAATCTAACATAAATTATTGATCTTCATTAAGATCAATAACACTATAAGTATATACGAGAGATCATAGTCCATTTATTTCTAATTACTATTTTTACAATAGTATATATTTATTATTAGTATTTGTATAATATCTACTCAAATATATATGTAAAAATAACATTTTTAAAAGTAAAAAATTAGTTCTCAATGGCAGATTAAGTACATGATGTTAATTTAATCTTCTGAATTCTTCGCTTAATCTTTGCAAATATCATTGGTTATAATTTCCTATTTCAGTTTTTACGTTCGGAATATCAATAATAATGTTAATAAAAAAAGTTTTTTATTATTTTTTTTAAGATCTATGCAAGTGGAGAAATGAGTAACGGTAACGGTTTTTCAATAAATACTAAAACTTCAAGACCCGGTAGCGAGGATTAAACCTGATTGAAAAATCTTATATGTTTCATTTTATAAAAGTCCAATAATATATCAGTTTGGCCCATTGAAAAATCTTTTCTTTTATGAACTACCCTAATGTTCATGCTTAGTTCTATTTGCTTGTCATATCCATATGTTGTGTATGTTCTAGGCCAGCCACATGTGTTTGCAGAATGTAACTTTTTGACTTTTTCACAACAGCTTTTGATATATGTATTTTAAATATTTGGCGTGTGTTTGTAATTAGCTCTTGGTTTCTCTTTCCCATTACACTAATGGAGTCACGTGCTGGATTTGTTTAAAATCAAAATATAATATATTTCATATGTGTAACTGTCAAAAAGTATTTTCAATAATCCATCAAATGCATGATATTTAACACTAGGTTTATTGGTATTTGGGAAAGAGCTTTCATAATGAAACCTGTCAAACCAGTTTAATGAAGTTTTTTTTTTTCAAATTCGTAAAACCTTTAGTAGGCTATGCACCAATTGAGAATTCATTAAAATATTTTTTTTAAATTTTAGTTCTTATCACAGTAATGTCCATCGCTTGCCAGTACTTTTCCCAATCATTATGGCAGAAGACGGATAGCATGTCCAATCGACCCAATTTTTGATGTCTTCATATAAAGTGAAGTGCTGCTCAGACAGGCCATGTGTAATAGATCGAAACAAGCGGAAATGACAAGGATCAATACGGTGGATGGGGAAAACTTTCTAATTTAGTATTTAGGAATAGGTTTTGACCGGCGCCTGAAAATATGGTCAAGCATTATCGTGCAGGAGAATAGCTGTGCTGTGTCTGGATTAGTGTTTGGAACTCTTTTCTTTGATTATTGTGTTGATAGCCCCAGTAATGGTTTCATTCGGCTTGAACAACTCAAAATACACGACTCCACGCTAATTCCACTAAATACACAATAAGAGTTATTTCCATGATTATTTGGCTTAGCTGTTGAAGCACGGACAGTTGATCCGCATGATTTTTCTTTTTGGGTTATCACAGTGGTTTCATTTTGCAACACCTGTGATTATACGGTGCAGAAAACCTGTTTCCCAATAATTTGAAACGATGTCTAATGCAAATGCAACTTTTCTTAAATTTTTTCAACCACTCACAGTAACTTCTCCCACTTAAAGCAGCCTCAACATATGCTTCTACAACCAATCTATGTGCCTGACCTGCAGATTTCTTCCAATTGAAGAAGTTAATCAAAAGTTCCCACAAACGCCGCTTATTCCACTTAAATATCGATATTTTCGCACTTAAAAACTATGAGATTCTGATAAGAAAACCGCTAATATTTCACGGTTATACTGCTGACAGATGTGAAACCTGATTATGTTGACGTTTTACATCTCAGCGTATTTTTTGAGCCATTATCAAGCTTTTATGTGTTATTCTTTATGGTTCTGAAGACTATTTTGCCGATCATTTTATTTGGTCGTTTGATGTCTTTTTAAAAAAATTCAATATTGTTTTCACAATCGTTACAGCTTCCTGAGTTTAAGCTGGATCAGTAAAAAATAAAATGGAACCATCGTGAGTTAGCATAAACGAAATTTACCTCTTTTCTAATCACCCCTGTCTGTCCACTTGTACTTCAATAATGACTATTGCTACATATAAAGATGACCAGACAAATTGTATCGAGTTAACCTTTCAATGTTATCAAAAGTTTCTGAATCTGGTGACACGTATCCTTTAAATTCAATATAATATTAAGGACCAGTAAGTGCGCGTAAGTCTACTTGGACAAAAGTTACGTCAGGCATAACAACGCTGCACAGTGTTAGATTTAGCCAGTCTAGATGGACGAAATTTTTTTTTACTTTGATTGTTTTTTAATTGTGTGTAAAGTGGCTGATACACGACATCAAACTGTCGAAGTTTTTTAGGCATAACCACAGAGTGCTCTGCTCCAAAAAAATAAGACTTATATTAAAACTAAAAAAACCGTTTGACTCCATAAGAAGCGCTTGCAATGATGATGATCGATTCAAATTTGTCGACTAACGAATTCGACTAATGAATAATGAATACGAGATAATATGCACCGTTTATATCCAAAATTATATCCTTGCTACGACTTAGATCAAAAAGCCATATTGTTATGTTATCCAAAGAATATAATTATTGATGAAATATCTGCTCAAGTAAATTTACAGTTATTATTCGGTGAACATCATAATAACTCGTTAAGTGTGACATGTTTTCCTAGGTAATCAGAGGAAGTTTTTTTGTATATACATTTATATATTAATATTTGCCATCTGTAGTTTGATTACAAGGTTTACATAGACACACAGACGGACGGACAGACGGACATCGCCTAATCGACTTCAGAAAGTGATTCTGAGTCGATCGATACAAGAGAAGATGGTTCTAGGTCAGCACTTATTGGTATAGGGTATAAAAAGAACATAGAAGATTAGATTTTAATCTTTGTGCCGACTGCTATAAAAATAAATAACTTAAATCTAAGCATTAAGTCTAACCTTGATTGTTGGAAAAGTTTGCAATGCGCTATAGAATAATAATTCTCCACAATCTTTTTATATGTATATAAATATATGCAAAGCAGGACCAAGTGAAATTAATAATGAAAAAGCTTTATCAGAAAAATTCATAAATCAGCAAGCACTTTCTTTTGGAATGTCTCCACTACAGTTTTGGCTAAAATTTATGGAGTGCCAGCTACGCATATTTCACAAGTTTGAAGTGAAGAAATGGCGTTTTATAGGAAAGGAAGATAAAGATAAAGTGGAACAAAGTAAATTCTTTATTAAAAAAAAAAAATCAAAAATAATACAGGACATTTAATTGACATGCCAAAACATAATGGTTGCAATACAAATGATGGGAATACCGCCAGACTATTTTTAGAGAATCTGAAAAAATGGCAAGTATAATTGGACTCAATTTAGAGCTCATGAAACCTTTTCATATCATAGTAAAATGTATTGGATCTGGATATCCTATTAACTTCGTAGCGTTTCAAGGTTATGCAGATTATACTAGAAAACATTATTTGAAGGAATATCCATGGTACTGTCTGCCTGTAACAGCCCATGAAGTTTTATGCCATGCAAAACAAATAATTATAAAATGCTGCCTTCCTTTCGTTCAAATGTGGGAAGAAACATGCAATAAATACCAGCGAAAATATCGCGAATGTTATACGCGTTAAACTTCTAGAATTGACATGAATAAGGATCTATTTAATAGACTTTTAATATCGTCTGACCCATATGTGAATAGGTTACGAAAGCCTCCAGCATATAAATTGACTCCAGAAGTACTAGAATTATTTTAAACTCCAAAAGCACAAGATGAAAGTCAGTAAATTCCAAAAAATTTAATTCTTATTAGAAATACTAAACATTAATAAATATCTTCATTTTTAATGAGAAAAAAAATTTAAATACTTGTTTGCCTTTTCACCTTAGGAGCCTTTATTTTAAGCAATGCTTTGTCCAAATATATGAAACTATAGATTTTTGCATTTTTACATAATATATTTATTGGTTTTAGCTGTTTAATTATGTAACGCAATATAATTGTAGTCATACTCAACGAAAATTTGTTACTTGTGTGTGCAGAACTCTATACCGATTTATTTCCAAGATATTAATTTTTTCCATCTAGACTCGTAAAATCTGACACTTTGTGCTGGGTAACGTACATATCAGCAGATGACAACCTACTTAAATGCAGTTCAGTATAATTTTAAGAGAACGTAGGATAAAACATCCATCCACGTGTTCTCTTATAATTTGCCGGCAAAACTCAGTAATCGTCGTGAGTTATGTGAATGGGTTTTATTCATTTTTATTGAAAGTCTAATTAAGTAAGCTTTTACTGCTAACAGAGGGATCATTTGTTCACGCTGTTATTACAGCTAATCTTACCTACATGTAGTGGATCAAGTATTTTCACATCAGCCCAAAATTAAAAACAAGTTTACAAATAAATCATATCAGTGAATGCAATCGTTAAAATTAAAAACTAAATTCTAAATTAAATTATAATTAGCTTCTGAAAAATTTAGAACAGTTGTTTGCAAATAAAGTTTTACCTTTGATTCAAATTCTAATTTATTTATATAAAGATTTAGGATAAATTTACGTTTAATTATTTAAAAACTTTATAATATCATTTTTATTCAAGTTTCTTAACAAATTGAAAAACATCTGTTATATCTTTTTTTTTGTTTCTTTTTTTTAACAGCCATTTTCAAGGAATTCTTTCCTCTTTTTTATGTTTTTTTTGTTAATTTATGAAAATTTTTTTTATATATATCACATAGCCAAATATTTATCTATATCCACCTTTCGTAATTGTATATAATTTTCACAGTTACCTTAAGGAGCACGATATAAGAACGATTTTGTCATCACCGTCTAACTAATATCATTTCCAGTTAATATTTCGGTATAGTGTACAAACTTAACAAGTCACAATTAACATGTAATAAAAACACCGAGTATCCTCTGTGAAGAAAATTAATTGTTTGCTTTAATAATTCATGATTTTTCATATGGAATTTTTTTTTATTCCTTATAAGTTCTATATTTATAACATGTTGAAAAAATATATAAGTTGTAGTTTAATTTCTAGTAGCAGATTCCAGCCTTCGAAATTCGAGTGCAAATTCTAGAAAATTTTATTTTTTCATTAAATAAAGATCCTAAAGGTATGCTAATCAATTGTAGCCAATTCACAAATCAACACAAAAAAACAAACTCATTTTTATTACAAACACATTAACAAATTTAATAAACACACATGTAGCATTGTATAATTTTATCTATGTGTTAGTAGCAACTTTAAATGCAATTTACTCAAAATAAAGGAAAAATTTTAAAATCTGAAAATCTGCAAAACGGCTAAAAAGAAATACCTTTCAAATAATACACGTTTGGTCCAAATCGGGATAAAACGGTAGAACAAAACATCGGTCGCAAGAAATCGCCTGGCCTATTAATATTATAGATTTGACCTTCATTAATAGATTTGACCTTCATTAATAATTCAAATATGAATTATTATTTTCGTTACCGTATATGGTAGTAACGATGATTTCGATTTACATAGATAAAGAGTCATTTTGATTTTACGTGCGTTCCTGTCATGTTGACTTAACCACACGGTGGTATAAGCACTAGGCGAGATACAATGCGTCCACCAGCGCCCCTTCCTTAGATGTATAGCAAGCTAGGAAAGATGTTTTCGCATACTCTCCTCCCTTTGCTATTGGGTTGGCCCGATCTAAAAGCCTTCTACTCTATGGGTCGTAGAACCCGGTTGAATGCAACTCCACATCGAACTGTGTCCTTCCCGCGATTTTGGGCTACCACAGCCACCAAGAAACTCCCCGAAGGGCCGTTCCCAAAAAAGCTATTTAAGGGTACAACACTTTGTTGTCGGTCATCAGCCGCACTTGTAAAAACACATACTTCCAATAACCATCCATTTTCTACTACGTTCTTCTTACTAGCTGTTATTATCAGGCGGCCCTGATATGTAAACGTTCCGTACCAACATTTCAACCAATTTCCGTCTCATTCGCGAACGCTGTATTGTCAAATGACTCAAGCGCCCTTGGATTCGTCTTCCATCCGATCCTCTTGTCTACTAATTCTACTGCAATGGTCATCTTTGCTAGGGGGTACTGGCTCACCCATTCACAGCTTCGAGTTTTTCAACTCATGTCTTCATCCGTCTACTACGCTCCGAACTTGCTAATCGGCGCCTTCATGCTAGATGATGCTTACGTCAACTTTCGGTAATTCGCTTTTCAACTGGTATCCGACCCGTCTTGGACGTTATATTGACATGTGCACCTGCCTCAAACGCTTTCGATTTGTCTTCGACCCACACTCTCGCTCAAATTCCTCCGTCATGGTATCTTGTCAGGATCACTGACGCACCCACACCCGGCCTCCTTATCGCTCATGTAAACATCGTTAACTTCATTTGCTACATTTCACCTTGGGACACCAACACATTTATGGGATGTGACACCCATTTCATCTGGTAGGTTTTGACACCTCCAGTTTTGTGTTTTTGTTTATGACTTTGACAACGCTGTGAGGTAACCTTGGGCTTTATAGCTTACCCGTGGTACCTATTTATAGCCTCAGGTAAGGCTTCGTTGCCAGTCTGGCCACATACTAGCCGCTACCAAGTTATTCCCCAAAAAGAATAGTACTTGGTGGACCTGACCTTAACCTTTAGACGCTAGGAATAATCACCAGAATTAACTGGCTTTGCCTAGCGTTGCCCGGAAGCACCACTTGGAGGTAGGTTATAGGCATGGGCGAAGTATCAACCGTCACTGGCGAACCAGTGACTTTATGATACAACTTTGCTCCCTTACATAGATAAAGTGGAAATCTATAATTTAAAAATAATATCATGACAATTTAACAGTACACTACCTTCTCATTTATTCTGTATGAAATTAAACCAGAGCTGGATGCAACTTTTCTTTACTTAAAGTTCATAGAACTTTTTTGCACTAGTATTTAAGATTTTCTTTTGCTTTCTGCCATTTTATTTCCATTTAAGCCATTTTTTTTCCGACATCTTTGAATCATACTGATGTTTTTCTACATTCCCAGTGGATATATCCCTGCTTTTGATGATATCTCGAAAAATTTTATTTTCTTAATTTATTTTTCGCTATTTATTTTATGTTACTATTCCTTGCTTCTTCTAAAGTATTCCAGAACATAACCATAAGTGCATTTTCAAGTCCTTTGAAATAAAATATACTGGTCGGTATTAAATATACTGGTTATGAAATTATTAAAAATATGAAATGGCCGTAATCCTAGATGAAAAATGAAGAACTTAACTACAAAAGATGATTTTGATAAAGTTTAACAATACATGAATGAAATGAGCACCGATGTCCAAAATTTAATAATTGAAAATAAGAAACTGAATGAAGAGTGCGTCGAATCAAAGAAGATTTAGAAAGGAAGATACTCGGTATCAGAGGCCTTGAAAGTCAAAAAACATTATTGAATGCTGTTAAAAAACTATACAAAGGTAAACGTAAGATATGGGCGAGAGATAGATCATGTTAAGAAATTACAGGATTATAATGGTAAAATGGCAGTATTGGTGGAAATGAGGTCGGCGGGAATGGTAGCAGATGTACTTAAGCATGCCAAAACCTAGCAAGGTCATCGATATATGTATATACACTGAGCATGATTTATGTGTTGAGCGTCAGATGGACAAAAATGTAATGATTGAGTTGCGCAAGGAATTAATATCGCAAAACAAAAATCATTAAGTTAGTTTCAGAGGAGATCAAATGGTAATTGATGATAATCGGTTCTAGTGGAACTACAAAAAGCAGCACATGTGTGATCAAAAACTGGCAGAAGTAAGTTTGGTAACTATTTATGGTACAAATGTCAGAAATGTCAATTTAGATTATACTCAAATTTTTTAAATCAAATAAAAATTCCAGTAACATTATTATAGTTAGCACTGATGATACAGTAATTAAAAATAAAGATTCCACATATATTAAAATATTATCGTATAACAGAATAAATTGCTGCATAGCAAATTCTTCAAAATTTTACGTTAATTAATAACCTTGACCAATCAGTTAACGATACATGCGCTATATCAACTGAGCTTCTTAAGTGTGTAAAAAGTTTTTCAGTAGAAAATCATATATGGTCAGATCATTTTCCAATTCATGTAATTTACTACCGAAGATAAAGTGGGTGAAGAGAAATAAATAAAAATACCAAGAAACAACAAACAGTAGAAATAGGCTGAAAGATATAGCTGATTTGATACGAAACTCTTCAGGTAATTTTGGATATAATACAAACGAGTAATTAACTAATTTTAAAGAAGAATGGTTTGATAAAACATGTTTAAAAGATAGAGATGAGTCCTTCAACTATCTTAACTCATTCAGAAGTACAAGAAATGAAATGGAGAAACAACAATATATCTGTGCAAATCGGAAATACAAAACTATATCTGAGGAAAGGAAGTTGTAATATTATAAGAATTTAGAGCTCAAAATAAACAAAATAACCAATAGTAGGGAATGGTGGAGCATTGCCAGAGATATAAATGGTGAAACTAAAAATCCAAGCCCAGATATAGAATCGAAATTTTTAAAACCTACTTGAATAACTACTAAATATCAGGTTACATTTATTACGCTGCTAGATGGAAGGAAGTTTCTGACTTAGATGCTCAAATAACATTTTATGAAAATGACATAGATAGAATTCCCTATGAATTTTTTAAAAATGCACCAATAAACTTGTTACAAGAATTAACTAGGGTGTATTAACGAACATTCCAGATTGGCAGCGTGGATAACACATATCTAATTAGTGTTATTTTTCCTATTTACAAAGAGGGTGACAATGCCATCCTAACCAATTGTCGACGTATTTCACTCATGAATTGTGTCTTTAAAATTATGGCGGGTATATTGAATTAAAGATCGTGTGCTTGGGCTAAAAAACATAACATAATATTAGAATACCAGGCTGGTTTCAAAAAAAAATATTCCACGATCGACAATATATACAATCTCTCTTTTTTTTTTCTTCTCTGTGTTAGATTCAAAATAAAACGCCTCTGAAAATGTTGACAACAACTCAACGAAACGTCGGGAAATGATGAAATAAAGAATTTTAATTTTACATTTAATAAAATTGACCAAAAAAGCCCTACGTACACTCTATAATACATATCTCTGCTATTGTTCATCTCCATTTTTGTTGCTGAGATAGGAGTGAGATAGGAGTGTCAACAAAAAGCGTTAATTAGATGTAGAACATATATGAAACATCTAAATCCGTAGTATGGACTGGAAAGGAGCTGTCACAAGATTTTGAAATGCATTCCAGAGTTAAGCAAGGATGTTTACTGTCGCCTCCTCAATTTTCACTTTATATAAATGGCGGTCTTTATGTAGATGATATAAATATAAGATTATTACTTTACAAAGACGATTTAGTAATTCTGGCAGATGATTTAAAAATATTACAAAAATGATTAACAGATTGATTGGATAAGCCTAAATTAATGATGTTCAGAAATGGAGGCAGAAAAGCGGGAGACGAAA
Organism: Cordilura impudica; assembly: GCA_963682025.1. NCBI lineage: Eukaryota > Metazoa > Arthropoda > Insecta > Diptera > Scathophagidae > Cordilura > Cordilura impudica. Next base: position 198,608,330 of record OY821520.1, on the reverse strand, counting down.
AATGGGTAATAACATCGATATTGTATTTAGTTTCTGATACTTAAAGATGATTTTGACACCAAAAATGATCTTTAAACAACACACAGAGAACACAAATACTGCAGCTATGAATAACGTAAATGCAACCTCGAATGTGTGTCTAAAGGTGCGTTCAGACTACGCAAATATTTGACCAAATAAACGTAACCCCTAAATAATGAATAATTTTCCTTGTATAATTTTCATTAAGTTATACAATATAAGATATAGAATATAGTTAAATATATTAAATATTACTAATGTAATAAAACATAACTTAATTTTGTCTTTTATATATCATGTAAGATTGAATAAAACTTTCATAAAATTAGGGGTTACGTTTATTTGGTCAAATATTTGCGTAGTCTGAACGCACCTTAAGTAAAACAGATATATCTATGCATGCAAAATGGCAACTTTTCCAGGCTGTGTGCATGTCTATTCAAACTAATGGAGCCCAAGTGTGGGGCATTCGCTGTTTGATTAAGTAGACAAACCACGATGAAATTTTATGATAAAAATTTTGAATATGCCTAATTTTACACCAACGTATAACGTTATGTTGGAGACAAACATGCAAGATTCTCACTCTTGAATCATATATGCGATACATCGAACGAACTCTTTTTTATCATGAAATGAGTAGATTACCTCATAAACTATCATTGAAACTAATACAGAAGAATGTGTTACGGGTTGCTTATATAAACAGGTTATGCGACAAGTTTCTGATTAGAAGGATTACCGAAAATATATCAAACTACGAGTGGAGAAACAAATGCAATTAATTGTTGGAAAAGCTAAAAAGTATCAAATATATTAAATAACATCCAGAAGGCACTAGAAACAACCCGGTTCTACAAAATCCTAAATTTTACCAAAGGGCAGTATATATGATAGACGCATACAATTACAACCAGCTTATGTGGATCTTTAAAGCTCGGTGTGATTTAATTATTATGCAACTCAAAGGAAATTGAGAATATACAACACTTTGTAGGGCACTGTCCAATATTACTTGTTAAATCCACAAATTATTATGAATTGGAATAGATATAGGAAAAGCCTAATTAAAGAATTTTATTATTAAAAAAAAAAAAAAAAAAAAAATAGAAAAAATAATTCCAAATGATGATTAAAAATCACTCTCCCGACTAACGACAATTGCCAAAGTCGTAAGTTGTTATTTTAAGTAATAAAATTAATATAAGAATATAAATAATAATACAAGAACAATTATTGTAAGCCTTATAATTTTCTACTGAAAATAAAGAACTAATACTAGAACTCCACTGCTCGGTTCGGATTCACCTGGTGTGACGGTGATTTTTTTGCTCTGCACTGCAGAAGAATTTCTGGTACAGGCAGAATAAGAAAGAAGAAAAAATAATAACCTTGATCTTGAAATTATTTTCAAGTTCAAGTATGTACATATAAACAACACCTTATATGATAATAGGTTGATGGCATTTTTTTTTATGGCGTATTTTTTCTCTTCATTGTGTTGAAGTAAATCATGAACACATTCATATGCAATCATGCTGGTCAAACCACGTATTTTCTTGTATTGATCTCACTTGCTCTCATAGTCATATATGAGTGGGAGTGTTATAAATACTAGAGAATATTATGAATGCATATGAATGTTCTCACTGAATTGCTGGTGATTTTGTTTGTTTAATAAACAGGTTTTTATCTGCAGAGGAATGAATGAGGAAGATTTGGCTTGATTAACAAGAATTGAAAATTAAACAGGGAGTTGAAATGTAGTCGGCAAAGATAAAGGTTGAGGAAAAACCTCTAAAAAATTTAAGTTTTAAATTAAGTTTAAAAAAAAAAAATATTAAGTTTAAGAATTAAAGAATTAAAGAAAGAAAGAAAGTTAAAGAAATGTAAAATTAAATTGAGTGACATTAATGGGGTTGAATTTTGTTTGTTGAAATGAAAAAGTTGAGGAAAAAACCTCCGTAAAATTAAAATAAAAATGTAGTTTAATTTAGAAACTTTAAGAAAAAAAAAAAAATAGATTTTAGTGACAAATTTCGAAAAGAAATAAACTTTACATGTGACATGTGAATAAATAAAAATTTTGTGTTAATTAATAGTATTGCTCTTTTGCTAAAGAAAGCGTTCTGAGCAAAAAAATAAAATTTTAAGTTAAGTTAAATTTAAAAAAAAAAGAACCTAAATAATGTTAAGAAAAGAACAGAATTTTTAAAAAAAAAATATTAATGTTTAAGAACTAAAGCAATTGTGGAAGAACATTTTTAAAGAAACTTAAAATTAAATTATATTTAAGAACTTAAATACTGTTAAGAAAAGAAAAGAAGGTTTAAAAAAAAAATAAATAATTGAAAAATAATATAAAAATATAAAACAACACAAGTTGATTAAACCAAATTAAAGAATTATAAACATTTTGTATGGAAATCAGCAACAATATCGTTATTAATGCAGCTATGGCCGATTTTTTTTAATTGCATATTGCGACACACAACCACGGCGTCTGGCGGCAGCAGCTTCATCCTCAACACCTACAACCATATGGCGGTAATTAAAAGACACTAATTAAAATGTTTTCTTAAATCTAAATTAAATAAAAAAAAAATTTTTCTAAGATTTCTCTAACTATAAATTAAAATTATTTTTTAAAGATTTTTCTAATTATAAATCAAAATTTTTTTGCTAATTATAAATTTAAGCTAAATATCAAATATTTTTAGATATGAGGTTTGCTAAAATTAAAATTGTGCAAAAATCAAAATTGTGCTAAAATTAAAATTTTTCTACTATTAAAGATTTTCCTAAAATTTAAAAAAAACTTTCCTAAAAGTAAAAAAAAAATTGTCCTATAATTAAACTTTTCTAAATCTTGCTAATTATGGTATAAAATTAAAAGAAGAACAAAAAGAAAAACAAAAATTTCCTAAGATTTGTCTAACTATATACGAGAATTTTTTTAAGATTTTTCTTATTAGAATTTAAAAGTTTTCTAAATGCGAGGTTTTCTAATTAAACCAAATTTTTGTCATTAAAATTTGCTAAGTGTAAGGTATTCTAAATATAAAAATTTACCTAAATACAAAATTTTTCTAAAATTACATAAAAAAGTTTTCTAATTATAAAATTTAAATAAATATATAATTTTCGAAATGTCAAAATTCGCAAAATATAAAATATTCGAAATATAAAATTTTTCTAAATATAAAAATTTTTCTAAATATAAATTTTAACTAAAATTTAACTAAAAATTTTCTAAATTAAGAACTTTGCTAAATATAAAATTAATCTAAAAATTTTCCTAAATAAAAATAAAATTGAGCTAAAACTAAAAATTATAATAAGAAATATAATTTAGCTAAAAATGAAAATTTTGTAAAAAAAAAGTAAAATTTTTCTAAATTTTTCCTAAAACAAAATTTTGCTAAAATTTAAAATTAACCTAAACTTAAAATTATACTAAATTTAAGAGAATTTACAAAATGGTACCATATTTAAAAAGAAAAATTTTTGGTTAAAGTTAAAATTAAAACTAAATTTAATTTAAAATATTATTATTCTGTAGTGCTAAAATTCAAATTGAGATAAAATTAAAATTTGCTAAACTTAAAATTTTGCTAAAAATAAAAATTGGCTAAAAAAATTAAAATGTTACGAAAAATAATTTAAAATTAAAATTAAAACCCTTAAAATGAAGGGTAAATAAAAATTTATATATCCTAAAGTAGAAAACCAAACCAAACCAAACTCTTATCATTGCAGTGGGTTACCTCCAATTGAGATGGAGTCGAGGTAAGATGGTAGGGAGGGCAAAAGGGGCAGAACACCTAGTCCCCAATCCCAAGGTAAGTATGGCCATCCATCCATTTAGCATCCGTTTTTTTTGACAGTTTTTTTATAAATCGCACGTGAAAATCTGTAGTGCGGTTTCCCTGGGCCTGAGCAAGACCCCACCCATCCGGCGAGCTAGGCCCCTACGCCAGCACGTGCGACCAGCAAAGGCTCAGGGAAACGGAAGCGGATCTTCCACCAACGCCGCACCATTACACTGGCAGTCTAAGTCTGCGATTATACATCGACAATGGCAGCTCATATTTGAATACTTCCCTCTGCACTTACACAGCAATTCGCAATGTATTTTGAAGTCTCGAAAATTTTCTATTTCTTGAACTTCTTGAATGTCACATTTAATAAAAAAAAAGGTACATTTTAATTTCCATTAATTCGATACTTTCTGTAACCTACACTTTGTCGGAACTAGAGAATTAAATTTCATATAAGGAACATTCATTTATACACCCAAACAAATTATAATTGCATGAGATAATTGAAATTTTTAGACGTCACGTAATCAAACCTTCATTAAACAATATTTTGCAAAAAATACAAAAACAATAACTTTAAATCCATCTCACCATATCGACGCCAAAATCTGATGTGTGCTAATTTGAAATTGAAATTAAATCTTCTTAAATGGCCAAAATGCAAAAACAACAAAGGTAACAAATTTTAATTAATTAAAGTCAATAAATATATAATAGATAAAGCAAGAACAAATGTTGTGTTAAATTTTAATAAGTGAAATTAAATTTAACCCTTTTTTCGCAATAACCGGTGAAAGCCGTATTTAACAAAAATGGTGGTGCTGTTAGTGCATATATGTATATATCTGTATATTTATCTTTGCCAAGGTATATGCAAAGAGGCTGGTACTTTTTTTGTGCTGCACTATCGTGTTTTGTTTATTATTTTTTTTTTTCGATAAAGATCAGTGATGTTTAATTATTTATATTTTGTTTAAAATGTAACAAATTGTTACTTTTTTTCACTAATGATAAATTACCTTATAGTTTGGTGTCAAAATATTGAAAATCATAATTATTTTCAAAAATGTACTGTTATTTCACAAAAGCACCCATGTTCCGTAAAAACAGCTTGTATTAAAAAAGTACTTTTTGAAAAACGTATTTCTTAATATAGTAGTTTTTCTTAGAAAAGTGCCTTTTCCTTAAAAATCAAATTCTTTTAAAAGTACATTTTCCTTAAAAATCCCTTAAAACAAAATTTTTAAAAATAATTTAGCTAAAAAATTGCGTTTTATTAATAAATTATATTTTCTGAAAAAAAATTCTTTAAAAAGCAGCTTTCCTTTTCTCTAAAAGTATCTGTTAAACATACCTTTTTGTTGAAAACTACATTTGCTTTGATTAAAAAAGTTAATTTTTTTTTAAAAATCAAAATTTTTTCAAATAGTACCTTTGTTTTAAAAAAATTACATTTTCCTTAAAAAAAACTTATATTAAAAAGTGAAATTGTTAAAAATGGACCTGTCCCTAAAAAAGGAAATTTTTCATAAAAAAGTGCATTCTCTTAAAAGAAAGGTATCTTTTTCAAAAAATATCATTTCTTAAAAAAACACCTTCTCTTAAAAGAGACCCTTTAAAAAAAGTACCTTTTCTTAAAAAAGTACCTTTTCTTAAAAAGTTGTTTCTCTTTCTTAAAAAGTAAGGTTTCTGCTTAAAAAATTTCCTTTCGTAAAAAGTACCTTTTTTAAAAAAAGTTCCTTCTCTTAAAAAACTACTTTTTCTTACAAAAGTACCTTTTCTTAAAATATCATATTTTCTTCAAATAGTAATTTTTTCTTAAAGTACTTTTCCTTATAAAAGTACCTAATCGTATAAAAGTACATTTTCTAACAAAAGTGCCTATTCTTAAAAAAAGAAAAAAAATTTAAAAGGAGTACCTGTTCCTACAAAAACATCTTTTCCTAAAAAAGAGTCTTATTAAAAGCATATTTACTTCAAAAAGTGCCGTTCCTTCAAAAAGTACCATTTCTTTAAATAGCATATTTTCCCTAAAAAGTATAATTTTTTAAAAAGTGTCTTTTCTTCTTCTGATCTCCTTAAAATCTGTACCAGTACATGCGACCGAAAATGGAACACAACTACCATATATGGGAGGAACTTCTTCAAAGTCTATTTTGGAGCTATTGGACCATGTGCAAAGGAGGGCGTTGTTGGTCATTAATGGCAGTAAAGTATTTAACTCTATTGACTCGTTAGATCATCGCCAGATTGTGGCTTGTGTAGCACCTGCCCTATAGATACTACCATAGATCACATCCCTTTGCGGTTAACTGTACAGTTGAGCGCATAAGTATACCTTGACAGTTACAATCTAATAAAATTTAAGTCAAATATCCAAATACTACTCCCTCTTTTCTCCTTCCCATAACCTATTTTCTTGACATAAACACAATGTACTGCAGTGTTGGTCAATAATTAAAATAAAAAAAAAAATAACATATCGTGGGCTTATATTCAAAATGTGCTATCTGCATTAATAATTATTTTAAAGAGAGCGTGTAAAACAAATTTATTAATAAGATCTGAAAGTATTTGTCGATCGATACGCCACAATATCTATTAAGAAATAGTCGTACTAATCATGTATGTTATCAAAATTAATATTATATTTGACAGTTACATATATCAGAGACCAGTTTGAAATCAAATATTAATATTGCTGTCAAATGTAGAGTATAAGCTCTCGATATATTCTTTAAAAAATGCATCTTTATATCACTGTAAACAGTACTTTTTCTTAAAGAGTGGAGAAAGTAAATTATCTATAAAAAGAACCTTTTCATAAAAAAGTACTTTTTAAGTATCTTTTCTTCAAAAAGTAGAATTTCTTTAAACAGTAAATTTTTTATAAAAGTTACGTTTTCTTAGTCATTTATTGTTCGGTTTAAGATCATGTATATATTTTTCTAATGAAAGAAAGATAATAATTTTTGTAATGTAAGAGAAATATTAGAAAAAAAATTGAAGACAACGCTAGATGGAGTATCTACTTTCGAACAAAGCGACTTGTTCATCGTCAGCAATGGCAAAAACAGAAAGCTGTTCACATTACAAGACTTGTAATTGATCTGGCTATGTTAATGTAGAGAAAGCTAAAAATTGGAAAAGCTCAGCTTGTTCATACAAACTCTCGTATATAAAAAAGAAAAACATTTCTCATGTTCTTTTCTTTCAAATGTTGAGTTAAATAGTTGATTAAGCATGAGTTGAAGTAATAGGCAGAAGGATGCTGACGATGAACAAGTCGCTTTGTTCGAAAGTAGCTACTCCATCTAGCGCTGTCTTCAATTTTTTTCTAATATTTCTCTTACATTACAAAAATTATTATCTTTCTTTCATTAGAAAAATATATACATGATCTTAAACCGAACAATAGATGACTAATTATTCCAATACAGATCAACAATACATAACAATAACAATTACGTTTTCAAAGTGCCTTTTCTTTAAACAGTACATTTTGCCAAAAATAGCAATTTAAAACTACTTTTTCTTAACAAGAGCCAATTCTTAAAAAAAATTTCTCAAAAGGTAACATTTCTTTAAAAAAAAATCATTTCTTGAAAAAGTACCTTTCTGCCAAAAGTGCCTTTTCTTAAAAAAGTACCTTGTCTTAGAAAAGTACTTCTTCTTAAAAAATGAAGTTTCTTAAAAGTAGATATTCTTAAAATAGAACATTTTCTTGAAAAACAACCTTTTCTTATAAAAATGTCTTTTCTTTAAAAAATTATATTTTCTTAAAATCTACAATTTTTAAATGTACTTTTTCTTAAAAAGAACCGTTTCTTAAATATTCATTTTCTTAAAATTTAAAAGAACCGTTTTCTTAAAATTTAACACTTCGTAAAAAATATAGTTTCTTGAAAACGTGCCCTTTCTTAAAAAAGTACATATTCTTAAATATGTACAAAAAATTACCTTTTCTTAAGAAATATCTTTTCTAAAAAAGTACCTGTTTAGGTGCAAAATAGTTTGTCATTTATTATACTACTACCTTATGCTAATATACCAGACTGTACTGGAATATTAACATATTTAGTACTCACATAGATTTTATAAATCGTTTTAACCATTTAGCATAAAAAAGTGAAGTTTAGTTGTTAAGCAGAACCCCAAGTTAAAAATAAATATAAATCGTTACTAATAAATTCTATGTGTTGTAATTTCTTTCTTTTATACTTGAGTAAAGCATTTGATTATCAATTAATCAGTACCTCTTTTAAAAAATAACCTTTTTTAAATAAGTACCTTTTCTTGAAAAAAATTCCTTTTTTTAAGAAAGTACCTTTTTTGGAAAAAGTACATTTCCTTTCAGAAGAACATTTTCCTTAAATTTTTTTATTTATTTCAGTGTTAGGCGAAATCATTCTAACAAAAAAAAAGTTTACCCAAAATTGATATATTTTCGAAATTGTACCTTTTTTTTTTAGTAAAATTCGGGACTTTTGTGTTACAATTTATTTCCTTATTCCTTCATATATTTTTAAATGTTGGGCACAGTGGCTCTTTATATCTTTTTTTTGAACGAACGAAAGAACCCCGCCACTCACTTATCCACCCTTACCGACCGAGGGGATACGTCCCTAACATGGAGATCGCGTACACATCAGGGTCCGGACATTGTAATCATGACAAATTCTGCGGAAAAGACAAGAATTTGCCTAATTAGTCCTAAAATAGATCAAATGAAGCGGATTAAAATATTTTGTGACCCTACAAGGTGTGTTAAAACTTAAATTTGATAAAAGAAACTCCGATTCAACATCACCATTCGCAAGGTTGGATAGAGAGGAACAACCCAGCATGGTCCTCCTACTCTCAATAGTTGGAAGTCTGAGAAGCCTCAGGCTTTCAGTATATGATGGTAAATCATGCATTCGTGTTAACCTGATAATATGGATTCCATATTATTGAAGCATATTCCAAAATCGGTCTTACAAGAGCTTCATACAGCTATAACATATGGATCAAGAAACTCCTTAGCACATCTTTTAACGAAACCAAGAGTAGATCTTGCCTTATTAACAATCATTCTTATATGACCAGTGAAGTCAAGTCTCCTACCCATAAGTATACCAAGCTCCAGAAATGTTTGAACGGTATCCGGTACTATTCCATTAATGCAATACTCGTCAGAAATTATATACCTTCTCTAAAATACCTTATATTTACATTTCTTAAGAATCGCTTCCATCAAGTTCACATTTCACCATTCAACTTATAAATCAAGCTCACGTTGTAGAGCAATATGACCATTTATGTGTCATTGAAACTGTGAAATAACTTAACATCACCTGCATACATAAGGAAGTTGCAATTCGAAATTATAGTCTGGCAAACGCCATTGTGAAACATAACTCTTTGAGTTCTAAATGTAAAATACGATTTAATCCACATAAAAATGGACTTATAAACATAATGAAAAATATGTCATTTTTTAGTGCCATTCTGTATAGAAAACTTTGGGAATTAGTACTCTATTTTTGGTTAATTTATGGCTCAAAAAGAAAAAAAAGTGCTTTAATAGCCTTATAGTTAGTTCGATGGAGTATTATGAATAAATAAACTTATGAAATTGTGCAAGTTTGTGTATCAACTATGTAATATGATAATTTTTTAATATTTTTTATTAAACTTAATGCAAAATATATTTCAACTGCTTATGGTACCTTTCTGAATGAATTGGCAGAATTTTCATCCCTACTTTTGGCTGTGGTCTAGAGTCATCCACTCTCTGTTTCCAGTATGTAGCTGAGATCTGTTAGTGTTTCAATATTCGCTTTCAATAACAAGGGGAGTGAATGTGAATTATAATTATTTGTTTATGTTAATATTTTTTTTAATTTGATACTCTTTTCTACTCTAATAGAATTATTTAATGTTTGCATCGATTAATTTTTTTTAATATTCTCTTTAATCTATTTTCCATAGAACGGGGATAATTTTTTTTTTACATTTGAGAGTCCTGTGGTGGGCTTTATAAAATTATTTTCTATGTGTCATAACAGATTTGCATCCTCTTAGCATTTGTTTGCATAATATTTGCCAATTATACTAAATATATACTCTTTTGCTTTAACTATAATTTTCTCAAATAGCTTGTGTGTGTTTCTATCTTTTTGTAGCTTAAGGGGTAAGTATTTCCTTCATGATTTTGTGGTGGCTGCTGGATACTTCTGTGTTCCATTCTTTGTGGCTTTCATTTGTTTCTCGTATGTATCGTGTGTTTTTACATGATAAAGCCCTTAAAAGAGTGTTGATAGCTGATGAGATAAGCTGATCTGGAGAGACGCAAGTAGGCTAATAATTCTGAGTTTTTTTAAATTCATTAATACTTGATTTTTGGTAATTAGTTCCAAGGATTATAGAGATAATTTTAATATTTTATAATAATTCCTAATCCCTAAATGGCATTTTGTAAAAAAAAACCAATTATAAATTCATAAGTTTTAGAAAAATGTTAAACATTGAAAAAAGATCAGGTAGTCTTTTTTCACATGAAAATAGTAAAAATAGTGTGCCATTTTGTTTACAGAAATCTCTACGAATATGAGGCATTATTCTTTTGAAAAAATCCACAGATTCTAAGGCAATTTTAGTAGAAATTCAAATAAGGATTTAGAGGTATTTTTCCTAGAGAATAATATTCAGATTCTTAGGCATGTTTCCTTTCCTATAAAAAATTTCTTCAGATTCTGAGGCATTTATTATAAAAAAAAAACTTAGATTTTGGTCTAGTTTTCCAAAAGATTCTAAAGCATTTTTTTCTTCCTTAAAAATCCCGTGATTACAAAATATTTGACATATAGAAAAATCCCCAGATTTTAATGCAAAACCATTAGATCCTAAGTCATTTTTCCTTACCCTTAGATTCTGAAATATTTTGCCTATAGAAAAACCCGCAGATCCCGTGGCATTTATCCTACAGAGAAATTCTAACATTCCTAGGAAGTTTTCCTTTAGAAAAGCCTTGAGATTCTGAGGCATATTTCCTATTCAAAAATCTTCAGATTCTGAGGTATTTTTGCTATTAAAAAACACACAAATTATGATTCATTTTTCCAAAATAACCCTCAGATTTTGAGGCATTTGTCTTAGAAATTTAAAGACATACTGTAATGGAACACCCTACCTTCAAATTCTGAGATAGTTTTGCTAACGAAAAACCCCGAGATACCGAGATAATCAGATACTGGCACATTTGTCCTGTAGCTAAACTTTCATGTTTTAAGGAAGTCTTCCTATAGAAGAGCTCTCAGTTTATTAGGTTTTTTTCATGTAAAAAGCCCTCAGATTATGAAGAAATTTTCCATAGAAAATCCCTTCGATTTTATGGCATTTTCTCCGGAAAAGATTCGAGCTGTTTTTCCTGTAGGAAAATCTTATTTAATACTTGGTAATAATTTTTAATCATTAAATGGTATTCAGTAAAACAAAAGTAACTTTTAAATTCTTTTGTTTTAGAAGAGTGGTAAACATTAAGAAAAAGACCTTATTCTGAAGATTTTTTGTAAAGAAAAGTCCTCTATTACTAAGTTATTTTTCCTAAAGAAATTTTCCAGATTCTGAGACATTTTTTATATCGAAATCTGTTAAAATCTGAAGCATATTTCCCAAGACAATATTCACAGATTTTAGTAAGACATGTAACTATAGATTTCGCGACATTTTTCCTATATTCTTAGGAATTTTTGCCTATAGTAAAACATTGAGTTTCTAGGCTCGTTTTCCCTAACCAAAACCCTCAGATTCTGAGGTGTTTTCCTATAGGAATATCTCCTTTAGTACTTGGTAATATTTCTTAATCCTTAAATTGTATTTAGCAAAACAAAAATTTCTAAGGAAAAATCTTCACTTACTTATACATTTTCGCTTGAAAAATTTTTCGTATTCTGAGAGATTTTGCAATTCAAAATCTTCGGATTAAATGGTATTCTGAGAGATTTTTTTTATAGAAATCTCTTACAATATAAGGTATATTTCGCAATTCAAAATCCTCGAATTACATTGCAGTTTTCTACACGAAAAATTCTGGTTTTTAATAAGAATTTTAATTTTTAGATTTTGATGCATTTTTCCTATATTCTTAGGCATATTTCGTAAAGAAAAACTTTAAGTTTCGTTATAGAGAAACCCAAAAATTCTGAGTCATTTTGCCTATAATAAAATTCTAAGATTCTAATGTAGTCTCCCTATTTAGAAACGCTAATATACTGAGGAATGTTTCTTAAAGAAAAGCCATCAGAAACAGGGGCTTTTGTCCCCTAGAACAACCATAAGGTTCTGTGATATTTTCCTATGGAAAAACCGTCAGTACTGAGGGATTTTACAAAAAAAAAAAAAGACTCAGCGTCTGAGGCATTATTCTTATAGAAAAACTGTAGGATTCTGAAGTATTGCTTCGGTAGGAAACCACTCAAACAATCATATAGAGAATTCCAGCCCTCAGGTTCTGAGGTATTCGCCTATAGAAAACTCCGAATATTCTGAGACAGTTTTACTTTTAAAATTCCCTTAGTTACTGGGGCATTTTTCCAATCAAAAAGCCCTCATATTATAAAACTTTTTGGTATAAATAATCCTTGGCTACTGAGGCATTTTGCATCCTAATCGAGACATTTTTCCCTGAGAAAAACCCTCAGTAGTTTGATCTAATAGCCTGAAAATTGCATTTTAAGTCGATTGTCTACCTGTGAGCCTCTGCCAAAGTCTACCCCCAATATTCTGTTACAGACACAGGATGCACAAAAAACTACTCATTGAAATTCGCAGGTACGCACCTCACTTAAATATTACTTTGGAGTACAAATGGTCAAGAACAATATTGACTTATGGTCCCTCCAGGTAGGCACAAATCTTATTTAGACACGAGTATAATATCAAAATTGCATAATTCAGCCTAAATCCATATGTATGCAGGGAACAGGTAAATTTTTAGGCATGGTAGCATAAGCCTATATATTGCAAAATAAGCATAATGCCTGGATTAGTCTACGACTGAAAGTTGGCGAAACAAGTACTGAAACCATGGCGTTAAACAATTTAAAATTATTTGAACTGTTTTGAAGGTCAACCACACCAAAGTTTTTCACGGAAACTGCTTTAGAAGAACTTGATAGCTTATACGGAAATATTGAGAGAAGCGAAGTTATAAAAAATAATTTTTATCTGATATATGCAAATATTAAGGCAAAATGGGTGAAATCTAATCGAACCATTCAGAATTTCAACTCCAAATACGAGGACTGGCTTAATGAAGACACCATCCTGGATATATTGGCAGTAGATAAACCCACCACATCAACCAGGGGAGCAAAAGGAAGGCAAAAAAAAAAGAATTGAGGAGCGTTCAATTTTCACAAGAAAGAGGAAACTTGCCGATGCCACCAATGACTTGACCACGAAGCATTTATCGCTGTCTATTAAATATACAAAGGATAGTGAAAGAGTTAGGTCGCAGATTACAAAATCTGTTGTTGATGCAAGCCCACTGCGACTAAAAAGGATTAAAGAAAGCATTCCCACGCCCACACCGCACACATTAAAAAGTATGGTTCCGAAGAAGCCTTGGCCGTGTTTATGGACTTACAACTTTCCAAAGAAAAATATGAGATACTACGGGCATCCTTGATGCGACACGGGGCTGACGTTTTACCAGGATACAAGCATATTACGCAATCCAAAGTAAATTCACGAGCACTGCATACGGAGTTTACGGAAGTCTCTGTGAAAGCCAATCTGCAGGCACTCATGGGCCATACAGCAAAACGGTTGTTGGAGAGTCTTCCTGAAAATGAGGTGAAAATTCTTCCTGAGAAACTGACATTGATCAGCAAATGGGGCTGCGATGGATCATCCGGACAAAGCGTTTATAAGCAAAGGATATCTTCCGATGACGCTACAATATCGGACGGAAATATGTTTATGGCATCTGTTGTTCCTATGCGGCTAAAATCTGATGTTTCCCTACACTGGAAAAATCCACGTCCATCATCAGTGCATTATTGCCGACCAATAATGTTTCAGTTTGCAAGGAAATCGGCAGAACTCATAAGGACCACGGTGAAGGACATTGAAGAACAAATAAGCAAGATTAAGCCCACAAAGCTGCAAATTGGAGAAGGAAAATATATTGAATGCAATTACGAGTTCCACCTGACCATGGTTGATGGAAAAGTTAGTCGTAAACGAACTGATAGGAACAACCTCAACATTGTCATGCCCGATTTGCAAAAAGAGTCGGAAGAACTTTGGTAATTTAAAAGATTCTACAAACGAGGAGAATTACGAATATGGAATGTCACCATTTCTTCCCTGCGGCATGTGAAGTCACGAACAGAGTTAGAAAATAATTATAGTTTAGAAATGATTAGTCTTTTAGATATACCTTCTCTTACGAATTGTGATGAATATTTTACAGAAAATTGAAAAAATAAATTTAAAAAAGAAGTAATTTTTTTTTAATTTGTTGGGTAATAATTTAAAACATAAAACCCTAAAGAAAAATAATAAAAACAATCTAAGAATGTAAAAATAATTTTTTTTAGTTACCATAAAATTGATTTTTCTACAAATTTTAACTTTGATAACCCATAAGTAGGCCCCTACAAAGCGTAGCACCCTTTCCAAACGCTCCTTTCATAGGCTGAACAGTTATTAATCATATGCTTTTTAAACTGTTCAATTATGTTATTCAGTTCAAAAGATATGATTTTTGCAACGAAAAAACTCAAATGGCGCCACTGTGCGCATTGACAACTGAAAATAATGTTTTTGTCGGTACATTGAGAAAACCAAAATTGTTAACCGGCAGTCCAATAAATTTATTTCCTGGTTAAGTAACAGGCAGTTTGACGATGCATTGACAAAACCGGCATAAGACATATTTCCTATAAAAAATCTCAAAACCTAGAGTAATTCTCACATTCTGATGTAGTTTTCTATTAGACAAATCCTCGATTCTGAGGTAGTTTTCCCATAGAAAAATCCTCAGCTCCTGAGCTAGCTTTCCTGTAGAAATACACAGAGAATATGAGCTTGTTTGTTTCTAGGAAACCCTCAGATTATAAAGCATTTTTCCTTTAGAAAGGTCTCCGGTGCTAATGCACATTGACTCAGTATAAACCCTCATATTCCGAAATAGTTTTCCAGAAGAAAACCGTAAGATTCTGAGAAAGTTCTCCTATTGAAAAACCCTCAGTCTCTATGGCACTCTTTTAGAGAAAACTATTCAGATTCTTCGGCCTTTTCCCTGCACAAAAACAAGCTGTTTTAGAGGCTTTTTGCCTATAGAAAATTTATTAGGTTCTGATAGAATTGTTTTTTGTATTAATTTTTTTTTTTCAATGTACTTTTAAGAGAATCAAAACTGGTTTATAATTAAAGTGCAATTTATCTCTTATTGTATGGCAATAACAGAAACATTTTATAATCACAATTAAAACTGAATGAATAAACAATTTTTTTTAAGAGAACACGATCCTCTATCTGACAGCATTAGCAATCAGCTGTGCATCATTTTTGACGTTGTTATATGTCAAAATATAAAAAAAATGAGCGCAGTTGACAAGGTGTTTCTTAAAAAATAAACCCCTTACATGTGCAATTTACCGAAGTGAATTAAATAAATATAAAGGATTATTTGTCCATATGTATGTTTCCCTACATCTTAGGCTGAGATTTGTAAAAGGATTTCTTTTTTTTGTACATTTTAAGAAATACATTTATTGTTTGGTAATATTTGTAGGGCGTTTTTGCTTGCTTTAGTGAAGCAACAATAAAATTTAATTTCACATATTATTCTTGTTGTTTTGCCAAAGACTTTTAAATGCACCTTTTGCTTGTGGTTGATTTTTTTCACTGATTCAATGCAATTTTTTGCTATCGTGGTCCTCAGGTTTGCAAGGATTTTGCGTGTTTTTAAATCAACAAACTTACACCAGTTACATTTTGCATCCTTTCGTTATAGTGTTATGAATTTAAATGGATTCGTTTTTTCTTTCCTTCAAAGATTTAGCAAAGATTTGTCATTACAAAACAACAACAAAAAAAAAAAAAGAAAAACCAAAACTTCATGTTTGTTTAAATATAACCTTTGGCTATATTCGAAATCGTTCTCTTTTGAATTTTTGGTTGCGTTTTCTTTGTTTTGTTTCGTTTAATCCTCACAAAAGGATTTAAACTTCCTTTAGCTGCATGTGTGTTTCTCCATTCATACGATTCCATATCTTTTATTCAATTTCATTTATTTTTGGCAATTCTTTAACTGTTTACTTAAGTTTTCGTTCGTATCCTTTGGCAAAAAAAAATCCAACATATCCTTTTTAAAGAAAACATTCGTATTAAAATTAACTATTTGCTTATGTTTCATTATATCATTTTATTCATCTTTCTTATTTTGAGAAACTTTTCGGTGACATGTTTTTCTTCTGCTTTTTTTTTGGTGTGTTGAAAATGCTTTTATGTATTGCGCGAAATATTGCGTGTTTATGTCAAGAAAATCGGCTTGAAAACGGGGTTTGTCAACTTTAAAAGCCTCTTAGCTATGTAACCAGTAATAAACATGTTTCGTTGAAAAATTTTGAAACAATTTACTAAAATTCTCATTAATGTTAAATCGTGTTTGCCCCTTTAGTCAATATTAAAGGCCGGCTTATTGTTTCTGCATTGTCATTTTATTGCCTTTGACCAGGAAACCAACTATAGACTTTAGTATCATGGAGGGGCTCATGCTCTAAGAAAATGTTACACTTTATAATGATACATTTTTATAATGTTTCCCTCACCCATTAATGGTCAGAACAGAACATAAAATTTCAACTTTGCAAAATATTTTTAATGAACAGCTGAGTTTGTTCACGCTTTCATTCTTGGACGCCAAAAAAGAAAAAAATAAATATAAAAGGACATTGATATTTTCAATATTAATAATTTATTTTAAACAAAACAATGAATATTACGCTATTTCTTATTTTTTTGTTTCTTCACACAAATACACATTTATAAACAAAACAAATGTCAGCTCTTTTATGTGCGATTCTCCCCTCTGATTTTTTAGAGTGCGAAATATGTAACTTTTTCTATTTTATAGTGCGTCATTTTTAGAAAAGAACACATTACCCTTTCGCAATGTTGGCATTTTTCAGAAAATAACTCAAAAAGAGAAAAAAGTGCGAATGAAAGAAACGTGTAACATTTTTGCCAGAAAAGAAAACGTCTTTAGATCACGAAAAGATAAGTAACCCGTATTTTTTTAATCGTCCAATCTCATATCACAAGGCAGTAGTAAACACAGACCTCTCAGTATAAGTTCGATTTTGCTATCAAACGGTAGTAAAACTCTACTCAGTTTATCGAAATTGGTTACCATTTTTTTTTATATGCCTTAAAAGTTTTTGAAAATCAGTTGTCCCATCAAAAAAAGGTGTCATCAGTTTTTGTCCAACAATTAATTCAGCTTGACTATATTTGGCGATAATGCAGCTAAGAATCCGTTGGTAGCAAAAATGCGATAGCAAAAATGTCACTGAAATTAAGCTTAATAAATAACAACAACTAAGACATTGCAAGACATCAGCAAAACATAACAATATTAAATTTTTAATCGGCAAAACAAGAAATGCAACAGTAACAAAAAAAGTAAAAAATTGCAATAAAAGTATAGTCAAAAACTACAATAATCAAGGTAAAAAAGTCTTTATGACCTATTTCGGGCAACTAGACATATTCAGATGTTCGTATAAGTTGTTCAACTTTACCGTGGCTAAAATTTGTTCAAATATTATTAGTGAAAAATTAGGAGTACATGTAAGTTATGCTGAAAAAAGTGAAAAAATAAAAATGTTTTCCTATATTTTTGCAAAAAAAAAAGGTTAATAAAATTTATTCAACAGATTCTTAGCTACATTATTGCCAAATATAGTTAAGCGGTAGCACCTGGGCTGGATTCGCTGGCGACACCTTTTTTGAGTGGCCCATTGATTTTCGGAAACTTTTAAGGCCTATAAAAAAATTGGTAGCCAATCTCGCCAAACTGAGTATAGTGTTTTACTACCCTTTGCTACTTTATTTCGCAAAGTGTTTTTGGGGGGTAACAAATTAAAATTTTTTTACAAAAATTTAAATTATATATTATAAATACCTTTCAAGCAGTATACAATTTATTGTAAAATTGGTTGTATATTCAACAAAATAAAATAAAAATAAAATTCAAAAGTAATTATTTATGAAAAAAAATTTATATAAACTACTGTTCCATATCGCGATTCACTACGACATACCGAGACTTATTGTCATCTTTTATTTCATAATCAATTTTTGCTATGAAGTATTGTGCAATTAAAATATTTTTTCTTGCTTGCTGATATCAATATTTTTTGTTTTTTTTTTTCATTCGGTGCAACAATTATCAAATTTATAGTCGTTACTCTGTAGCAAGGTACATATAGCTGGTAACACTTAACTATTGGCTTTGAATTTAGAATATTATTTGGCAATTTTTCATTTTAGCGATTTTTGATTTTGGCAGTTTTTGATTTTAGCGATTTTTGATTTGCCCATTTGTGATTTTGAAGATTTTCGGTTTTTGGCGATTTTTGATTTTGGCGAATTTTGAATTTGGCTGTTTATGAATTTGGCGATCCTGCCCATATTTTACACGACTACTCACATTGATAATTAATGTACTTTGTAAAAGTGTTAAAACTGTCGTTTTCGTTTTCGTTCTTCATATTTTTTTGTATAGGAGGTACCACGCCCACTAATCCCATCCCGCCCAATTTTATCGGATCACTCACATTAATATCGGTTCGACTCGAACAAAGTATCGAGGCTTTCCCTATTACAGTATACCAGTTATTTACTTTGTATGGGTGGTATCACACCCACTGCTTCGATTACGCCAATTTTTTGTTCGAGTAATCACGTGAATAACTTACGGGCTCTAGCAAAATCCCAAGGCTCTTCCTTTTACAGTACTCCAAATATATTATATATTATATTTACTTTGTATGGGAGGTGCCACCCCCACTAAATATATAAAAACAAATTATAGCCTATGTCCATCGATTAGGACCATTCCAAATATTGGAACCAACATTTTTAAAATCAGATGAGTAGTTATCGAGGTTACCTCCTACAAACAACAAAAGAAACAAACGCACATTACCTCTTTATTACATTAGTATAGATATATGGCTTAATTCCGTTTTTAATATTTTTCGTCATTCATACATTCATATATATTTGACCACTTGCGCTCACAATTTAATAAATTTAAAAAAATAATAATTTTTCAAAGTATTGAACATTTTTCGCAAATCTTTCATATGAAAAGTATTATTTTCTTAATTAAAAAAAAGAACAAAACAAAATTATATAATTTCTAAAACTTTGAAACAACACACAATTTGTAATAAATATATAAAGTATAAATAATCCAACCCAAAACTCTTTTTTTCCTCCGTGGCTGTGCGAGACCATCTCAAAGTTAAAGCAAGTCTATCGACCAAGTTTCATATCGATCAGATAAGAGGAAATCACTCCCTGACTGTGCGTGACTAAGCGTGAATGTGCGTGACTATGTCAAAGTTAATATTTTTTCACAGCAAGTCTATCGACCAAGTTTAAGATCGATCGGATAAGGGGAAATGGGTTTTAAATCACTCCGTGACTGTGCGAGACCATGTCAAAGTTAATATTTTTTCACAGCAAGTCTATCGACCAAGTGTCAGATTGATTGGATGAGGGGAAATTCGTTTTAAATATCTTCGTGACTGTGCGTGACTATGCGTGACTGTGCGTGACTAAGTCAAATTTAATCTTTTTTCACATCAAGTGTATGGAACAAGATTTAGATCGATCGGATGAGGGAACTGACATTTTGATCACCGCGTGATTGTGCGTGACTATGCGTGACTGTGCGTGACTACTCCAAAATTAACCTGTAGTCACAACAAGACTATTGGCCAAGTTTCAGATCAATTGGATAAGGGGGAATGGGGTTGACACACGACAGACAGACAGACAGACAGAGTATGAGTTAAAAGAAAGAGTTTAAAAATACTAAAAATTATATATAAACATTAGGCATATAACTTTTGGCATTTTTTTCAAATATCAAATTTTGCCAGGCAAGGCTGAATAGTCCATGGAAAAATATGAATAATTGCGTTTTTACTTTTTCGCGATCGTTAAAAAAGGTTCCGCACCAAATGCGATGAAGTTTGGAATTAGGATTTTTTTCAGTGCAAACTGTTGAATTGCAGGGTTGCCAACTGTCACATAATACACATATTTTTCGCAAGATATTACAATTTTTATAAATGAAATATACTTGGTAACACTTAAAATGCCCATTCTACGTGCTCTAACGGGAATATTTAATTTTACGTTTTCTTTTTCATAAAAAAAAGTTCCTTCTCTTAAAAAATACTTTTGGTAAAAAACTATCTTTTCTTAAAATAGTTCCTTTAAGTACTTTTTCTTAAAAAATTTAATTTTCTCAAAAAAGTACCTGTTGCTCAAAAAGGACTTTTTCGAAAAAATACCTTTTCTTAAAAGGTATCTATTCCTAAAAAAAAACTTTTCTAAAAAACACCTTTTCCAAAAACCTTCTTTTACTTAAAAAAAGAATCCTTTTTAAAAAAGTAAATTTCCGTATATAAGTACCTTTTCCTTAAAAAGTACCTCTTCTTAAAAACCTACATTTTCTCAAAACATTCCCTTTTCTTAACAAAAACTTATTTTTTAATTTCTTTTTTTAAAATATATTTTCTTAAAAAAGTAAATTTTCTTAAAATAAATAACTTTTTCTTACAAAATAATTTGCTTAAAAAATACATTTTCTTAAACACGTTCCCTTTAAGAACCTTTTCTCTAAAAAGTACGTTTTCTTAAAAAAAGTTTTTTTTTTAAATACCTTTTCTTACAAAAATACCTCTTCTTAAAAAGTTCCTTTCAAGTACCCTTTCTTCAAAAATTACTTTCTTAAAAAAGTTTATTTTCTTGAAAAAAAAAAATTATTCTTAAAATGTTACTTATAAGTACCCTTTCATTAAAAGGTACTTTTCTAAAAAGTTTATTTTCTTCAAAAAATTACCTAACATTCATTATGATTTTGTTGTTGACCTACAAAATAACTACATGCATCTCAAAGATACCTTTAATTAAAACGATGTAGTTATTAAATGTATGGACATTATATGGCGTGGTGATATGCAATTTTTGTTTGAGCTCGGCAAAGCATTCAGATATTATAATGAAAATGGAAGTTTTCCATTCATTAACTTTAAATTACCACCAATGAGTAATGCCCGATGAAACTCCAGAGCAATATTTGCCATCTTGGCATTTATTCTTCTTTCAAATTATCGGGAAAAGATTCTCTCTATCTGTAAGTTCATATTTGATCCATGGTATGATGTATGGTTTTCGGATCACTGTTTCCGTACAAATAACTTTTCATAATTAAAAAACTCTCTTACACCATTTAAGAAGGCTCAATAATGTTTTTTACGGCACTGGTTGCAAGAACCGTCTGCCATTAATAGGACAGCAGCGCAGCAACATATATGCCAAACGAGCTGTGAAAATAGTGCAAGACTTATTTCCGCTATGCAAATCAACGCGAACTCTAAACTTAAAATTTATTTCTTGTAACACATAGTTTGTACTTTTCTTTTATTAATATTGTTATGTTGTTTTAAAATTGTTTAAAAAAAAAATAAAAACTTGGAAGGTTTTATAAATCGCATTCGGTGCGGAAGGTTTTTGTTTCTAACTGACCTAAGATAACGTTTTTTATTATCAGTACAATAGCGTAGTGCCTGGCAAATTTTAAGTCAAAAAAAAGTTATATGCCTAATAAACATATTATTTATTTCATATTATATTATCTTATTTTCAATACTATGAAAATTTTGTTTATAATTTTTTTATTTATATTATTTGCCATGGCTACTATGGATCCTTTCGGTCAGCTTGGCATCAGAGTATATACCAAAGGAGGGGAGAGAGGAGAGGTTAGAGTGGTCTTTATTCCCCAAGCGGGAAAGATAAACCATAGTACCGCAAAGCACTATGGACCAATCAATCTATCATCGCTTTTACTGAAAACTTTGGAGAGATTGGTCGATGTCTATGTGAGAAGTAAGCTCACACCGGACAACTTCTATAAAGCGCAACATGCAAACTTCAAAGGAAGGTCGGTAGATACGGCTTTACGCGAAGTAGTGGGCACGATTGAGGATGCCCTCCACTATAAGGAATATATTTTGGCTTCTTTTTTGGACGTGGAGGAGGCGTTCAATAATGTCAAAATACCATCGATCCCAGATCTATCCTACGGGCACGGTTCTACTGATAATCCTATGAACAGGCAACATGCTGAAAGGCAGGGTGATAAACCCCAAAAAAGATAATGGGGAAGAGAGGAAGGTGGGACCTTGTGATTAATAATATCCTCCAATCTTTAAACAGAACGGGCACCAAAATGGTCGCCTATGCTGATGACGTTGTGCTTTTGATCAGATGTAGATTCCTATCAGCGATCAGTGACCTCATGGAGTCGGCATTAGGTAATCTCGTAAAATGGGCAAGGGAAAACGGTCAGGGGGTTAACCCTTCTAAAACCAAGTTAGTTCTCTTTACTAGAAAGACCCGAGATTGGACGGGAAGGCTCTGGTACTCTTAAGGGAGGCGAAGTATTTTGGTGTTATTCTAGACCCTAACCTCAATTGGTTGAGTAACATAGAGGAAAGGACTAAGAAGGTGTGTACTTATCCAGCTTATCATATGGATTTCGTTTATGTGTGTTTGTTACACCCCATAAATCAGTAATCCATAATTAATCCTTTCTCTAAATCGTGGTATAGGGTATCGTATAGTTCACCTAAATTGACTATAATTTTCTTTCATGTTTTTGATACAGTCTATCATCGGTCGCGATTCTATAAAGACGTAAAGCGCTTTTTGTGTTGTGATAAACATTACAAATATATATATTTTTTCTAAACCATACAAGAACAAATTAATCCCTTTGTTTTTAACAAATCTAAATTTCATAAACAGTAAAACAACAAAGTTAATCCCTTTGTTTGTTAAGCCAACCAAGTTTTGTTCAACAACAACAAACTTAAGCTTCCCCACCAATCCACTGCTATATTAGCAGCATGGGTAGTAGCAGCGAAGTAAGAGAAGACGGCAGCGATGATAGTGATAATATATGGCAAATAGCAATGCCAAAAAA
The DNA here is from genome assembly GCA_963682025.1 of Cordilura impudica. Taxonomy (NCBI): domain Eukaryota; kingdom Metazoa; phylum Arthropoda; class Insecta; order Diptera; family Scathophagidae; genus Cordilura; species Cordilura impudica. Next base: position 198,585,200 of record OY821520.1, on the reverse strand, counting down.
AAGACATCAACGACGATCGCCACAAATGCATCGACATAAGCGAATTGCTTTAGATGACGGTCCCTCTACTAGCACCAACACGTTTTCAATACTTGATGAAAATATTAATGATAATCAAAACAACAATGTTACAGAAAGTAATGATAATGAAGACAATGATAAGTCGGAACCAAAACCTCCACCTATCATGATTCCTAACGTTGCAGATATAAAAGCTATGGTAACTAACTTTTCAAAAATAATTGACCCAAATGGATTTTCATATAAATCAATGAGAGATGGTAATGTTAGAGTAATGGCAAAAACAACTGATTCATACCGTACACTGGTTAAGTATTTAGATGATAAAGGTATAAATTTCCATACATATCAGTTAAAACAAGAAAGGGCATACAGGGTAGTCGTCAAAAATTTACATTTTTCAACACCAACTGCTTTGATAAAAGATGAAATTGAAAAGAAAGGTCACAAAGTCAGAAATATATTAAATATAAAAAGTAAAATCTCGAAAGACCCCCTGTCCATGTTCTATGTCGATCTTGAGCCAAACAAAACTAACATGGAAATATTTAACATCAGATATTTGTATAATGCAGTGATTAGAATAGAAGCTCCATTAAAATTAGATGATATTGTTCAATGCTTTAGGTGTCAACAATATGGTCACACCAAGGCATATTGTAGAAACCATTACAAATGCGTTAAATGTGGTTTGAATCATTCCACTGTCCTTTGTACTAAACCTGCAAATCTACCCCCTCAATGTTCAAACTGTTTGGAGATGCACACATCAAATTATAAAGGCTGTAAAGTATACAAGCAATTGTTGCAAAGAAAACATTTGATTAAAAGACAGTCAGCACATAATAATGTACAAACAGAATATGATGACATAACGACAAACTTTCCAAATTTTAAAACACGCAATCCACATAATAATAATAATACCAACAACCAAAATTCGAATCAGTTTTCTTACGCAGATGTTATAAAAAACAAATACACCCAACAAGGAGATGCAAGCTCACTTCAAAGAATTGAAACAATTTTAAGCAATTTAGTTAATATGATGAATATTCTTATTACTAAACTATGCAACTAAATCTCCGAATAGCAATATGGAACGCAAACGGGCTTTCCAATCACATACGAGAAATCGAAGTCTTTTTAAATATACATTATATCGATATAATATTAATATCCGAAACCCACTTTACTAGCAAATCATATTTTTATATTAATGGATATGACACGATAAGCACTAATCATCCGGATAATAAAGCTCATGCTGGATCATGTATCTTAATTAAAAATTCTTTAAAATATGAAATATTATCTCCAGTCCAAGAACAATATTTACAAGCAACAATTATCAAAATAAAGTCCAATGATGGTGACTGTGTTGAGTCTTCTATATATTTTCCCCCGAGGCACACATTAGAACTTAGGCACTACGAACAGTTTTTTAAGTCTCTAGGTCATAAATTTATTGTGGGTGGCGATTACAACGCTAACCATCCGTGGTGGGGATCTAGGCTACCGAATCCAAAAGGAAACGAACTCTACAAGTGTGTAAGAAAAAATAATTATACAACATTATCTACTGGCATACCAACGTATTGGCCAACTGACCCCAGAAGGCTTCCTGACGTATTGGATTTCGCTGTCTACTTTGGGATATCAAATCACTGCTTAGAAATACAAAACTCTAACGAATTGAGTTCCGATCACACACCGCTTATAATAAATCTTCAAACTACTGCTAATTTTAAAACGCCTAATCAACATATACTTACACCACAATCGGATATAAATCGTTTTCAATCGTGGCTCGACCAAAATATAAACCTAAATATAAGATTGAAAAACGAAAATGAGATTGATGAATAAGTCGAAAATTTTACTCAACTTATACATCAAGCAGGGTATATGTCAACACCTATCACCCACAACAATAAAACCAACCAATTAAAAATATCGACGGAAATTAGAGAGCTTATCAGAGAGAAAAGAAGACTGAGAAAAAGGTGGCAGCAAAATAGAACCCCATATAACAAGAGATTATTTAACAAGGCTTGCAAAGACCTCAAAAACTTGCTTTACGATCAAAAAAATCAAGCAACAGCTCAGTTCATCAATGAAATAAACAACTCCAAGTACGACGAGCATCTTTTATGGAAAGCAACTAAATTTTTAAAAAGACCAACTAAGCGCAATGCAATCCTCAGAAACACGGATGGTTCGTGGTATCGAACGGATAAAGCATTATCGGAAGCGTTTGCTAAACATTTAGAAAATATATTTCAACCATTTCAACTTAACACAACTGCGGATCAGGAAGAAATACACAACTTTTTGGAATCACCTTGTCAAATGGACTTTCCTGTAAGACACATTTCACCTAATGAAGTTAAAATTGAAATTAAACAGTTAAACAAGAAAAAGTCACCTGGTTTTGACTCAATAAGTGGTTTTGTGGTGAAAAATCTTACGAGGAAAAGTGTATTATTTTTAACTCTAATATACAACTCAATATTAAGACTCAATCATTTCCCATCACAATGGAAATGCGCCGAAATCATAATGATCGCAAAACCAAATAAACCAGAAAAGCTATTAACGTCATATAGGCCAATAAGTCTACTGGCAACATTTTCTAAAATATTTGAAAAAATATTTTTAAAAAGACTACAACCAGTGCTAGAAAAATATAATATCATTCCTGAACATCAATTTGGTTTCAGACACAAACATGGAACCCCAGAGCAGTGTCATCGTATCGTTAATGTAATATCTGAATGTCTTGAGAAAAAACAATATTGTTCAGCTGTTTTTCTTGATGTGCAACAGGCCTTTGATAGAGTATGGCACCAAGGTCTGCTCTACAAAATCAAGAAAACATTACCCGCACCATACTTCTTATTTTTTAAAAACTACCTTACTGATCGATGTTTTTACGTCAAAAGCAAAGATGAAAGGTCAAATATCTTCCAAATATATGCTGGTATTCCACAAGGTAGCGTACTTGGCCCGATTTTATACACAATATATACGGCTGATATGCCAACAACACCAAATATTACGGTAGCCACTTATGCAGATGATACTGCTATTGTTGCTACCAGCGACTCAGAAGCCGAAGCATCTTTATTTGTTCAAAATGCACTTAATTTACTTGAAATATGGCTTCTAAAATGGAATATTAAAGTCAATTCTGAAAAGTCAACTCATATTACATTTTCATTAAGGCGCAAAGATTGCCCTGCGATTACCATATATTAAGAAGAAATACCTAAAAGCGAAACAGTAAAATATTTGGGAATGACAATGGACAGACGTCTCACATGGAAACAACACATAAAAGCTAAACACTATCATCTAAAAATAAAATCTAAAAAACTTTATTGGCTTTTAGGACCAAAATCCCAACTTATTTTAGACAACAAACTCCGCATCTGCAAAGCAATACTTAAACCAGTTTGGACCTATGGTATACAAATCTGGGGCACTGCCAGCAAATCAAACACAGACATTTTTGAAAGGTTTCAGTCAAAAATGCTTAGGTTAATTACAAATGCACCCTGGTTTATAACTAATCATCACATTCGACTTGACTTAAATAAGCCTACTGTCAAAAAAGAGATTCAAAAATTTAGTGAGAAATATTTACAAAGATTGAGTGATCATAATAATCCATTAGCTATTTCGCTCCTTGATGATACCAATGAAATAAGGCGATTAAAACGTGCCCATATCCTAGACTTGCCATTCAGAAGCTAACTTTTATTTCTTTTTTTTATATGGAATATCATTAATATCATTATTGCACATATTTAATACTTCACACATTTCATTATTATTATACTTAATCATTATTGTATATATTTAATGTTGCATACATTTTATTATTTATACTTAGTAAATTCATTTTATGACTAATAGTTAATTGTTAAAAGTTATGTAGTTTAATGAAATTACATAACACATGTTAATGTATATATTGTCAACTAATTTGCTTATTGTCCTAGGACAGATTGTAAATAAAGAACAATTTATAAAAAAAAAAAAAAAAAAAAAAAAAACATGTTTTTGATTGAGTTAGAAAATGACTTGAATGTAGACCATTTGGTTAAATAATTTTCAAATCTGAAAAAATTCAGGACTTTATCCATCTAATTCCATTTAAGTGAATCTCCTCAAGCTGAAACAAATTTATTATAGTTAAAAATGTATTTCAGTATTTTCTGCAATAACCGCTTCGATGATGCATAACCATAAAATTCTAATTTAAATTAAAATTGTAAAGACAAGTTGTTTCCCAACATTGTTCACAAAAATTTCTAGCTTAACGCTGGATATGGGTAACAGGTGAAAAATCAATAAATGTCTTTGAAGTAACATAACAAACAGAACCCTTTTGTTGGTTTTAATTCAACATTTTCTCAAATTAACACATGATGGTAGGAAGTCTTAAGAAATTAATGGTGAAGAAAATTGGAAATTCACAAGAGGTTGTTGGCAGTTCAACCATTAGCATATGAAAGAGGTATTTAAGAGGTTTAGCAAACACCTAGAAATGAAAGGAAGAAGTCAGGAAGTTGGTTTTTAGAAAAGTGATAAAACACATTTTAGAGAAATTTGAATGAAAAATAAAAATATGAGGGTAGCAGATGTTTTATAAAGAAAAAAACTAAAACAAAAAACATAGCTTAAGATGCTTGGGGAAGATGTAAAGAGAAAAAGAAAATTTTCATACACAAAGATCTAAAAATATTTTCTGATCTCAAAATCTTCTAAGAAATCTAGTTTAAGACTGCAGGTTTACTGGTTTAACAAAACCCTAAAACTCAAACCTTATTTAAGGAAATTCCCTAAAAATTGCACTTGTTCAAGTCTTAAATTAATTTTCTAATGATCAGCACGTGCTGTGGCTTTCTTTTGTTTTTAGGTAAAACCCACATATTTATCAAAACAAAACGTTACACTTACACTTTACTTAGGAAAACCCATGTCTGGTCTCACATGAAAAAAACCTGTTGTTTCTCTAAATAGGATTATAGTAAGGGAAAAAAAAAACAACGCCCGCATTTTTGTTATATGACAATCCTATCAACCGGAAAATATAAAGCAAACTAAAGAAATGTGTTCTAGCAAAAAGGTCAACTTAACTAATAATGTCTGTTTCTCTTGTTTGGCACAGCACGGGTATTAATGTGTTAACAATTGTTTGAACGCTAATTGATTTAAAGCTGTAGCAACTCACTGCACTTTGTAGCATACGCTTACCTTTAGCCAGCTGCTGTTTTTGTAATTGTTCGCTTGATTATTTTCATAGTGAAAGAAGAAGTAAAATTCAGTTTTACCACTCTCTCCCTCACTCTCTCTGTCTTTATCACTAATACCTGCAGTTTCTTTTCTAGACTATATTGGAAAATATAATTTCATAATTTCCTTTAATGTCCTTTCAAATATTATGTCACATTTTCATTCATAATGCTAAAAAACTTCGCTCGAAACATAAGATGCTGGAGTCCTAATTCCAAATACTTAGACGACCATATGTATTAAATATCCAGTAAGAAAATTATTGTCGGTCTAGGCCGACTATAGGATACCTATAAAATAAACCATAAGATCCAAATTCTCTTATAAATCTCAGTCAAATTAGGTTTGCGTATGTTTATTATATCCGTTAATCAGTAATCGAAAAATTAACCCTATAGAACAATTCTTAATCATAGCCCCATTATAAACCTTCTTCCTGATTTTCACTTAAATCTATCAAAAAAAAAAAATAAATAAATATTGCAGAGATTTTGCTCAAATTTGGTTTGTGTATGTTTTTGTAAAAAATAAGTGACCTTACCAAATATGGTCAGGATCGGTCCATTTATCGATCTAGTCCCCATATAAAATACATCTGATATGAACTTTTTCATATTCAAAGGCAAAAAAAATAATAAGAAGGCCACTCATTTGGTTTATGCTTATTTGATATATCCAATTAGTTGGACCTAAGAGATAGGGTCTTAAACGCATGGTATAGGGTACTATAATTACCAATTTAAGTAGTGGTGGAAAATATGGGCCGAATTGCCAAATCAAAAATCACCAATACCGAAAATCGCGAATAGCAAAAATCGCTACAATCAAAAATCTCAAAAGAAAAAAAAATCGCCAAATCAAAAATCGCCAAAATCACTAATCATAAAAAACAAAAATCGCCAATAATAAATAAAATAATTTTCTAGCAAATGTATTACCAGTTTTTTTTTATTTAGTTACGATTGGTGTAGCGACGCGCATCGGGTTACAGCTAGTACCATATAAAAAAACAATTTTGCGATTTGGAACCAAACTCTCGATTTTGTATGGGGTTGAAGTCCCCTTCTACGTGGAATTTTAGGTCACGAGAGATTTAAAACGGATTTCCCCTACTCCAATCAATCTAAAACTTGGTCGATATACTTGCTGTAAAGAAAGATTAACTTTGTCATAGTCACGCACAGTCACGCATAGTCACGTACAGTCACGGAGTGATTTAAAATGCATTTCCCCTTATCCGATCAATCTGAACCTTGGTCTATAGACCTGCCGTGAAAAAGATTAACTTTGACATAGTCACGCACAGTCACGCATAGTCACGCATAGTCACGCACAGTCACGGAGAGAGTAAAACCTCACTTCCCCTCATCCGATCGATCTAAACCTTGTTCAAAGACTTGTTTTGACCAAAGATTAATGTTATGATAGTCACATACAGTCACACATAGTCACGGAGAGATTCAAAACTCATATGCATAAGGAAAGAAAGAGTTTTTGTTTTTATGGGTTAGATTATTTTAAACTATATATCTGTGGTCACAAGCGATAACCGCCTAACTCGGCTTAATAACGATTTGAGTTATGTATGCTATCATATTCTACTAAAAACGCTTTATATTTACGTGAAATCCCCATTTTTCTAACACTGTTATTTAAAAAGCTTTTAATGAAAACAAACTGACCTAAGTCGTAATAAAGCCCCATTACTTTTATATAAACAGTTATTTTTCTCGAAAGAATGATTTTCTCCGATTTGAGCTATGTATGCTATCATATTCTGCTAAAAAAAATTATATTTACGTGAAATCCCCATTTCTCTAACACTCTTATTTAAAAAGTTATTAATACAAATATTCTGATCTAAGTCGTAATGAAGCCCCATTACATTTATATAAAAAGCTATTTTTTCTCGAAAACATGATTTTCGAGTTAGGCGGTTATTGCTTGCGACCACAGATATATATAAAATTTGTGAATATTTAAATGAGCCTAAATGTATCTTAATCAATTTTAGCAATTCACAATTCAACACAGAGCATCTGATATATAATTTAAATCATTCGCTTTAACAGGATGTAACGAATTATTATAAATATATTATTTTATTTAATTTAATATATTTTTAAAACAGATTAAACATAAATTTTATCATTCTCAGCTTCTCCTCCATATGAACTATAACTATGCCAATTTTCACACTCCTCCGTGCCCGCATATTGCTTAAACTAAAAATTTACCTTCACGTATTAATATGTAGATAACTGAAAAACATCCTTTGCCTTTTACACTATGTAGCAGCCATTATGGGTGAGAAATTCCAAGTAAAAGTACTGGGCAAATACAGTTAAACCGAAAAAATGTTTGGCATTCTCAGACCAAACTTTTTTTATGACCTTTTCAATTTTTTCCTTATCTTGATGATTCTTTGCTAAGTTGTTCAGTTATAATCTAAGAACTATTGACGATTTCTCATTTCATTCTTCATTATTAATATAATATCTGGACCTTTGATTTTTCCCTCTCTATCATTTTATGACCAAATTCGGCTATGAAATATATAAGAAAATTATTAAATTAGAAGAATAAATTAATATCGACAAACGGCATTCTATTCCACTTGTAAAAGATTCAACTTAGCGTTTTTCGCGCTAGATTTAGCTATTTTTATCTACCCAAAAACCGCATTTAGCGCATTTTTAAAAAAGCGCTGGATTGGCGCTTTTTGTTTATCTATTTCAGCGCCTTAGCGCCATTTTATATGCAACTGTTTATGTTTAACAAAATTGTACATTTTAAATACCTTCCCTCCACATTTAATTGCTTTTTGGTCAAAGACACTTATAATTGATTCTCTTGTTCGTAAGTAAGACAAAATTATATAATAAGAAATATAAGTTGATCAACAAAGATTCCGATATGCCAATAAAAATTCCGATTGTATCACCAACCAGATGGTTTATAGATTAAACCATTAAAGCAATTCTGGATATGTATGAAATCTCATTTCAACGTTGTTAGTGAAAAATCAGTTGAAACGATGATTCTAAAAACTGTATTTATATAACGTAATTGGTTCAATTTTATCAGAAATACAAATAGTGAATCTGTGGTAAAAAATGCGGGCCACACTACACTTTTTGATGGCTTATGCGTAAATTCGATTATATGGAGGATGAGATCGATCCCGCACTTGATGAAATTTACTAAAGAATTATTAAACAAAAGTCAATTGAGTACAGAAAACTCTTACGAGTTAGGATTTACATTGACATCTTTTTTTACAACATAAACAAATTTCTTAAATCAGCGTGGACAACATTTTTTCAAAAAACTCTGAAGATAAACATTATAAAAAAAATTATAAAATCTTTGAAGAAGTACTTAACTTCAAAAACTCAGTCAATGAATTCCGGTTTTTAAAATTATCAATATTCGTTATAGATATATGTACTAACTTTTCCGTACTGAAACGCTGAGGTCGGAAAAATGTTCAGTGCAATGTGTTTTTTTTTTTTTACATAAAATAAGAATAGAATGTCTTTAAACACTGTAAATTCCTTAATGCATATTAAAAATTTACTAAAGATTTAATTTATGTTTCAAAGATTAAAAAGAAAATGGACCCGATTTTATTTGAGCATGAGCAGGTATATGAAAAGCTTGTAACGTATTTTATTTTGTTATTATTGCTACATACTTCAAACCCCAAATTTAAGTGGCATTGTTATTCATTTTTTTTAGCTACAGTTATGAAAAAGTTCATATTGGATGCTATATTTATATGGGGCCTAGGTCGAAAAATGTACCGATCCTGACCATGTTTGGTAAAGTCAGTCATATTTTGAAAAAATATATACAAACCAAATTTGAGAAAAATCTGAGCAACATTTTTGTTTTTTGATAGATTTAAGTGAAAATCGGGAAGCGATGTTATATGAACACACACAAACCCAAGTTGACCGAGATCTATATGATAATTTGGATCTTATGGAAATTTAAGTCGATTTCATAGTGGTCATTTGTATGGGGACTAGGTCTGAACATGGACCGAATTTCACCAATTTCAATGAGTTCATCCTACGGCCGATAAGAGCCTATATACTAAATTTCATTACAATATATATTCATATTTGCGACCTGTAGTTTGATTACAAGGTTTACATGGACCCACAGACGGACGGACGGGCGAACATCGCTAAATCGACTCAGAAAGTGTTTCTGAGCCGATCGGTATAATAAAAGATGGGTCTAGGTCAAATATTTTTTGTACTTACAAACAGAAGCACAAAGTCATTATACCCAAAACACATAGTGGTATAGGGTATAAAAATAATTAAACAAAACACATGAACTCAGCTAAAAAATAGAATATATTTTCCTTAACAATGTTAAAATAAAAATCATTATATTAAGAAATTTTTTTTTTTATTATTTTTATATTTTTTTAAACAAATAAAAATATTGGTTCAAACTTAAATAAATGGACTATCAAACTACATAACATCTGATCAAATATAAGCGTATAATCTTTTCACCAACTGTAAAAATTCAACTAGAATTTAACACTTAAAAGCTAAAAATATATTTAAATAATAAAAAAGAATTTACTAAAAATAATATTTAATAGAACAGAAAAATAAAAAACTTACAAAACTAAAAGCGTAATAGAAGAGCAATTTCCCCTAGTTTGTCAACAATTAAAATTAGTAATTTTATTATAAATAAATTCGTTTGAAGTTTAACGATTTTAGCGATTTTTGGAATTAAGCCTTTTTTATTTTCTCAAACATAAATGGATGGTAAAGCCACTCCAATTTCAAAATAGTTGCGACTATCCACTTTATACTTTTTAGCTGGAGAATTTTGATGAGCTTTAGACTCAGATCTTCTTTTAAGACGGTGGCGAACAGGAGTAGCCAAAGAAAATGAGTCTTTGCGTACAGAAGGAGTGGGTAGTTGCAAGAGGACTTCCGAGGGTATGGGAGTACCGGGAAGAGGAGTAGCTGGTTGGGGAGTAGCTGGTTTTGGTGTTACATTATTGCCTGGTTTCTTAGCTGTCACTGCAAATGGTGCACAATTGAGAAAACTTAAATCACTGCAGGGATCATCACCGGCTGTGTAAGAGGGAGACAACATGATCTCTTGTACTTGCTCTTCCTGATTTTTGAGCAATGTCCTTCTTCTTAGATTAAAGGATTTGCGAGGCTTCTTTTTCTTTTCATCTTTACGGGCTGAATCCAAAATGGCATCGATCAGATTATCCAAAGTTTGATCACCCATTTTATTGGAAGTCAATACGGTGTTGTCGAATTCTTTTTTAGCGACCACTTTACACTCAAGCATACCCTCCTCTTCTTTGGCTATATCCGCAAATTCTTGTTCCAATTTACGTTTCTTGGGCAAAACTGATACACTCTTGACTTCTGGCTGTTCGAAGGCCATCATGGGTGTAGTGAAATATCTGGGGTTTTCCAAGAAAGGGTCAGGCAAAATACCTCTTAAGGCCAATTGCTGGCCAGTTGGCAATATAGTGGTGGGCGAATATTCCTCTTCATATTTCGGTAAAGTGGCCGCATATTGGGGAATGTACGGTACAGTAAATCCCATTGTGGATTGTCTGCGTATAGTAGACGTTTCACTGCTGAAGTTGGAGTTGTTAGAAACACGTCTTCTTTCGGGTGTTCTTTGGGCTGCTGTTTCAGGTGTTACATTTAAAATATCTGCCAAGGGTTGCAAAACTAAAGGACTGTTACGATTTCTGTTTATCATAGGTGTAGAGGTGAGTATGGGTAAATTTTCCTTGTTCGCTATGGTGGCTCGCCGTTTTCGCCTTTTAGCTTCGGTTAAACGTGGTGTCCGCATGGTTTCAGTTGTCTGCGAAGACACTGGGGTATCTTGTGTTAGTTTTTGTGCTGAGTTAGTCCACTTTAACATTTTCTTATAATTTCTCAATGTTTTTATTTTATAATAATCTTTAAAAACTCCGCGAAGTTTTTTATATTATATGCCGTTATGATAAATATATGTTCTTAATCACTATTGCTGACAAACTGATTGTTACTCCATCATGCACTCACTATTTATAGTCGCTCTCATCGTACATGATACTTTCTTTTTGCTAAGGGTGTTTTAACTGTTACTGACTCAATATTCGTTACCTAACATTTTTGTCTTCGTGTTCTCTTAAATACTCTACTTACTCTATATTTCGTAACTCTGATAGGTAGTTTTGTAATGTTTACTCATCCTTCCGTTTTATCCTGTTGCGTTGTTTAAATGTGTTATTTATCGAACCACCCTTAGTATTTTTTGCCATCTGTGTGTGTGTCTTTGTTCTTTGTTTATCTCTTTGCTCAGGTACACCGTAAGAAATTGTATTGCAAAACTTCGTTAACAGGTAATATTATTATGGGAATATTTTCATTAAATTTGTTGGATTTTTCCATTTCGCATAAATTTTTCGGTAAATTCCAAGAATGTGTGTTTCGATCTGTCATGATCAATAATTCGAAATTATATGGAAATTTTACGTCAACGGTGATTTTTAGGTAATTCCAATAACCATGGTAGATTTATTGAAATTTGGCATTGTGTTTATTATTTTATTAAGGACTGATACCGATAAAATTGCAAAAATAAAATTCAATAACGTTTAAACTAATGGAAACTATAAGAATAAGATTTTTAAGCATTAAAAATTAGTTGTTTGGAAGTTTATGACATAATTTGTAACTATTTGCTATAAATGTACCACTTCCGAGATAAAGTTAGGGCATTATTCTGATTTTGTGTTATGCTTTTCATGATTATCTTACTCAAAGCCAAGTATCGTTTAATGAATCTGAGTTTAGGGTAGTCGGGTGGGTTTGATTCCCTGGGTACTTAAATAACATCATTTATCGATTATTTTAAACAGCCGACCAGAGAAAAGGTCAGGCTAAAAATGGGGGTGTTTTCGAGGTACTCTTTGTAAATATCTGTATTTATAGTACCAATTCCTTTTCCAAATATTAGCGTCCAATACAGTTACATTTTATTATATAACATTGCAAAAATTTTTATAGACTTTTTTATAAACTCTTCGAAAGCGTCTCTATTTTTCGCCTCACCCAGAAGATTCCCTACATCTCGGATACCTGTCCACACCTGTATATCATTAAGCCATGTTATTTCCTCTCGTCCTCTAGTAGGCCTTCCTGCAATATTTGCTCGCATATCGATTTGTAACGGATTGGGTTCCACATAATGTGGCCCAAATATGTCTTCTTCATTTTTTTTTATAGTGGTTAGGAACTCACTATTGCGGTGTATTTTTCTCAGTACTTCTCTGTTAGATATACAGTGGCTCCATGGTGTGTTGAGCACCCGACGATAAATACAAATTTCGATTCCCTGTTTTTATGATCCGTACCTCCATTGCATATGGCAGAACTGATTATACTAGGTCTAGTAGTTCAGACATACTATCAGGTAGTGTCATAAGCATATCAAATATTGCCATCTATGCCGACGAACATAAAAATTTACATCAGTTTATCATGCTGCAAAGTGTCAAAAGGTTTTTCGTAATCAACAAAGCATAAGAAAACGGCCCTCTGTACATTTCGTACACTTCCTGTATAGATAAAAGTGCTTCGCGGGTGCCCATGTCTTCTTTAAAACCATACTGAGACACACCCATTGTCTCTTCTGTAGTAAATTATTCATCATATTTTCTTATAAAATATCGAAGTACGAGTAGTTTCTTAGACCGATATTTTCCCTTGTGATATATCTTTACATTTTGATATGGCACTTTATGCACCTCATAGGACGGCGGAACTTTACCTCTTTCATTTCCTTCACCTTTTTCAATTTTGACTTGAAAGTTGAAGAGAGCCGACATTAAACTACATTCATATTTTCTTATAAAATATCAAAGTACGAATAGTCTCTCAGCCCCATCTTTTCACCTCCTGGCATTTCTTAAAATTTGAATCAGGCTCTTTGTAACCCCACAGGACTGCAGAAGTTTACCTTTTTCATTTTCTTTACGTTATCAATTTCGACTCGGAAGTTGAGGAAGGCTGGCATTAAACCACACTGATATTTTCTTATAAAATATTGAAGTTCGATCAAACAAATTTCAAATTTCTTTCAAACACTTTATAAACCTCGTAGTACTGTACCCCTTTTCCTTCTTCTTTTCTCAGATAAAATATGGAACATTTTGATTTAAAATCATATTTCCTGAGAGCGTAGAAGTTTTCTTTAGAAGAGCGTTTAATTTATTTGCTTGGTGTGGATTAGAAATACCCCTTTTGTTTCCAGTTCCAGGAATTTTTTTGGAGAATACAATAATCAATGTAGAGTTCAATTGCAAGCGAAACTATTTGTGTTCCCATTCTAACTTCTTTAGCATTAGTTTTGTAATGAGGTTTGAACTTGGGAAATACTTAATAATTTTAATTTTTAGGTCAACAAACTGGCCCTTAACTAATAATATTAAGCGGAGATATATTTTTTTTTTCACCGTTTTTAGCTCCACCGCGCTGTGGTTGAAATTTTGATTTCATTGGCCAAAAGTCAAATTTTTTTTTAACACCTTTTTGTAGCTAATATATCCAGATTAAGGTAGCCAAACAATTAGGTTAAACTATTGCTAATTGTGGGCGTGGCATGCTGTCAAACTCAACTGTTTTTTAATTTCGGAAAAAGGTGATTTTTTTTTTGTTTTTTATAAAAAATAAATGGTTACTACTCGCAAGCTATCATCGATAATGACCTGCAGTCTTTTTGATAATATTGGTAGGATTATAGTCTTTAGTCGTTGTAAGTGGTCACAGCTCTACCGTTTAATATTAGGGGCATTATGAAATATTAATGAAACTACTACATTTTTCTCAAATTTCAACTTTAGTGGAATAGAACTTCTACGAAACAAAAGGGAACAAGAAACGTATACCAACCGGAGAAAGGCGAAGGTGTCCTCTTTAACCTTATATATACTTTTGTACCCGTGACGAGCCGTGGGTAGAACACTTTTTCCATTTTAATGAAATTACTCTAAAAATATTCAAATTACGATAATTTAAACAGCCCTATAAGTACTCGTATACTCAAATATGTATCCAGCATATCATCACATAACCGCTGCTAAAATGGACAATTTGCCATCAAAGGACACTATTACAATAACACCAATTTCGGCAGAGGTACAACTGCAATCTCTACTTGATCACACAGCGGAACGCTTGCTTCAATCAATAAAAGGAAATGTGTTAAACAAATATGGAAACACAAAGTTAATTCTTTTTTGTAAATGGGGATGTGATGGTTCTTCGGGACAGAAACAATACAAACAAGCGGTATGTGAAAATATTTCGGACTCAGATATGTTCATTGCATCATTTGTACCATTGCGAGGAGGCTCAGGAAAAAAGGAATAAGGAGTACAGATTTTATAGAGAGCACAATACTAGAAACATTTCACGAAATTCCACAAATGAAGATCTATTTAATATATTATTGGCAACGTTAGATCCGTTCATCTCCAGTATTCGAAATCAATGGAAAGTGGAACATCGGGATTTAGATGAAGAAGTCAAAAGACTACTAAAGAACAGAAATAACACAGAACAAAATATGGAATATTTGCAATCATTATTTGAGTCAAATGAATAATAATTATAATTGCCTTTCATTTTTATTTAAGTACGAAAAACATAGTATTAGTAAAAAAAAATAATAATAAACAGAACCTACAATTGTTACAAATGCAATTAAAATCTATTGCAGTTTTTATTTTTTAAATGTTTTTTAAAATTATCAAATTTGACAGCAAAAAATAAAAATTTTTTCTGTAGTAATAGCAAGATTTTTAGATAATACTATTAACGTTTTGTTTTTTTAAGTGTAAATATTCTTTGAGTGTAAACAAATTTGCAAATTTGACAACAAAAAATTTTTAATTTTTCAGTAATAACAGGAAAATCTCCAGTTGATTTTATTATTTTTTTTAGTGAAAAAATTTTTTTGAGTGTAACATTAAAAAAATTCCATTATTACAAAAAATGTTTATAATTATTATAAAAATCCAAATATTAAATTTTTTAATAAATAAAAAAAAAATTAAAAACATATTTCACTCTAAAAGTTAAAAAAAAATCGAAAGTTCAACTTTGACCTAGAATTCCTTAAAAAGTGCTCAATCAACTATAATGTAATAAAAACTGAGTCAAGCTGAACTAAATATCTATCCATCAAAAAAAAAAATACCTAAATATTTTGATTGGTTCAAAAGTTACAGAATTTTGGCCAATGAAAAACGATTTTCAGCCACTGTGCACCGTAGCGACCTCCAAAAATTCTGAAAAAATATTTTCGGCTATAAGAATTCATATTTCACTTTAATGGATTTAATTTAACGCGCAAATATTGGCTACTGCTCGTTTAATTGAGATTTAAACTTTTTTAATTCTCTGCATTCACCCTAAACATGAAATGCATGATGGTGTTCCAATGAAAAGTATTTTGAAGTCCCATCTACTGCATTTAATTTGATGCCGAAATATTGCATATATTAATGAGTTATTGGTGTTTTGAACTTAGAATATATTTAATTTTTTTAATTTGAGGTCATCAAAGTAAGAATTAAAATAATAATAAAACGCGTATAATTTCTATTTTATCAAAATTGATTTATCGGATTTTGTGAAATTAAAGCCCTAGAAAAATAAATAAAATTATATGTTTCATAACCAAATTACTTTAAGAAACCGAAGCCATTATGTATCCAGAAATCCTTAAAAAATCTAAAAAATCTTTTGGGCTATAAGAAGTCATATTTTACGGAAAACTTAGGTTTAAAGTTGAAAAATACTTATTTTTTTACTTTTTAAGAGATTTCTCGGATTTTGTGCAAATAAAGCATCGGCAAAAATTTAATGTTTCATAACCTCATTTTTTGGATAAAAATTTCCAAAATTCTGAAAAAACTCTCAAAAAACTTTTTCGCTTTCAGAATTCATATCCGCTTTATTATGGACAAAAACGATCTCCAAAATTCGGGAAAATTTCTCTAAAATCTTTTGGGTTACAGAATTCATACTCCGCTTTAACAGTTGCGAAAGTCGAAAAAAATGTTTTATTGGAACGCCCTATTAGGTACATGTGTAAAAGTGAAAATGCGTTTTATAGTTTGGACGAGAGTTCTTCCGCTAAATATCAAAGGAGTTATTTTAGAAAAACAGAAAATGTACATTTTAAAATTCCACACAAGTCTACGAAAGACTTTTTTATTGCTTTTACTGTTATAACTGAATAAGAACTGAATCATATTTTTATATTTTTTTTTCAATAGTATACTTAGAGAATGATTGTCTACAATTTCAATGTGGAATTCTTGTGAAATTTTTTCAAATGAGTAAAACAAGTTCAGAGTAAAAAAAATTGTCGTTAAGTCAAAAAGTGAATGATAAATTGTCCACATTTGAAGTTGGAAAAATACTAAATTTGGCTCAGTCCACAGAGGATACCATAGTGGATTTCTTATATATTAAATTTTGAGAATGTTTGGGTGCAATTTCAAGGCATAATTTTTAGGGTCGGTCCCATGAAAAAATTTTAATTTTCCAACACCATGCTAAATGCTTTACAGGATATAATTAAAAGACCAACATTAAGGTTTGAACATTTCGGAAAGGATTGTTACAATCTATAGAGGTTTTTTTTTCAGGCTCTATAAACAATATATATATACATATTATTATTTATCATTAAAGATAACAGATAATAAACTCTTGATATCCGTTTAATTTACCCCATTCTTCAGTCACTAAATGCCTTAGGAGTTTTGTATTTTCCTATTGATTTCAATATAGAAAAACTTGTTGCTATAATGTATCCCATAAGTTTTCATTGGGTTTTAGGTCCGCGCTCAAGATGGGCCAATCCATATCGAGTACATTTTTCAATGATAGAACTTTGTTGCCTATGATTTGTGAACCATTTCCATGCTGGATAATCCAATTAACCTCTGCGATTTTATCCCCAAAATTACCAACTGGATGTCCTCCTTTTACGATTCACTATTTAAATTTGTGGATATAAAACATGATGGAGTTCTTCCACAAACTGCAATAGCATCTCATAGCATTAACGCAGTTTAGTCTTTTTCCATTATTTTATCTCGCCCATTTCTTGTTAAACCTCTGAACCATCCAAATTGAAGTTTTTCCCATAAAGGGAAAAACCATTTAACATCTGATATTTATCGCCTAATGCAAATTTATATATAATAAGAGGATTTTGGGTATTTTGTCTGAATATTCTCCTTTCAGATCGCTTGTATATAGTTTTTGGGCATCCTGGTCTGGGAGCACTGAATACTGGGAATATCTATCTAATGACCTTCTAATTTCTTCTTACAAAATCTACTGTCCCCATAGCCAAATTTAATTTTTTAACAATTTGAGATCATGCTTTTTATTCACTTTTCAATTTACTCTTCACTTATTTCACTCATTAAAAAAAAATTCACAAAAATTCGTGCCTGAAATGGTTGGTACGCGATCGTTATCAAAGTTGACTATTTAATACACTATTTATTGCGTTAAAATAATGAAACCAACAAAAATAGGTCATCCGTAGACATATGTCGAATTTTAGATTTTATAAAATAACTCATCTGATATTTAGCAGACTTGCATTTTTGGGTTTTTAATAAAAATAATAAACATAACTGTCAAAATTCATCAAAATCCATCGACAGTTGTTGAAATAACATGAAAATATGTAAGCGTCCGTAAACTTACGTCGGTTTAAACGAATTAATTTTATATTTATATTTTCATTGTATTATTATTTATAAAAAATAATTGTTTTGAACTTCAAACACTTTAAAAAGTCTTATTAAAATCTTAAACGAATTTCTTCAACATATTTCTCTAACTGTAAAAGTTCTCTCATTTTTTGTGTACACAAGTTGTTTTGGTGACTCTCATTGTTTTATTGTGTATATTTTTTTATACTCTTTCTCATATTTGTAACAATTACTCTCATTTGTTTTTCTTAAATTAAACTCTCTATCTCTTTCTTACTACTCAACAAACAAGAGCATATTTACCACCCTAAAAAATTGCATTGCTTAACATTGCATGTGAATTACTTTAAAAGTCCTCAAACACAATTGTCCCTAGCAAAGAGCAGACACATTGTAGACAGACAGACAGATAGACACTCACACAGGAAAGACAATGTCTTGAACGTGTCTAGAAAAAAATATGACATGGACATGAAGGAACCAGAAATCATTTTTTTATGTTCTAGAGATAAAAATCTGCGCGTTTGTGCTTTTTGTTTATTGTAATTTTTGTTATTTTTTAGTTTGTTTAATAATGGGAATATCTTTGGAATTTTTTTTAGATTTTATCTGTTCCTTTTGTTTTTGTATACAGCTACTCTAAATTAGTTTTTATTTAACAACTTAACGGAAGTGGTTTTAGTTTAAGTAGTTGGAAGGACTTTTTTATGATACAAATTAGGGAGATTTAATGAAAATTAGTAGGGGAGTTTTTTTTGTCAATATGAAAGGGACAGTTTTAATAAAGCAACAGGAATTTTTGAATTTATAAAATCGGTTTAAATGATAAAAGGACAAGTTGAATTGTGGAAGCAACAAGAAGAATTTTATTTTTTAATCGAAGCAAAGCAGACAGAAAAACTAAAAATTTCTCAGAAAAAAAACAGATAGATTCTGAGGCAAAAATTCCTGTCCAAAATCTCATACATTTATATAGAAAAATGCCTAGAATCTAGTACATTTCTTTATAAAAAACATAATCAAATTCTAAGCCTTTCTGCTTATAGCGAAACTCGCAACCATTCGGGGTTATTTTCGCTAAAGAATAATGTCAATTGCTGAGGCATTTTTAGAAAACACTCAAATTATTGGAAATATTATTAATTTCAGATGCACTTTTTTTTTACAAAAAACGCTCAGCTTCAAAGATATATTTTTTTCAACAAAGACCCCCAAATTCTACAGGATTTCTCGAAGGGAAAAATCACCAAAAACTGAGGTGGTTTTTCTTTATAAAATTTTATTTTATATTTTATTTTTTCCCATAGAAACACCCTCAGATTCCGCAGTATTTTGCTTATGGAAAAAACCTCTAAAATGTTACTGGAGTTTTACGTATTGAAAAAATCTCAGACTCTAAAAAAAACCCAAAAATTCTGAGGCATTTTTTTCCACAGAAAACCTTCATATTGGGATAAATATTGTCTTTAGAAAACAATCAGCTTTAGAGGTGTTTTTCATCTTCATAATACCCGAAGATTCGGATTTGAAAAACCCTCAGAATCTGAGGCACTTTTTCCATAAAAAAAACCTTCTAATTCTAAGGTATTTATCCTATAGAAAAATTCTGTCATATTGGGAGACATAAAATGTCCTAACAATGTTAGGCATTGTTCTTATTGAAAACATTTCAGAATATAAGGAATTTTTCCTACGGCAGAACTTGAAAATTCTATCGCATATTTCCTCACATTCTGAGGCACATTTTCTATAGAAAAACCCTAAGAATATGATGCAGTTTTTATATAAGAATGCTATTAAATTTGACGTATATTTTCTATAAAATAAAACCCTTATGTTCTTATGTAGTTTTTCTTTAGAAGAGCTCTTTGTTTTCCTATATTCTGAGGAAGTTTTCTTATAGAAAAACCATGTGATTGCATTGAGTTTTTCCGACAGAAAAACCTCAAACTTTGAGGCACTTTTGCTTCAAAATGATTAAAGATTCTGAGGCTGTTTTAATATAGAAACCACCTTTTATTCTATGACAATTCTCCTATAAAAACCTTCAGATTCTGAGTTACTTTTTCTATCGAAAAACTTCCAGATTCTAAGTTAATTTATCTACAGGTAAACTACCACATTCTGATTAACTTTTCTAATGGAAAAAATCTCAGATTATGAATCATCTCTCCAATAGATAAACCCTCAAATTCTGAGGTATTTTTCTAATATAAAAATAAGCATATTCTGAGGCATTTTTATATATAAAACATTCTTCAATAGTTTTCTTATAGAAAAGCCCTCGAATTCAGAGGCATTTTTCCTGTACAAAAACAATCAGATCTTCCCATAGCAAAACCCTCAGATTTTAGGGTATTTTTGTACAGAAAAAACCCTCAGATTATCAGGCATTTCTCATACAGATAAACACTCAGATTGTAAAAAAAAAATTCTGCCATTTTTCCTCCACAAAAACATCGGATTCTGATCCACATTTCCTGTAGACGTAACCACAAATTCCTAGTTAGTTTTTTTATAGAAAACCCCAAATTATCTGAGTTAATAGAAAAACGCTTTATATTCTGAAACTCTTTATTGTAAAAACCATCAGAATTAGGTTTTTTTCTACAGAGAATCCCTCAGATTCGGAAGCAATTCTCCTACAGAAAACCCTTTGATTCTAAGCCATTTTACCTGTCGAAAAACCCATTTTTCCTAAAGAACAACATTCAAATTCTGAGATATTTCTCCTGTAGAGAGGCCCTCAGATTTTCTGGCATTTCTTCTAAAGAAATACTCTCAGATTCTTAGATTTTTCTTATATAAAAACCCATCAAATTATGAAGAATTTATCTAATAGAAAAACCATAAAATTCTGAGGCTAGTTCCTTTCAAATACCATCAGCATTTTTCTGGGAAGTCTTTCCTATTTCGCATATTCATTTCTTTAAGATTTACATATGTATGTAGTCTTTTGTTCATAATGTTTTAGAATTTCCCATCAAGTTTTTCTACATTTAACGATTTAAAGATTGATTAATTTTCTTTAAGAGAAATTATTCATAAATTTTTAATTACAAAAAATTCTCAATTTTTATGCCAGGCATTATCGCAACATGAAACTTTTTAACAAGCGATAAAAAATGTTCTTTTGAATCTGTACTTTGCCACTGTCCTACATTCTTAAAGACAAACTGTCAATGTTCTGTCAGTAGGATGGCATTAAAAGTGGTTAGAAAAACAATAACAAAATTAAAAACCTCATAAGCATTTGCATAAATTTCACAAGTAAATAAGCATACAATTTACTTAATATCTAAATGATTTTTTACACCCTTGTAAAAAATTATTTAAACAATTGCCATGCTAATTGTCTTTAAGGTGATAAAAAGATACTTAGAAAAACTAGTTAACATAATAAAACTATACCAAAGGGCGTTGTCTCAGAAAAATTTGGGAAAATATCAGTATTTTATTATTTTTTTCATCTTTGCGATTTTTGAGGTTTGAAAAAACCTCTTGTGGTCACGTATGCAAATGCTTAAAATATTTTTCTTATTGTTTGCCCTAAATTTATAAAATAAGTTGTTAGTTTTCCGAATGAAAATGTTTGTTATACATACTTGACTTGTTACACTTAATGTGTGTTAGAGAGAGGATAATAAATTAGGGAGTTTTGTTTGAATATATCACAAATTGGCTGGTTAAGTAAGGTATTTACATATTAAGTGGTTTGACGAAAATCCTAATGGTTGTTAAGAGATTATTAAAAAACATTTAAGATTTTAAGAAAGATTACTCAGGAATTAAATTGGAGAGTTACTGTTATGATTTTCTTTTATAAGTTTGGCAATTCCACTCGTATCGGATGTGAGCTGCTACCAAGCACCCGGATGGACTTTTAAGGAAAATATATTTTTGACCATTGGGAAATTCGTATTCCCCAAAACAAAGACATTTATTTTTCATCAATTAGGAAAAATAATATAGTTTTGAATGTTATTCCATTGTCCCTTAAAGTCATTTAAGCACGACTAACTTTATGTCATTGAAAGTATCTTAAAAAATATTTATTGGTAATTACAATTTCAACACATACTTAAAATACTATTTTCAGTTTTTCTTTAAAAATTTCTCATCTTCTTCATTGAAAATTTTAACCCTTCTTATGAAAATATTACCCTTTTTAAAACAAATGTATCTAATTTTACCTCAAAGCCATAGACATTTTTCTAAAAATATTACTTGTTTTTTAACAACCCTTTTTTGAAAGAAGCAAGCGTTGTTGGCAAAATTAATTGAAAAATTTATTGTTTTAACCAAAAAAAAAAAAACAATATTTGTTTAACCCCTTTAGCAAAAACTGTCATAAATGTAACGATTTTCAAGGGAAAGTTTTTGTTAATTTTTAAAGAAAACTCTTTTTTTATAATAAAACCACATAAGCGTGCAAAATTTCCACTATTTCCTTTCTTTGAAAATTTGCGAAATTGTTCTTAAAGGAACTATATTATTTTAAAAAATAAACCTTTTTGAAAATATTCTTAAAATTTTATCACTTTATTCAGAAACAGATTACTAATGTTTCATAAAGGTTAGAAAGAAAATAAGAAAAAATATTAAAAAATAATGATGAAAAACCCTGTAAAAAAATTCTCAATATCTGAGAAAAATTGCAGAGCTTTTTTCTCAAGGAAGAATGCCTCATCAGATAAATCTGTAACCTTCAATAGAAACAGTGCCTCAGAATCTGACCGTTTTACTATAGGAAAAGCTCTTTAGGATATAAGGCAAATATATGGTCCTCGGCAAAACAACGAAGAACACTGCCTTAGAAATTTCGGTTTTTTATAGGATAAATATTTCAAAATTTTAAGATTTTCTATAGGAAAAATACTAAATAATCGAAAGGATTCTCTGTAGGAAAAACGCCTCAGGTTCTAAGGGTTCCTCAATTGGAAAGGGTTTTCTTATAGGAAAATTGACAGAATCGGAGGATCTTTCAATAGGAAAAATTTGTTAGGCTTTTCTATTGAAAATCTTCCATACAACGTTAGGGTTTTTCTATAAAAAAAAAATTAATAACTTCTATTGGAAAACTATTGCAGAACCTTTGGGGGTTTCTGTACCTGCAGAATTTTCTACAGGAAAAGTATCAGAATCTGAAAGATTTTCTTTATGCAAAATGCCCCACAATCTCAACCATTTTATATGAGAAAAATTACTTATGATATGACGGTCCTTCTATCGCAAAACTAGCTCAGAACATGAGGGTTATTCCATACGAAAACTACCTCAGAAAGTTAGGGTTTTTTCATAGGAAAAAGATTCCAATATTTGAGAGCTTTTGTAGGAAAAATAGTTCAGAATCTCATGATTTGCCTAAGGGAAAAATACCTCACAATATGAGTTTTATTCCAAAGGAAAAGTGCTTCATAATCTGAGGGATGTTTTTGCTAGAAAGAATCATTCAACTCTGATGATTTTCATTGGACGTGCCTGATGATCTGAGAGTTATTCTAAAGAAAAATTGGCGCAAAAGCTGGGGGATTTTCTACGGGCAAACAAAATCAGGATCTGAGGGTTTTTCTATATGACAAATAGCTCCGAATTTTATTATTCAAAATTTTTAGGCTTTTCTCTAGAAAATAGGCCTCAATATTTAAGATATTTTATAGGAAAAATGCCTAAGAACTTCTGGGTTTTTCTAAGAAAATACGACTTAGAATCGGAGGATTTTTCTATAGGAAGAATGCCTCAATATTTGAAAGTTTCTCGTTAGGAAAAATGACTAAAAATGTATGACTATTTCTTTAGGAGAAATGATGTAGAATCTGAATGTTTTTCTAACGCAAAACTGCTTCAGGATACGAATGTTTTTCTATATGAAAAATACCTCCGAATATTAGGGTTTTTCTGCAAGAAATAGGCCGGAATAATTGAGGGTTTTTCTATAGGAAATATGTCGTAGGGTTTTTCTATAGGAAATGTGTCTGAGGATTTTAATTTCAGTGTCTGACGGCTTATTTTTAGGAAAACTACCGTAGATCTTAGGCATTTTCTAAGGAGAAGTGCGTCGGAATATGAGCCATTATCCATAGAGAAAATTCTTAAAAATTTGAAATATTTACTGTTGCAACAATACTTTAAAATCCTAAAAATTTTAAGTTTTTCTGTTGCAAAATTGCGTTATGATCTAAGATATTTCTTAAGAAATTTTCTGCAGGGAAACTATAGGAAAAATGCCGCAGAAGGTTGTTCCATGGGAAAACTACCTTAGAATATAAAGCATCTTTGTAGGAAAAATAGCTTAGCTCCTGCATAATTTTCTATGGAGAAAACCTCAGATTCTGAGTTTCTTCTTTCTCAGACCAGAAGCTTCTCTGTAGAAAAATGCCGGAAAATCTGAAGAATGTTTTGGATTCTGCTGGGTTTTCTATAGCAGTGCTACCTCAGAATTTTATGACGTTCCTATAGCAATATCCTCTGAATCTTGAGTTATTCTATAGGAAAGGTACCTCAGAAGTTGAGGGATTTTGATTTGCAAAACCAAGGACCATACATATTCCTTGGCAAAATACACAGATTCTGAGAGTTTTTCTTTAGAAAAAATGTCTAAGAATGAAAGTTTCTCTGTAGGAAAAATGCATCGGAATCTGAGGGGTCTTACATTGGAAAGTGTCCAAGAATCTGAGGGGGTTTCTATAGGCAAAATAGTTCAGAATCTGAGGGTTCTTCTATAGGAAAAATTATTGAGAAGATGTTTTCTATTCGAAAATTGCCTTAAGATCTGAATGTTTTTTCATTGAAATTACCTCGGACTTTGAGGGTTTCTCTATTTTTAAAATAACCCATATCAGAGATTTTTTTGTGTGACATTTTTTTGATGAAAATTTACCTCTAAGGAAAGGATTCTCCATATTATTAACATGTTAAAACCCACGTTTTGTGTTTTTTTTTTTGTAAAGTCGTCCAAACTTAGTAAATAAAAACCCTTTTTTGTAAATCTTTATTTTAATTTCAAATGATGTTTGGTATAAACCGCCACCCTTGTAGCCAAATGCAAGGGTGTAAAAGATTTATTAGCGTTAATTTGTGTACAAACTATTTTTGATGCAGATAAAAATTAAAGAAAAAAAATTCTAAAGATCCTTTTATAAATTTATCCAGGCAGAAGGGTGTTTTAAGTCAAATACTCGTCTAAGTATTGCAAACCACTTAAAATTTCATATGAGCAGCCCATTTCTATGCAAAAATGATTAATTTCCCTTTAGGTTTTGTAAAAACTTTTGTTGTTGTTGTTTTTAGCATTCTCTGCCATGTTTGTTTTATATTGTTTTGCGTTTGAATTTTTTTATAGTAAAATGTACGGGTTAATTTTCATTACCCTTTTAGGGTAATTGTAGTTGAAGTTTGTATGTAAATCTATTGATCGTAAATCAATTGATGCCAGGTTTTTTGTAATTTTTTTTTTTTTTTGCAAACTGTATTTGTTCAATTGAATTGTTTGCGGTTAATTAACGAGTTTTAAAATAATCAAATGATTTATGCGAATTTAAAGAAAAACAAATAGATATATAGTTTAAGCATAAAAGTTTGTTTAAAAAGAAGTGTGCTGAAAAGTGGAAGAACTTTCGAGCCGGAAAACAATCAATTCAGCTGAAGGCAAAAACTTTTTCACACAGACAAAAAAAAAAAATTATAAAAAAGGGCTGGGCTTAGTTTTGCAGAAGTTTTTATAACGAACTTGTTTTTTAGAACAAAATTAACAAAAATATAAATAAGTACAATTTTCTAAAAATCTTTCTTAACTGGTTTTACATTTATTTAAAATGGTCCTTCAAATGGCAATTATTTCGATAAAATAAATAGGTACATTTAGGTTCATTTAGACGACCAAGGCGAACGCTTCCAGCAAGACCTATCAACAAAGGAAAAGCGGTTCGAAGGAAAAAGTCAGATCAGAATTACTGCTGGTCGCTAAAACGTGAAATTGATGATTTGTCTTACAAAAACAATAGATTAAAAAAACATTAAAAAAAATAAACATAATTAAAAAAATAGTTCGTACTTTAAATTATTTCTTTTTGTTTAATCATTTAATCGAAATCGAGTTTTCATTGTTTACAAAAGGTACTATAACTTTGTCAATTTTTAACTGATTTATACAAATGGTTTCTGGTTTTACTCAGAAAGACCAAAGTCAGTGACTGTTGTTGCTCAAAAAGAAGATTCAAAACAAAAAATTTCGTAAAACTTGAAAAAGTTAAAAAAAACTGAAAAACTTTGATATTATTGAAGAAATCTTTACATATTTATATTAATAGTATATAAATTTGGAAAGACTACGAAAGAAATGAACTCTCATTAATACTGTTTAAAAATTCGAAATCGCCAGTCCCAAAAAATACTCTTTTCCCCATATCTCGTAAGTTCTAGGGTATATTGCAACTTTTAAAACCGATTATATAATACTCTTAGCTAGATCTACAACCTACAAAAGGTCATTTGACATATTATTTTTCAGTGTACCACCGTGTTACAAATGGAAAATTAGCAAATATGACGACACCCATTCAATTCACGTTCTGGCCACTTGAATATAATACTTACAAGAAAAATCTGTTTCTTTTTTTTTTAATTTGATCCTTTGTAACTTTTTCCTGAGAAACATTTGAATATATGTAGGTGGCATGCCATTAAAATCTACTCCTCCTGGGGCTTTCACCTGATATATGACAACCTCATGGAGGTCGTCTAGAAATAACTGTTATATGAAATATACATACATTATTTTTTATATGATTTTAGAAACTAATAATAAAACAAATTTATTATTTGTCAGATATGTAAAGTGTCAATCTGCGCTATCTATTTTCCTCCTCAATTTGCAGTAAAATGCCATAAATTTAAAGAGTTTTTCACTAGACTAGGGCCTAGGTTTCTGGTCGTTGGTGACTTCAATGCAAAGCATCAATGGTGGGGATCCAGATTAATTAATCCTAAGGGAAAAGAGCTATATAAATTCATTATTAACAACAATTACTCTGTCTTATCAACAGGAAGACAACATATTGGCCCACAGATCCACGTAAGGTACCCGATTTGATTGATTTCGTTTTTTACTCTGGAATTTCGAGTCAATTTCTTCACATAACAGATAATGATGAACTTAGTTCTGCCTACTCTCCACTTTTGGTTAACTTTAATGTCCAATGTCACTCTCAAAAATACAAAATAATTAGCTCAAAGACTGATTTAGAATCATTCGGTCGTTGGATTGACAGAAATGTTAATTTAAACATCTTCTTAAAATCACCAAAAGAACTGGATGATGTTGTTGAAACATTCAACCACCTAATACACGAAACTGGATCTTTATCTACAGCAATTGTGCATAACCATGTCAATCAAATTGCTGTAACTTCTGAAATCAGGGAGATGATACGAAATAAAAGAAGATTAAGAAAAATATGGCAGAATAGTAGGAATCCTGTTGATAAGCAAAATTTTAATAAAGCAGCTGAGGACCTAAAAATTCGACTATTTGAACTGAAAAATGAACAACTTGAAAATTTTCTCAGAAATCTTGGCGCTACAAAAAATGCTGAATATTCTCTATAGAAAGCAACGAGGTATTTAAAACGAACCACCAAGCGAAATATACAAATAAAAGAAGCATACGGTTCTTGGTGCAAAATAGACAAAGATAAAGCAGACGCATTTGTTTGCTGTGCACTTACAAAATACCTTTGAACCACATACAATTAGTAACAGTACTGATGAAATAATTCAATTTTTAGATATCTCGTGCCCAATGGATTGGCCTATTAATCACATATCACCACATGAAGTTCAAGTAGAAATTAAATGGTAAAAAGTCTCCGGGCTATGATTGTATTAATGGATTAGTAGTTAAATCTTTGCCCAAAAAAGGAATTATATTCTTAGCACTTATGTTCAACTCTATTCTCGGATCGAACCATTTCCCATCCTAATGGAAGTGTGCGTAGATAATAATGGTTTCCAAACCAGATGAAAACACTATATCATCATACAGACCAATCGGCTTGATAGTCACATTCTCAAAAATCTTAGAGAGATTTATATTGAAAAGATTGTTACCAGTACTTGAAAAATTTGAAACCGTCCCTGAATATCAATTCGGTTTCAGACAAAAACACGGCACGCCCGAACAATGCCATTGAATAGTGGCTTTCATTAGGGATACTCTAGAAAAGGGGAAATATTGCTCTGGAGTGTTTTTAGATATACAACAAGCGTTCGACAAAGTATGGCACATTGGTTTGTACTACAAACGTAAAAAGCTACTTCCTACACCATTTTACTTGCCATTGAAGTCTTATTTAAGTGAACGCCATTTCTATGTAAAAGTAAACAATGAATCATCAAATTTATACGAAATAAGAGCAGATGTATCACAAGGCAGTGTTTTGGGCCCAATCCTATATACAATTTTTACATCAAATATGCCTATAACTGAAGACGTCCTAGTCGCGACTTATGCAGATGATACAGTTATATAAGCCTCCAGCTTATGTAAAGATGAAGCTTCAAATATAGTTCAAAATGAGCTCAATGCTATTGAAATATAGCTAAGCAAGTGGAACACTAAAGTGAACACTGACAAATCAGCACACGTAACATTCGCTTTACGTAGAGGTAACTGTTCTAGAGTATCTCCGAATAACAATAATATTCCACAAACTGATACTGTAAAATATCTAGGATTACATATATATAGAAGACTAACATGGAAAACCCACATTAAAACTAAAAAAGAACATCTAAACATAAAATCCAAACGTCTTAATTGGTTGTTTGGACCTAACTATCAATTAAGTCTGGAAAATAAAATAATAATATACAAAACTATACTCAAACCAGTTTTGACGTTTGGAATACAGTTATGGGGAACAGCTAGCAATTCCAATATTGAAATACTACAACGATATCAATCAAAAATTTTAAGGTCAATTGTTAACGTATCAAATAAAACTATTCACAACGATCTATTTGCTCCCATGGTTAAAGATGAAATTAATCGATTCAGCGCAAACTACTTACACAGATTAAGTAATCACTCCAATTTGCTAGCTATATCCCTGCTAGATGATACTAATGAGGTCCGAAGACTTAACTCTCCGTCTAGCAACACTTCTGGTACCCTTAAACGCATGACAAGGTCCGTAGGGACCTATTTTTGGTGATATGACATTTTCTATGAAAAAGCCATTTTAAAATTTCTGTTTTGTTATTTTATTATTGTTTATTAATTAAAGTGTTGATAAATAAAGTGTTGATAAATAATTAAAGTGTTGATAATAAATTAACATTAATTAATTATTATGAAAATTTAGTTTTACAATGAATAAAACTTAAAAAAACTATTGTTGTTTGTTCCTCATTTTGAGTGCAGGTTAAGCACCGATGCATTAATCTTGAATGCTCTGCACAAACTGCATTGTTGCAGGAACAGCAATAGGCCCTTGTTTTGCGTTGATGACCGTACTCTGAACGGCATAGTCGACATGATGGCCTGTTTGTCCTTAGCGCAAACGACGGTGCAGCTGCTTCTGTTGGTCTTGGTACTATCTAAAATGAAAAAATATATATAATCATTCTGCTTTTGACCTTTAGAATTCTTAATTCTCACCTTGACATCAAATTCCTCCATTGCATTCCGTATCCTTGGATATGCAGTTATGCGAGTATTCAGGGCACGTTCTTCAATGTTGGGTAATGCCAATTGCTTAGTAAGCCTAAGGAGGAATGAGCGCCGTCTGTCACTTCTCTTCACTGGCTTCATCTCGTTGAATATTATGAATGCAGCTAATGCAGCGATGTCGAGCATATTGTAAAACAATGCAAGCGGCCAGCGCTTTGTTGAGCGCTTGCATGTATATGTACCAAGCATCTGGTCCATAGTATCAACGCCGGATTTGTTGGCATTGTAATCAAGAATGGCTAAGGGCTTCTTCTTTTCAGTTTCCATGTTCACATCGCAAGTGTAATGTTGTGTAGATAGAAAAATTACTGATTTATTCTTCCTGGGCACATATGAGCATAGTGCTATATCGCCTTCGTGGAACCTAAACAATGTGCTCTTGATTGGCCGCGTACGATTTTTATGTAACTCCCGTGGCACAAATGTTTTGTTAGAGCATACTGTTCCAACATATGCAGTTTTCTTTCTCATCAAAATACGCGCCAAGTTCAATGTACTGAAGAAATTGTCAGCATAAATTGTGCGGCCAGAATCCAAATATTTATCCGCAAGAGCAAGTACAACGCTCTGCCCTTGATTTATTTCATGCTCCTGGTCAGGCAATTTACCAGAATAAATCATTCCTTTGACAGGATAGAATGATTTTGAGTCACACAACCACCATACCTTTATACCCTACTTCGCTGGCTTCGACGGAATATATTGTGTGAAGCAGGTACGGCCTCTGTATGGGAATAACTGCTCATCAACTGTCAGTGAATCATGCCGAGTTTATGCTGCTGCTAAGTTAGACTGCAACTGTGTTCAAACAATAAAACAGCTAAAAAGAAGCCAAAATAAAGTTTATGTCTTAATGATTTCTTGTAATTTCAGTACAAGGTCCCTACGGACCTTATCATGCGTTCCCGTACTACTTACCTTTAAACCTCAATAACAACTAAACTATTGGGCGTATCACATTGAATTTTCTTTTAAACAATTTTTGACAAAATTCTCTTGGAAAACAGGGGTACCTTGTCCTGGCCGAAATAGGAGTAATTTCAGTTTGAAAATGAAAAATGTCCCCAGGGACCTTCTCGCTAACCCTTTCGATAATAATTATTTGCTCATATATTTTATTATTTTTCTTTTTGATGAAAATATTCAATATTTTTCTATTTGTAAATACTTGTAAATACTTTTGTAAAAATAAGTTAACCCATGTAGTGTAGCATATTGTTATTCTCAATGGAGTTCAATAATTGATGTTAATATCATTATATCGAATTTACTTATTATCCTTAAGTGCATAGATTGTAAATAAAGTTGTATAATAAAAAAAAAATAAAAATTATTTGTCAGATATATTTTTATAGTCTAAATTTAATTATTAAAATATTTAGATATTCGTTTTTCACTTTAATAAAAATTTTGTTTTTTAGAGCGGAAATTAATTAAGTCTTGTTAAAAATCTTATCAGATATTTATTTTGATATTTATTGTCACACCCTGACATTTTTTTAGAGCTGAAATTAACTAAGTCTTGTTAATTATTTAATTTTGAGTTTATAGCGATCTTGCTGTTAAAAATCTCAACAGATATTTGTTTCGATATTTCTCGTCACACCCTTACATTTTTTAGAGCTGAAATTAATTAAGTATTGCGAAGTATTTAATTTTGAGTTTATAGCGATCTTGCTAAGGTTTGGTTCGAAGAATAAAACAAAGGAGAGAAAGAAAGAACAGTTTTGAATTATATGCTTGAAAAAATTGGGAATCACGAAAAATTAAAGATTTTTGTCTTTATTTGTCTCAGAAATTGCAAAATTCACATAGAAAACGTGTTGTATTTGAGACGAAAAAAATCAGAATGGTTAATCTAATTTAAATTATCACTCGCCTTTATTGACGAAAAAGTTTTGAACATTTTAACCAATACCAAATCAAGTCAAACCCGTCCTATATGTGGAGCGAATCCAAAGGACTTTATGAACATCACGAACTTTGAGAGTCGAATATACTTTATGCGAAGGAAGGTCACATTTGCATTCTTAGATTCGTGTTTTTGAGTTTATATTGCACGCAGGCTACAATTCCGATATAAAGAAGTGTCAAGTTAGAAAAGAAGAGGAACGGAAAGACGTATTGAAAAAGAAAATAATTCAAAACTTGTTTTTGGAATAAATTTCTGAAGCCTAAAACGGCAGTATTTGACAGCACTAATGATGGTAACACTGCTCGCTGGGCATTGATGAAGGGTTAATATACTCACTGAAAATTATTTTGATTTTTATATGTTACCAGTTACACTTGAACTTGGAAATATTGAAAACCTTTTGCTTTAGTGCCGCAAAAATAGTACAAACAAAATATCGTTGGCTTCCAATGTCTGCGACTGTGCATATTCAAAAGAGATAGTTGAAAATACAATTCTTCCAATTGGCTATTTTGGAAAAGATACTGCTGAGTCGCATCACAGACTTTATAAATCTGATAGACTGCTTCATGTCAGAAAATGTAGCCGCAAATATAACATGTCAGATATGTTCACAGAGCACTGGATATGTCAGACCTACTTGTTTCTTCCTAGAGAAGTGATTGATATGTTATGCAATCCAAAAGTTACTCGATTTAGTTTTAAAGACACTGAGGATCTTGTCTCTATGAATGGTAATAATGTAGAAAATTAATACCATATTACAACCCGTATCTGTGCATAAGAATGCAATATTTTTTTTTGAGATAATAAAAACTGAATTAAAGTTATGTCAAAAAATCTTTTAATATATGTACGTATAGAACAGCCTTTTAGAAATTCTGAGTTCAAAAGTTAATAAAAAAAAATTCAAATCCAAGGTTAGTTAAATTTGGAACACTAGGAACACTAGGGTTAATAATTTTTTTTAGCTCCAGCCATATCTTTTGCTAAGGTCCTTCTTACTCCAAAAAACTTTACAGTCTGGCTGTTATTAATTTTGACTAAAAAATAGTGCAGTGTGCCGACGGTATAATTAGAGAAGAAAACGTGGACCCCATAAAATATATATTTTTTTATCCCTATTAGAAGCGGTGTTGACATAGCGATATAGCGATTTCCGTCTGTGAAAATCTCGATCTTGCCCTATGAGTCAGCTGGGATGCTCACTTTGACTGAAAATTATTCACTGACATCCGGAGCAGATTGCTATTCAAAATCATCATAACCGGTTCAATCGGTAAAAAAAAACTCTTTAGAGTTATATATTTCTATGTTCTTCTTCTTATTGTTGTTATTCTAAATTTGGTAATTTCTGTATCATAGCTGTAATTGTCGTTGTTGTTGTGCTCGTTGTGTTTGTAGTATTTGCTTATTGAGTGTATACGTACCGTTAAACTCCTCGTATCATATTAGTTTAGGCTGGCATTGACACACTTTTTTTTAACGTTCCCCAAAATAAATAAATAAAGAAAATTTTCTTAATAAATAAATTCTGACTTTGTATATAAAACCTCCTGATTTTGTGTTGTATTTCAAAGCCAATTTACAAACACGTTAATTATTTTTTTTTTTTCAGATTTAAATTAAGTGCCAAAATATTCCTCTTAATCACTTAATAACTTTTGTGGTTTTAAGTGTTTTTGTAAGTCATTTTACGATCTAAACTTAGGTTGAAGCTGAACTTCTTTGTCATTTTATTAAAAATAACGCGAATTTTTTTTTGCGTCCCCATTGTCGGAGTTGAGTACTCTTATACTAAATAAAATATGGCTTCTTATTCTATTTTTAAACTTAGTTGGTCTCTGTTTACAATAACCGGAAGCTAATAACTATTGAATATGCGTTTTGATTATTATATTTCTAGTCATTCTCTAACATCCGACAGATTCCAACAATATCCTGTAATATAAACCAAATTTTTCCAAATTCTGATATAAGAATCTTAATAAAATAAGACGAAAAACACCAAGAGGAAGAAAAAGCAACAAAATGGGTTATTGTTTGAAAAGTAAATGGAAAACTAAAATAACCCATAAACTAGATATAGTTACAGACAAAAAGGGGACATAAAGATTTTCTATGATTTGAAGATGTTAGACAGGATATCAAACTTCACACCACCACCCTAAAAATGTAGTAGGATAATCTTAAGCATTTCTAGAGCACAACCCGACATGTTTTCCTACGTAAATCACTACGGACAGTTAAACAATAGTTGTTATAATGAGAGCCTTAGTTTAAGACAGTACATGACAGAGAGACAGCCAGCCAGTAACACATTTAAAGGTTTGCATGCTGGGGGTAAACTAGTTCACTCTTTTTGTGCGTTTATTATTGTAACAAAATTAAAGATTGTCCAAAAGTTATTGTAAATAAAATAAGAGCAAAATAGTTTAAGGCCATTGTTGTTATTGTTTATTTAAGTTTTTTTTTTTTTAAATAAAATAATGAAGATGATCAAATCAACCACCAAATCAATACAAATTTTGTCCGTATTACTGTTGCATTTTTTTATGTTGTGCCTAGAAATCCTTTACAATTATCTTATAAGTCTTTTGCAAATCTTTAAATTTATAGCTGACAGTTATTTTTGGAAGATTTGCCATATCACAATTGTAGCTACAATTCCTTTTTTTTTAATTTCTTTCTATAATTGTGTGCTATGTAATTGATGGGAGGGTTTGTGCACTTGAATTACTCATAATTTTATTAAAGAATATTGTATCAAAATTTCTTAAAATTCTTAATTTGCGATGCTTATTAAGAGTTGGTACAAGCTATAAAAGAAATTTTGGAAAATTAAAAAAAAACCTTAGCCCATAAAACTCATGCAAGTGTACGATATATTGTTTTAAATTAATAAGCATATTTATGCCTTAAAAATCTGCATGAAATCAAAGAAGAAATTCGCAAAATTCTTCTCTGTTTCTTAAGTTGTATAAAACTAATATATTTAAAATTTAGAAAATTTTCTCACCGAAATATGGTCACAATTTATTGTCATTTACTAATCTATATTGTAAAACTAACCTCAAAAAAACATATTTTAGCATAATTAAAACTTAGGAGAGCCACATTTTCTAGATTGTGTTTTACCATAATATTCATTAAAAATCCGTATTTTGCCATAACTTCACAAATAACTGTGTTATATAATCTCCAAAATCTATTAAATCGTTTTAATCCCAGGTCACTTAATTCTTGGTTGCTTATTAAAGATCATGAAATATACTCGAATACCTAATTTCACTAAGATCGGCAAAGATCAACCATATGATTTGCTCTAAAGACAGACAGGTGTGGCAGTTTTTGTCACATAAAATTTGTCTTAATTGTAGGATTTTATTGTAATATGAGCGGTAATGCGCCAAATAAAGTGCAGATATGAATAACACTGTGGAATAAAATCAGGTTAGCAAAAGTTAGGTCGATTCTGAGAGTAAGGGGCGAAAATAGAGGCTAAATTAGAAGACCCATATCGCGGCGTTTGTTTATGTTCGAATTTTTTTTTTAATCGACCTTCGAACTTTGCAGTCAAATGCCGATTTTCAGCATATTGTTTATATGGTTTTTTGGCTATAACTCGTCGACTAATTGATATTTTTTCAATCTGTAAAAGCCAAATTATTGCTAGAGGCCTGTGCAATAATTAAACTTTTTGAAAAAATTGATTTAGAAAATTTTTGTGGTGCTTATGAAGCAAAATGTTGGAAAGATTATTTTTTTCATGCTTTTTGAAAATATTTTCCACAAAACCAAGAATTAGGAATTAGTAAAACAACTTTTTTGTTTTCAACCACCGCACAGGTATTGATTTTTTTTATTTCGTACAAGCACTGACACTAGTGAAAATTTCGATAATTTGAAACACATTCTGGAAATAGTCAAATATAACGAACACCAGTGGCGCATTTGCTGCGACCTCAAAATAGTTTCATTGATTACAGGTTTAACAGAATCTGGCCGTCCAAAATATCCGTGTTTTTGTGCGATTGGGATTCATGATACGGAGAAGGTATTAAAGGAAGAAATCAGTACAAACAGCATAACTGGAATAGTCGTATTGGACGGAAATGGCCTAAACACAATAGGCTACACGAAAGTCTTGTTCCTGAAATGAAAATTTTGTTGCCGTTGCTCCACATTAAACTTGGCATTGCTAAAATTTTTTTGAAATGTATCGCAAAAAGACCAGCAGTATTCAACCGCTTAAAAGACATTTTCCCAAAACTAAGTAACGCCAAAATTCAGGAAGGGGTTGTTAATGGTCCCGACATACGGAAACTAATGAGTCGTCAAGATTTTGATTTTGCATGGCTCTCATTGAAAGCAGCCATTAAAGGACTTTTGGATAAAGAACGCAAAGACAACTACAGGCAATCTGTTGCAAACATGTTGGCAGCTTTCGATGAAATTTGGGTTAATATGTCGTACAAAATTCATCTCTTGCATCAACATCTTGATCAACTCGCTCAACAGTTGCCAACTGAATCTGATGAGCAAGGCGAACGTTATCATCAAACTGCGCTTCCATTTGAAATAAGGTAACTAGATTGCCTAGATTTTTCTAATATCTTTGTCAGAGTGCACAATTTAAACATGTTAACGATTGAAAACTATTTTCGTTTCAGGTACAGAGGAAAGAAATCTCCAGATGCAATACTCGCTGAAATTTGTTGGTGATATAAAAACACCTTTGAAGAAGAGGAAGACGAGGAAAAAGAGGAAGAAGGGGAAGACAAAGATGAAATTCCAGAATATCTGTTGGACGAAATTATCGACCTTTCTGATGATGATGCGGATGACCAAGATATTAGAGAGAGCAGTGATGTTGATCCACAGCCGCCTGCTGAACGGCAACTGGCCAAATCATTAATTTAATTTATTTAATTTTTTTTACTTAAAACTTTTCATAACTAACATTTCAAAAATATATTTTTTTCCATATTTTTATAATTCCTTTTTCAATGTTTCTTCAAACCCAACACTGAACAAAATTGGTACATAAAAAATGAGAAGTAAATTAATATTAAGCTGGAAGACGCAAGTTTTGTAATATGATTGTTTTCTTTTCAAATGAAATTTATTGAAGAAACTGAGAAACATATTATAGATCAAACAGAAAGCAAAAAAGACTTAGTTTTGTGGAAAATATTTTCAAAAAGCATGAAAAAAATATAATTTTTCCTACATTTTGCTTCATAAGCACCACAAAAATTTTCTAAATCAATTTTTTTTTAAAAATTTTAATTGTTGCAGAGGTCTCTAGCAATAATTTGACTTTTACAGATTGAAAAAATAAAAAACCATATAAACAATATGCTGAAAATCTACATTTGACTGCAAGTATCGAAGTTCGTTTAAAAAAAAAATTCGAACTAACATAAACAAACGCCGCGATACGGGTCTTCTAATTTAGCCTCTATTTTCGCCCCTTACTCTCAGAATCGACCTAACTTTTGCTAACCTGAATATGTTCCACATTATTATGTTGCATTATTATTTTACATTTGAAGTATCTTTGAAAAATGTTCAACTAAAAATGTTAAAAAATAAGTCCGTGACAGCTAATCTCCGGAGGAGCCTCGAAAAAATTTTTTATGCGGTGAACATCATAACTTGTTACCGGACCATATAAAATGAAAAAATCGAAATGCGTTTAAAAGGTGATATGTTTCCCCAGGTAATCAGGAAGAGTTTTGTTTTATTATACCCTATACCACTATGTGGTTTGGGTGTATTGACTTTGTGCTGATGTTTGTAACTACCAAAAGTATTTGACCTAGACCCATCTTTTATTATACCGATCAACTCAAAGTCCATTTCGCGATGTCCGTCCGTCCGTCTGTCAGTGTGTCCATGTAAGCTTTTAATCGAACTAAAGGTCGCGAATATGAATACATTTTGATGAAATTTGTTATGTAAGCTTCTATTAGCCATGTCATGAACACTATTGAAATTGTTGAAAATCGGTCCATGTTCTAGGCCCCATATAATGACCACTATAAAATCGACTTAAATTGCCATATGATCCAAATTATTATTATATAGATCTCCATCAAATTGGGTTTGTGTGTGTTTATTTAATCTCATAATCAGTATTCCAAATATGAACCCAATAGGACAATCCTTAGTTAAAGCCCCCATATAAAGATGCTCCCGATCTTCACTTAAATTTATTAAAAACAAAAATATTGTACAAATTTTTCTCAAATTTGGTTTGTATATGTGTTTGCAAAATATACAGTCAGTCAATTAAGTTTGTATCCAAGCGAGTAGCTTATCTTTATAACATAGAAAAATATATACTCACTGTACAACGATGAAAGAAAATCAAATTTTTTAAAAGAAAATATTGGAAATTTTATTTCGAAATAAAAATAAAAAAACAAAGAGAAACTTAACGTCTTCAAATAACAACAACTTGAGCGAAAATATCCTCAAAAATTTGTCAAAAAATTATGTATGCAAATCTAAGTCAAGAAAAGGTTATTAATTTTGTCATAGGTTAAACAGTTAATTATCCAATGTTCAATGCTTAGTTGGAAAACCTTTATTTGTTACGACTGCTTTTAGACGGTTTTGCATCGATGATACCAGGTTCGTGGTAACACTCGGTGGTATTTTCTCCCACTCTTCTAAAAGGGCCTTTTTCAAGTCTTCTTTGCCTCTTTTGTCGTGTTTTATGATTTGGCGCTCCATGTGGACCCACAAATGCTCAATAGGATTAATACTGGGCGACTGCGGTGGGGTTTTAAGTTGTTTTTTTACTTTACAGAGGAACCACTCTTTGACAATAAGCGAGGCGTGCTTGGATCGTTGTCTTTCTGGAATACAACTGACTCGGCAATCCCAAGTTTAGAACCACTTATATGCAAGTTATTTTTTAAAATATTTAACT
This sequence comes from Cordilura impudica, assembly GCA_963682025.1. Lineage (NCBI taxonomy): Eukaryota > Metazoa > Arthropoda > Insecta > Diptera > Scathophagidae > Cordilura > Cordilura impudica. The sequence continues at coordinate 198,546,484 of OY821520.1, read as the reverse complement.
AGATAAACCGATCCATTATATCAACTATAAAAACAAGTTTGCCCACTCCAGAGGCAGCCATACACCCCCAAACGAGTACTGATGCACCACCGTGTTTAACTGTGCCTATCATTTTATGTGGCTCAAGCTCAGAATTGTGTATTCGCCATACCTGGGCTCGTCCATCTGATCCGAATTTGCTTTCGTCCGAAAAAATAATGGTGTTCCAAAAGCGTTGGACGGCTGTATCATATTGCTTTGCGAATCAGAGTCTCTTTTTTCGATTTATTGGGCTTACGAACGCCTTTTTACAAATTTGACGGTTATGGTATCCAGCCGAATGGAATACTTTGCGAATTGTTGCTGTAATACAAACGTTTCCCACCTCATTTTCAATATCCATCTGTAATTTTGGTGCAGAAATTTTCGGATTTTTTTGCATATTGCGCACGATAATTCGTTCCTCTGTACCTGTTGTTTTTTTTGGACTGTTGCATGACTTTTTCCAACCAATTGGGCTATTTGTCTTTGAGTTTTGTGCTCCAGGTAGAGTTTTATTATCACTTCTCTGAGATCCGAAGACAATTCTTTGTATTGATGTATTCTTTTCCAAATATACAATCAAAACTTTTAAAAACACTGTAAATCCTAATCAAAATATAAAATAATTGTTCTCAAGTTCACTTTGTCATCTTACACGCAAAGATCGGAATTAACTGTGCGTTTTGCATACAAACTTTATTGACTATACAGTAGTTTTGACATAGCTGCACATACAACTTTTGCACGAGTTTATGTGCAGATAAGCCAAAAACGTCCTTAAGTTAAATGCGCTTACCTGCCTAATGTGCAGGTATATAATTATGGTATATTTTTGAGATTTTAAAATGACTAAAGTTGGCCTTTAGCGCTTTTTAAGATATTTTTTTTGACTGTTTTGTATGTCACAAAAATTTGACATCACCATTTATTTTGTGTGTGTATTTTTATCATTAAGAGTGGTATTGTAAAATAAACAGGCTTAATAACATCTTTTTCACGCCACTTGTTTTGATTTTGTTTTTCGCAAGAGGCAGCTAAACGTGACTTTTTTTTATGAAAACAATTTAAAACTTTCAAAAATATGAGGCGCTTATCTTAAATGTGCAGGCATAAAAAGTGCACTTAAAAAAAAAGATTAATATTAAATTTTGAAAATAAAAACCAAAACAAAGATTTTGTGAAGTTATAGCCATAGTGCACTTAAGCAAAAGACAGCTAAGTCAAAACTACTGTATTTTTTACATCAATCAGAAAAACAATTGCTTGCAAATCTAATGGTGCTTTAAAAACTGGTTATTCTAACAAAATCGAAAAATAAATACGGCAAGGTAATAAAGGGTGTGCGAAAAATTTTGGATTGAATTTTGATTTACAGTTTGCATAAAAACTTTATTGACTGACTGTAAGTGACTTTACCAAATATGGTCACTAAGGTGGGTCAATTTGTTCGGGTGTGAAAAAACTTGACAGGCGTATAGCAAAATCGAAATCTAAGAAAATCACTTGGCACGCCAAGTGAATTTAGTAATTTAAATTTGCCAATCATGATGTTTCAAAGTATTATTTTTTCTTAAGTGATCGCGAAAAAGAAAAATAAAAAAATACTCGTATGCAAAATTTTCTCCGATAATTGCAAACAAAATAAATGAAATTTGGGAAAAAATTAATATTGCACCGATAAATAGAAAAAGCATTTAAAAAAAAAAACATTTCTCAACAAATACCATAAAGAGGTAAAAAACATATCAAGAGGTAATACATTTTCAGAATTGGAGACATCGTTGAATGGTGTATTTTATATCGGTAAATGCAATTGCAAAAAAACAATGCCATGCTCCTGTGGAATAATTCCTGATTCTCTCAAAGCATTCATGATTGACCAACACACCAGCAGAAAGAATATAATTTCTGAATGAGTTCTAAAATATAGTAGACCAACTGTCCAGCGAACTCCCAGCTAGCTTAGATCCTTCGTATAGGTTCGACTCTTCACACATGGATGTCCCTTCTGGAATCGAATTTGCAATACTAGCTGCAAGGGAGCCGATTTTGCGAAAAAGGAGACCTTATACTAAGAGATACGACACAATTAATTTTGCTATGATGTGTGATAGATTCGTCATTTCAGACAGAGTTACCTCGTGCTTCGCAACAGCTTTATATGAAGACATTGGCTTTACTGATGAATATGAAAAGCAGGGAGACCGTTCATCATATGAAAAACAATGAAAGTTGAAGCAGAATTAAGCTCAGCATTTTTTAAAAATGTTGTATTTTTTACATAAAACAGTATTTCGCAAAAAAAAAAAGGCACGCTGTTGCTTTAAGTTTTTGAGATATTTCCACCTGAATGCACAGTTATTCGATTTATGCAATTTTCAAAAATATATCTCAAAAACTAAAAGCGATGGACAATTTCCAAGATCATATTCAAACTCAGCAGGCAAAATCCATTTAGAAGCATGTCAAAAACATTTAGAAAAGTGTATTTCCAAAACTTAAAGTTGAACCATGACCTTTGACCTTTATTAAAAAAAGTGTGTAATGCCAATTTTAAGGCTTATCAATACCTATTATTTGAAACCAAACTGAGATCTGTATCTTGAGTACTTTTTGAGATAGCAGCATTTAGTCATTCCATTATGTCTGTCGGCGGGAGCTACGTTTAAATTTTAGACCTATAGTTTCTTAGGCAAGTTTTATTACAATTTATCGTAGATTACGTTTTTGCTATACGCCTATTTACAAAAATAATAGACCCACCCTAATGGCCACGCTCGGCCTATATGTCGACTGAGTCCCCATATAAATATAGCATCCGATATGAACATATCATATCTGCAGCCAGAAAAATTAATAACAATGCCACTCAAATTTGATTTACGCTTATTTTCTATATCCAATTAGTGGGACCTAAGAGATAGGGTCTCCAAACGCATGGTATAGTGTACAGTATAGTCGGTCTAAGCCGACTATAATGTTCTTACTTGTTTTTTAATTTTTGGCAGCATTTTGAAGTGATGTAAAAAAATTTTAATTAAAAAAAAAAAACTATGGCTGATTACCTGTTGATTTATGTATGGAAATAGTGTATAAAATTTCAAAAGGATCGGTTAAGTTGAATTTTGAGTTATGATGTTCACGGACTTCAAAAATATTGTTTGCGAGAAAATAGATTTATCTTTTTGAACATATACGGTATACCGTTTGAGGGTCGGTTGCTGGAAACGCTGTAACTTCCGATTTACGTGAAACACCCTCGATATGTTACACAGTCAACAAAAAAATATAAAAACATAAAAAATTAGTTTTAAAACCTTACCCCGCCCTTAAAAAAGCATCTTCTCTTAAAAAATTAAATTTTCGTAAAAGATTACTTTTTTTCTTGAAAAATGCCTTTTCTTAAAAAAGTACCTCTTCAAAAAAAGTATTTTTTCAAAAAATAGCACCTTTTTTTAAAAAAGCACTTTTTCTTAAAAAGTCCCATATATTATATGATGTTTATTTTCAAAAAAAAAAGTTAATTTTCTTAAAAAAGTACCTCTTTTTAAAAAACTACCATTTTGTAATATATTATCTTAATTATTAAAGTAAATTTTTGTAATTGTACCTTTTCTGAAAAATTTACCATTTTATATAAAATACCTTTTCTTAAAAAGTAAATATTCCTTAGAGAGTATATTTTCTTCAAAAGTCCTTTTTCTAAAAAAGTATCTGTTGTCAAAAAGTAAATTTTCTTAAATATGTACCTTTTCTAAAAAAGAAGCTTTTCTTAATAAAGTACTTAGTCTTAAAAATAGTACTTTTAAAAAATACTTCTTTTTTATAAATTGACTTTCTCAAAAACAGAGAATATTCTGCAAAAATTATATGTTCTGCTAAAAAAGTATCTTTTCTAGAAAAATACCTTTTCTAAAGAAATACTCTTTCTAAAGTAATACTTTTTCTAAAAAAAAATACTTTTCTTAAATATGTCTCTTTTCTTAAAAAACGTAACTTAAAAAAATTAAAACTTTTTGAAAGAATACTCTTCGAAAAAAGTACTTTTTTAAAAAGTACGTTTTTTAAAAAAGTACCTTTTCTAAAAAGTACCTTTTCTAAAAAGTACCTTTTCTCAAAAATTACCATTTCTTAAAAAAGTATATATTCCTGAATAATTATCTTATCTTAAAATTGTGCCTGTTCTAAAAAAGTAAAATTTCTTAAAAAATTTACTACGGTAGATCGCACAATCCACAACTTTTTGAATGAAACACAGTGTTTTTTTTAAAGAGATTTGTTTCTGCACTTTTTTTCCCCCATCCATATAATAGGATTTCTCAAGGTCCTCAGTAAAGGTATTTTTTTTTATCAATGATTTCATCGTTGAAGTTTAATCTGTTTCAGGTTTGGAAATAGGAAATAGTCACTGGGAAAATATTTACCTTGTTTATCTTTGATATCGTTCTAAAAGTTGCTACAGTTAATTTGGGGAAAGTTCTAATATAATCTTGTAGTTTTGACGCCTCATAAACTATTTAAATTTAAACCCTCCTCAGACTGTGACTGATAAGGTAATAAATATGATAAGACATTGTTCATATGAGAAAAATTGAAAAGGTTTGTAAATAATGGATAAGATAACTAATAATTCGATTATACTGATTTCATAACACCAAATGGAATTTGGAATTTGAATATCTTAATAAAAGTGTTGACAAAACAACGAAAGATTTATTAAACACAACAAATATGATTACATATACAAAAATTAATTTTTTTTTTTAACAAAAGATCATATTAAAATTAAAATAACCCTAATCCAGTTATGAAAATGTTTTCTTTTGGACATCACGTTTCTTAAATATATTAATAAAATCTGACAGCTGTAAATTTTTTGACGATCCCAAACTTATACAAATGAAAACATAAAAATATGATAAAAAGATGACTTAAAACGGGGATTTAAAAAATTAAAAACAAAAAACATTTTCACACTTTGAAAAAAAAAATTATGATATTCATTCTAGAAATATTTTAATTGTTTTAGAAATGAAATACAAAAATAAGATGTTCTACTTTAAAGGATTACAATGTGTAACTGTTTCATACAAACACACACAAAAATGATTAAGTGACAATTTTAAGACAACTTAATAACTGACAAACAAGATGTGTTTGTTTGTCTGTGGTCACCCAACCCTTTAGGGAATTTTCGAAAAGTACCTACAGAAATTATTATTTAATTTTTACATTTTCTATGTAATTGGCCAGCTTAGCATTTTATACCGTAACGGGATAACAGACCAAATGTCATATTGTTTTGTCTTGTCATCATGATATTTCAATAAAGGACATGTCAAAATATTTGTCAAAACATTTAGTTAACAAATATTTTTCAAAATAAATATTACTGAAAAGTTTTTATATCAATTTTTATATTTCCTTAAAGGTTTTTATTCATGTCATGTGATAAAGGTAAAGGGTTAAGGTTCTATTTCAATAGGAGTCTTGTTTCCTATGGAAACAAGTTTGTTCTTTATACATAGACTTGTTAATCTTTTTGACATTTTTAAGGTAGATCGGTTAAAAATCATCAACTAGGGCACTTAAGAATGAGGGATTTTGTAATAACATTTTTTCGTTATGATAAATGTGTTTTCACTTTATTTACATAAAGTATAATTCTAGTTTAAACATTTTTTTTTCCTAAATTCCCACAAGTTTTTCAGCCCCTTGTCTACAACTTTATGTCACTTTTCCATAAAAACTCAATTTTCTATTTTATTCACAAGGTTCTCAAAGTCGAAACTATTAATATTCGAGTTTATCTTATATAGTTACGCTTATAACTTACTCGCTGATTCGATGAATGTGTAACGTTATACGTATATTTTTAATTTTAGCCGACATGTACCGACAGTCCATTCAAAAAGCAAAATTGTAAAAACACAAAATTCTTTTAAGAAATTGTAATTTCGTGTTTATATAATTAGATTTAACTGTTTTACGTTAAAAATATATTTTGGTGTAAAAAAAAATTTTTATACCCTCCTTCCCTTGTGTGCAGAGGGTATATATAAGGTTGCCATTCCGTTTGTAATAATTAGAAAAAAAATTTTGGAACCCATAAAATATATATGTGTCCTTCTCCGAGAAAAGGGACCTAGTGTGTGAATATTAAGTTTTGAGAAAAATACGCATTTAAAGTTTCTACACCCTTTTAGGTACCAGAATCCACCGTTTTTGACACAACCCGTTTTTTGACACACTAGGTTCCTTTTCTCGGAGAAGGGTCACATATATTTGTGATCCTTAGAACAAACGGAGTTGAGGTAGCGATGTCCGTCTGTGGAGATCACGCTGGCGGCTTCAATCGGGTAGCTACGCTGATCGTTGCCACACAAAATGATTCACTAACATCCTGAGAAATTTGTTGTTTAAAATCGTCCAAATCGGTTGATTAGGTGCCGAGAATTGAATGAAGAAGTAAAAAAGTCTTGATTTGTCATGTTGTTCTTTTCACGATCACCCCCTCAATAGGATAACTGGGGCGCTCGTTTTTAGTGGGAATGATTGACTAATATCATGAGAAGGTTTCTGTTTGAAAAATTATGAAAAGCGGTTAATTAGGTCCCGAGAAATCACTGAAGAAGTAAAAAAAATTTAAAAAAATATATGTTTCTGTATTGTTCTTGTTGTTATTCTAAATGTTGTATTGTTGTCATAGCGTTGCTTGTTGTTTTTGTGGTCGTTGTGGTAATAATATAATAAAAAGTAACCCTTTATAAATTTTTTTTCAACCCTGGTATAAAAATTTAAAAGTTTCCATTGCTTTGGCATCACTAAAAAAATTTGTTAGATCATATTTGTCATCGACACGAGCCCGCCTGCAAAGTTTCAGATCAATTGGGTCACGCGAAAGGGTTAAAAATCGATCCAAAATGTTGTCGACAAGCAGACAAGCAGACTTAATATTGTATAAAGGGAGCAAAAATTCACCAACATCTAAAACAAATAAAGCTGAACTACCTAATTGTAAATAAAAAGAAAAACAATGCAAACTTACCAAAAAAAAATTGTATGTATTAATGTATTTAAAGAAAAACACAACAATAGCTTTTGATGTTGTATTTTTTGTGTGTAATATTTATATATACATATATATATACATTCATATATATAATAATAATAATATTAGGGGAAATACATTTCTTCTGCGTTAACAAACAGAGTGTCACTTCATTTTGCTCAGTGTGACTATGCCACAGTAGATGGCACCACAATTTTTGTTCTAATTAGCTTTGCAATAGTTATTTCTGTTTGAACATGAATATCAAAATTTTCAATTAGATATCAAACACAACAATGTTAAAAGTATACACTCAATAAAGAAGAATCAATGATTTTTTTGCTTTCAAAACAGTTCTACATAGTTATATAAAATTATTATTCTGCTTTACCTACAAAATATTTGCTGGCGACTACATATAATTTTCAAAAATTGTTTATAATTACTAAAAATTGGAATTCAGATTTCCAATTATAAATTAGAAAATATCAATTAAATTTCAGAATATCATATTAAAACTTCGGAAATAATAACTTGAAATTTAGAAGACATCAATTGAATATATTATACCCTCCACCCCAGTGTGCAGAGGGTATATATAAGTTTGTCATTCCGTTTGTAATAATTAGAAAAAAAATTCTAGACCCCATGAAATATATATATTTGTGATCCTTATAACAAGCGGAGTTGATATAGCGATGTCCGTCTGTCCGTCTGTGGAAATCACGATGACAACTTCAATCTCGAAGCAAGGGTACTCGTTTGCATAAAAAATGATTCACTGACTTTCTAAGAAGTTTGCTGTTTAAAATCGTCCAAATCGGTTGAATAGGGCCCAAGATCTGAATGAAGAATTAAAAAGTCTTGAAAAAATATGATTTTCTATGTTGTTCTTGTCACGATCACGGCTTCAATAGGACAGTTAGGTGATCATTTTTAAAAAGAATGATTCACCAAGATCATGGGAAGTTTTCTGTTTCAAAAATCATTAAAATCGGTGGAATAGGTCCAGGAAAATCTCTGAAAAAGCAAAAAAATTAAAAATATGATGTTTCTATATTGTTCTTGTTGTTATTTTAAATGTTGTATTGTTGTCATAGCTGGACTTGTTGTTTTTGTGGTCGTTGTGGTAATAATATTATAAAAACTAACCCTTTGTAAAATTTTTTTATCAACTCTGGTAGAAAAATTTTAAAGTTTCCATTGTTTTGGTATCACTAAAAAAATTTGTTGGATCATTTTTGTCATCGCCGCGAGCCCGCCTGCAAAGTTTGCGATTAGGTCACGGCAAAGGGGTTAAAAATCAATCCAAAATTTTTTCGACAAGCAAAAACTACGAGTTAATATAAAGGGAGTAAAAATTCACCAACATCAAAAGTAAATAATGTTAAACTACGTATTTGCTAATAAAAAAAAGCAATGTAAATTTACCAAGCAAAATTATTTTATGTATTAATTTATTTAATGACAAACACGAAAATAACTTTTGATGTTGTTTGTTTTTGTGTGTGTAATATTTACATATATGTACATACATACATATATTAAATAACAAAATAATATACATATATTCTATACATGTAGATATATTCGTAATAACCGTATGTTACAAATAAATCGGTATATTATTTTATTTATATAAAATTCTCCAATATGTATTTTGTTTTAGGGAAAATATATTTCTTTTGTATTAACAAACAGAGTGTCACTTCATTTTGGTCAGTGTTGCTATGTCACAGTAGATGGCGCCGCAATTTTTGTTCTAATTAGCTTTGCAATCGTTATTTCTATTTTAACATGAATGTCAACATTTTCAATAAGATATCAAACACAACAATGTTAGGAGTATACATAGGGTTGGTCTTTTATTTCATACGTTTTTCCATTACTCTTTTACAAATATGACCATAAAGTTGGCTTATTAACTTTTTGTTGTTTTTACAAAATAGAGTTACCGAGTTCATCAATGAGTTTTTTTTTGCTTTCAAAACAGTTTTACATTGATATATAAAATTATTATTCTGCTTTACCTACAAAATATCTGATTGCGATAACATATAATTTTTAAAAATTGTTTATAATTACTAAAGCAGTATTATTCAGATAAATAAAATATTGCACCTTTTAAATTTTCCATTCAAATTTAAGAAAACATCAATTCCAAAAATTTTAAAATATAAATTTTATTCTTTAAACAAAAATTGATGTGAAAAATACCAAATATGTTTACATTTAAAAAATGTTTACATTTAAAAAAAATATTGCAATTCAGGATAAGAAATCATTCATTTAAATTCAATGAAGTTTAGAAGACCTCAAATGATAATTCAAAATTGCGAACATAAAAATTGTTACATAAATAAAGCGCAATTAGATGAGAATGTTATTTATATATTATTTTTCAAATTTTTGAAAATTTGAAGTTTTTCAGAAAATAAAGATAACAAATTATTTTATTTAAAATTTTTTGAACATTTGGTTTTTTGAGTTTGGCATCCCTAATTTGAACCAGTGTTCATGATGACTTCAAAATTTGACTTCATGGTATGCAAAGTAAAACCCCAAAAGTTGAAGTTCGATAATTCCCAGGTAGTAGTATTTGGAGTCAATAAATTAAAATATATTTTATTAACATAATTTAATTGAAAACCAAAAGTTGGCATCACTGGGTTAGATTTTGGATTGTATTGTGTTATTTTGTGTTGCCACAAAATCTAATAGTTAAAACTAACTCCCTTTTAAAATATAAACAAAATTAATTCTCTGTGGCAATATTTTAACAAAAAAATTGAGATTTTTTTTTTATTATTATTATTTTGTTACTCCATCAGACCAATATGGATGCAATGAAAAATTATTTGGCCTGTTAAAAGAAACTATACAGACATCTCCAATTAGCACTATTTAATGCGTATAGCCACCCTACACAACCATTATCTTTTAATTTGCAAAAACTTTAACTAAATCAAACGAGAGGTTATGTTATATAGATATATAACCTGAATGCATGCCGATCAGCAACCACGATGACCAACAAGCAAGCACCGAAACGTGTTTTCTTTTATCCGAAATAATAGCAAAGACGAAAACGATATTTCCTCGTTGGAGAGCGAATTACTAATGTAAGAGAGCTTTATAGACCAACTCTTGAAATAAACAATAATCATCTGTTAAACGGATCAACCCAAAGAATTTACTGAAATAATTTGATATTAAGTTTAACAAATTGTTTACTTTTTCAAAAATTTTGTTTACATTTATTATCAATACTCAAACCGGGGTGGAGGGTACCAAAGATTCGGCAAAGCCGAATTTAACACTCTTACTTGTTTGCATATGATTTTTTCATTAATTGGTTTCATGTGCACCGTTGTGCGCATAATTTTTATTTAAGCATAAAAAAAATTTTTTAATGTACCACCATTCGATTCTTTTGAATTTAAGTAAAATCGCTAAAATGCGAACGCGCAAAATCAATAAAAATAAAAATACAAAAATTAAAAATTAAAAATTACAAGAACTCAAAATCTCGAAAACGCATAAATTAAAAATCTCTAAAAACAAAAAAAAAATCACGAAAACGTATAAATAAAAAATCTCAAAATAACAAAAACTTAAAATGGTAAATTTTGACAAAAAATACCCAAATCATGAAATTTCACTTGTTCTACATGATCACCAATTAAAAAATAAAAAATCGTAAAATAAAAAAAACCCGAAATCGCTAAAACCAAAAATAATAATCGTAAAAACGCAAAATAGCAAAGAAGCAAAGTCACAAAAACTCAAAATCATATAAACGTAAAAGTGGAAAATTGTAGATACGGAAGACCGAAAAATCGCGCGGATGCCAAATCGCCTATAGAATTTATAAACATTCTTAAGAAATTGTAGTTTCATATTTTTCGCCTAAAAGTATAAACATTTTTAAGAAATTATAGTTTCATATTATTAAATTCAACTATAATATGATAAAAGTATTACACAATGATACAAAAAAGAATAAAACAGAAATACCTGGGATACGATACCTCTTTTCGAATAAATTTACGGGTAAAAAACCGGTTTTCCAGCCCTTTTGCATATATATTATGTCAGTCACTTTGTTGTTTGACAACCGATTTTGAATTTGTCTGAGGTTTTAGAAAGAAGAAACTGAGGGCTTTCGAAGATATGAACATGGTATTTAAATGGTAATGTGGGGGGGGGGGGGGGGTGTTGAGGTTTTAAAACGAAAAAAGGCGTATTTTCATAATTTTTTTAAAGATACGAATAATGTTGGAATATATATTTCATATACACATTATAGCATAACATTTGAAGAATCTTTGGAAAAATTTTCAATTTAAAATTTTAATAAATAAGTCCGTGACAGCGGATCTCCGGAGGCGCCACGACAAAAAGTTGTTTTGCGGTGAACATCATAACTCATTACCGGATCATGTGAAATTATAAAATCGAAATTCGTTTAAAAGCTGAGGTAATCACGAAGCGTTTTTTAATTATTTTTTTTTTTGCAGCATTTTGAAGTGAAAAATACGATTTTTCTATAAAATTTCGGTGAATTTGTTGTTGAAAAGTGGGGAACAAAATGGAAAATAAAAAACTCTCCGTGGTTAACTGGTGATTTACGTTTAGAAATAGTGTGTAAAATTTGAAAAGAATTGGTCAAGTAACTTTTGATTTATGATGTCCACAGACTTCAAACATGTTATTTGCGAGAAAATCGATTTAAAGTTTTTTAAAAACTGATTCAGTTTTGCTCTTATTTAATAGAAATTTTTACACGACACTCTCATTCAGTAAAAAATGCAAAAAAAGTTTTAAAACCTTCCACCCTTAAGTAATATTGAGACATCTATGCGTATTCCTTCAGCAAACGCATTTCTTAAAAAACAAATTCTGTATTTTCCAACTTATTAAACTCAAACAGGTTCATCATCTTCATCATTTCTATACATCGGTTTTGTAGATAATTATCTAATAATTAAATAATAATTGCAAAATCGCAGAAGTCTAAAATCGCTAAATCAAAAAAAAAAAAAAAAAAAAACAAATCGCGAAAACTCAAAAATAAAATATCGTCAAAGCTCTTAAACAAGAGATCGCAAAATTAAAAAATTGCAATAACGAAAAAATCTTGGAAACGCAAAACAATCGCAAGAATTAAAATCGCAAATTTTTAAACAAAAATATACATATATTCCAAATATGAGACAACAAAAATGTGAAATCGCTAAAACTAAAAATAAACTTTGCAAAAATGTAAAATAGCATAAAAGCAAAATCGTAAACACGTAAACTCGATTACAAATATGAAAACATAAAATTGCAATAGTGCTAAAAAGTAAGACCGAAAATTCCCGAAAACGCAAAATCTTCTAAAAGTATAAAGATTAAGAAATTATAGTTTCATATTTTTCTAATTAAGTTCAACTATTTTATGGTAAAATATTATTTTAGTTAAAAACATTCTGTTGTTTTACAAATTAATTACAAATTCTTTAATATAAAACAAATAAATTAGAAATTTCAGTAAATCACTCCAATAAAAATTCATATTAGCTAAAAACATGCTGATACAAATGAGCACTTTTTCTATATAGTTGAAATGCGACCAAGTGTATGTTATAGACCTTACTGAGTAGATCATAAATCAATTTTAAAATGTTCGGAAACACCCTCAAATTTCGCAGTTATTCCGAATAAACCGTTTTTGGGTAGGTACATGTACTTATGACCGCGTAACTTAGTTGGTTTACAGCCGATATTTATTTTTAAATGGTTTCAGAAAGAAGAAAAATATGAATTTCCAAATATATACACCTTTTGGTATGTATATAACATTTTTGTACTGATATTCCTAATTATATCTGATTTTAATTTTATTTTTCTAGTTTTTTCAACTTTGGCGCCATTTTTTAATTACCCTTAAGTATACATTTGATTAAAGCTAATTTAGTTTCGAGTTAAACCAGTGTTCAGTGAATAAAATCGAGTAATAAATAAAAAAGTTATTAAGGTTTTTCAAAAGTGAAAAATTTAGTTTTTACAAATATTGATCAGGAACTACCACTTTACTTAATTTTTTAGTTTTATAATGATATGATGATATAACTATTTTAAAATAACAGTATAAAAATTTTTTTATGTAGAAATTTAGAATATTTGATTAAAAGTGTTTACTAGACCTCTTACGCTTGTACATCTAGGCGTCTGTTTCTTGCTTAAGTGACCAGCAGTAATTTGAAATCATTCTTACTTGGATTTTTCCTTCGAAGCGTCCTTCGATATCCAAAATGTCTTGGTGAAATCGTTCGCCTTGCTCATCATTAAATTGTCCTAGGTTTTCTGGAAAAAAATTTAAATTTGCATGCAAAAACGAACTTTTATGGACATTCTGCATCCCATTTCTGCATAATCCTCAAGAAATTCATTTACTACATCAATATAATTTTCACTTTTTTTACTTCCCAAAAAATTTTCATGCTCTTTTTTTTTCCACAACATTTAATTTCACTGTAAACTCTTCGTCAAGCTTGATTTTGCGGATTTGAGGTCCAACAAAAATACCTTAAAATAAAAAACACAATACAATTATGGTTAGAAATCAATAAACCTTCTTTTAGTTTTGCTTCACTTATTCTTGGGAAAACTGATTTTAAGTTTAAAAAAGCATCGCTTTCCCTATCCGGGCGTTTCACAAACTGTTTCATGTATCCCAATTTGAGGTGTAATGGTGGCAAAATTATTTTTTCGGTACACATTAGTGGAATTTTTAAGACGTTTTTCTTGCCAATTTCAAAAATTGTTCTTGATGGCCAGTTTTTTTGCTTGTATTGGTCTATCCCACGACTGTCCCATTCGCAAATATAGGAAGAAAATTTAGTATAGCCTCCTTGCATTCTGAATAAGATTGTCAGAACTTTTAGATCAGAGACAATTTGCCATTGATACTTTTTATAACATATTAAATCCAGTACTTTCTCCATTGTTGTATACGACTCTTTCATGTTAGTAGCGTATGCTATTGGCACTGAGGGCAACTGATTCTCGTTGTGTAATAAAACTGCTTTCAAACCTAAAAAATATGTTAATGGATTTTGAAATAAAAAAATATTACTTACTTTTACACGAGCCGTCCAAAAATAATCTCCAGTCGTTCGGTTGATGTTGGTAATTCAGACAATGGAATATCTCATCTGAGCAATATACATGGTTGTTATTATCATTGTTCTTGTTGTTGTCATCATTGTGCAAAAACTGTATTTGGAGATTGTCGCTTGCAACGTTACTTTTAAGTCACTTTTCGTGTTATTCCACTGTTTTAGTAGAGAAGCTAACATCTCTGTTTGTCTCCATGATAGTTTCAAATCTCGAACAAGATCATGGAAATCTTCATTTGCCACTAAATGTGGTTTAACCGACTGTGCAACAAAAAAATTCTAAATTTCTAAATAAAATTATTTGTATACTGTTATTTTAAAATATTTATATCATCATGAAACTAAAATAAATGTTAAATAAAGTAAAGTGATAGTTCTTGATCAATATTTGTAAAAACTAAATTTTTCACTTTTGAAAAACCCTAACAACTTTTTTATTTTTTACTCGATTTTATTTATTGAAAACTAGTTCAACTCAAAACTAAATTGGCTTTAAATACGTAAATACACAAGGGTATGTTTCTAAAGAAACTAATTAAAAACAAGTAAGAAAATCATAGTCGGTCTAGACCGACTATACGATACCCTATACCATGCGTTTAGAAACCCTATCTCTTAGGCCCAACTAACTGGACATTGAAAATAAGCAAAAACCAAATTTGAGTGGGATTTTTATTAATTTTTTTTGACTGCAGATATGAAAAAGTTCATATCGGATGCTATATCTATAAAGGGACTAGGTCCAAAAATGGACCGATCCTGATCATGTTTGGTAAAGTCTCTTGTATTTTGCAAAAATATATACAAACAAAATTTGAGAAGAATCAGTGCAATATTTTTGTTTTTAATAGATTTAAGTGAAGATCGGGAAGCAGCTCTATATGGGGTCAAAGGGAGCATTTTTGGATTACTCATTAGTGGATGTAATGAAGGCATACAAACCCAATTTGAGTAAGATCTATATGACGATTTGGATCTTATGGCAATTTATGTCGATTTCATATGGGTAATTTGTATGGGGGCTAGGTCTGACCATGGACCGATTCTCACCAATTTCAATAGCGTTCATCCCATGGCCGATAAAAGCTTATATACCAAATTTCATCAAAATATATTCATATTTGCGACCTGCAGTTTGATTACAAGCTTTACATGGACACACAGACGGACGGACGGACGGACGGACGGACGGACATTGTTAAATCAACTCAGAAAGTGATTCTGATTCGATCGGTATAATTAAAGATGGGTCTAGGTCAAATATTTTTGGTTGTTACAAACAGCAGCACAAAGTCATTATACCCAAACCACATAGTGGTATAGGGTATAAAAATGGCGCCAAAGTTGAGAAAACTAGAAAAAATTAAAATAAAATCAGATATAAATAAGAATATTACCACAAAAGTTTAATATACATACCAAAGGGTGTATATATTTGGAAAGCCACGTTTTTCTTCTGTCCGAAGCCATTTAATATATTAACTTTGGTTGAAAAGCAACTAAGTTATGCGGTCATAAGTACTTGTACCTACCCAAAAACGGTTTATTCGGAATAACTCCAAAATTTGAGGGCGTTTCCGAATATTTTAAAACTGATTTGGGATCTACTCAACAAGGCCTACAACCTACACTAGGTCACTTTCCAAGTATATTTTCACTGTAGCACCGTGTAATATTTATCTTTAAAAACTTTTTTAAACATTTATAAATGTTTTCATAGAAAATAAATAAAATGGAAATTTTAAAAAATCACACGAATATATATCCGCAATAATACGACTCGAAAAATCAGATAAAAAACAAGTAAGAAAATTATAGTCGGTCTAGACCGACTATATGATACCCTATACCATGCGTTTAGAAACTCTATCTCTTAGGCCCAACTAACTGGACATAGAAAATAAGCAAAAACCAAATTTGAGTGGGATTTTTATTAATTTTTTTGGTTGCAGATATGAAAAAGTTCATATCGGATGATATATCTATATGGGGACTAGGTCCAAAAATGAACCGATCCTGACCATGTTTGGTAAAGTGTTTTGTATTTTGCAAAAATATATACGAACCAAATTTGAGAAGAATCAGTGCAATATTTTTGTTTTTTAATAGATTTAAGTGAAGATCGGGAAGCAGCTCTATATGGGGTCAAAGGTATCATTTTTGGACTACTCATTAGTGGATGTAATGAATGCATACAAACCCAATTTGAGTAAGATCTATATGACAATTTGGATCTTATGGCAATTTATGTCGATTTCATATGGGTAATTTGTATGGGGGCTAGGTCTGAACATGGACCGATTCTCACCAATTTCAATAGCGTTCATCCCATGGCCGATAAAAGCTTATATACCAAATTTCATCAAAATATATTCATATTTGCGACCTGCAGTTTGATTACAAGCTTTACATGGACACACAGACGGACGGACGGACGGACGGACGGACGGACGGACGGACGGACGGACGGACGGACATTGTTAAATCAACTCAGAAAGTGATTCTGATTCGATCGGTATAATTAAAGATGGGTCTAGGTCAAATATTTTTGGTTGTTACAAACAGCAGCACAAAGTCATTATACCCAAACCACATAGTGGTATAGGGTATAATCAGACACTTCTGAAGAATACCAGCCCACAAAGAAAAAATATTTGCGGTAAAAAATATTACTTTAATGGGCACTTTTATGGCCTTAAATATAAAAATTGAGTATTTCCCAAGTTAAAACCTCAATTACTCGAGGAACTGGCATTGATTGGGGTGTAAAATTCAATGCGTTCGATAGATCTTCAAAATACTTTTCATTTGAACACCATCGTCAATGGAAGCAAAAAAATGATTTGGTTTAAGTTCTTTATCTTTTTATCATTTCTCCTAAAGTGGCTAGAGCTATATTGGTTTCAAATATTTAAGGCCTCTCCAACGGATTTACTTTTATGCACAAATATTGCATATATCTCAAGGTATTACGGTTCGAACTTGCGAAATGCTCAATTTTTAATTCTATGCTCCTTAAATTTTTACTGCGGATAATTTTCCTTAGTAGGCTAGTACTTTTCACAAGTTATTCATCTGGTTTTGCGCAACGAAATTACGAATGGTAATAAATATCAAAATATTTGATGTTACATAACCTTATTTTTTGGATAAAATTGACTTCAGCAACGTCGTATTTACCCAGAAAAACATTGAAGCAAAATTCTTAAAAATTTTTTGGGCTATAAGAATTTATATTCCGCTGGAAGCATAGCAAAAATCGGAAATTTTTTTTTGCTGAAAGGCTTTAGTGCAGACGTGTGTAGTAGCTGCCATGGCAAAATTCCATGAATTGAACTAAGAATTGTTACCTTATTCGCCATATGGTTCGGTGCAAGAGATTTAGATCCAACGATGAAAGCATTGATCAAATGAATACCTATTTGGGGGATCTTGTGAAGTTCTGTTAATTAGAAAGGATAAAAATGGAAAAACGTTGGACAGTGGATTGAGCTGGAAGATGACTATTGTGAGAATATTTATTTTATTTATTTATTTATTTAATAACTATGTAATAATAAATTATTACAAAATTATATTAAGTAAGCACTAGCTGCTAAGGCCATCGGCTCATATTGTGAGAATAATATTCCCTTTTTTCATTAAAAAAAAACTGTCTTTCATCGATTGATTGATTCGTCCCCTTATATTTTTTTAGATACATTGTTTTGCTAACATAATACTGATTGCTTTAAGAGGACATTTGGAGCATTTTTTTTTGCAGACTGGGTTAACAATGGACAAGGGATCAATCGTCAGAACCTGCTTGACAAGTTTTTAATGTAAAATGTAAACAATCCGTTGATTGAATTTTCATAATTGGAATTTCGTTTTGAAGTTTACTGCCAAGAATGTACAAATAATTAAATTCAATTTGTTGTGGAGTACATTTCACCCGCTAAGAATCGGCTAGTTTAGAATAATTATAAGCAAAACAAAAAGCCAAAATCGCATAAACTAGAAACCGAAAATCGCAAAATCGGAAAAAGCAAAAATGCAGAAATGAAAATTCGCAAAGAACGCATAAAATCGAAAAAAAAAAATGCACAAATCATTAAATTTGTTCTATATTACTTGTCGTCTGCTCAAAATCAGTCAGTTTGTAATAACTTTAAGCAAAAAAAGAAATTGCAAATGCTCAAAAACGCAAAATCAGAAAAGGCGAAAATTAAAAATCAGAATAACTAAAAATAGCCAAAAACAACAAATCGCAAAATAGAATTAATGAAAAACTACAAATGTACAAGTCATTAAACTTAATTGTTCTGGATTATTTTTCTAAGCAAAAAAAAAAAAAAACGAAACACAATCGCAAAGTCTCGAAGAAGCAAAATAGCAAAAACTTAAAATCAGTAAAATCATAAATGCAAAAATGAGAAAGCGCAATAACACAGAATTGCGAAAACTCAAAAATTAAAAATCGCAAAAACACAAAAATAAAATTTGTTCCACAGTAGCCTCCATCAGCTCATCATAATCGGTCAGTATATGCAAATTCTCAGTAAAACAAAATTCACAAAAAAAAAAATATTACACAACGAATCCGTTTTGAGCACAAATCAAAAATTCTTAAAATGAGATAAAGATTACAGCACGTTCCATTAGCGGCTGCATAGAAAAGAAAAAGAAAAATTATTGCCTCACGAAGTACAAAACTAGAGCATAGTTTATGAAGATAAGCATGAAATACCCTCAAATTGTCGACAAAATTATGAGACAAGATTTCGTAAACGAAAAAAAATAAAAAAATGAATTGCAATCTTAAGAAAAGCAATCAAGCAAAGATAAGAAGCATTAAAATTGCAATATACGTACATAAATCAGAACACAACTGACTGGACATTACATTAATTCAATGGCTACAGACAAGCAGGCTGTATGACAAGCTAAAAGATGACAGCTGTCCTTAGAATATAAGAAAGAAGAACAAGCAAATGTAACTAAGAGAAGATTAAAAAACCACACCGCTCGCCGGGATACTTGTATTTCTTATTCCAATAACAGTAACCGGACCGGCCAGTAGCTCGTACCATCAGCAACTGTGTTGGGGTGTTTCTTTAAATAAATATTTTCTTTTATGATTCCTTATCCTTTTAGGATTATGATTTTAATATTTTTTTTTCTTGTTGCTTAAGCTTGTAAGAATTTTTGCATATTTGCTATACAATTCTTGTAGCTGACCTTTTTTGTGGTCTTTCTTATATAAAGATCGCGATTTTTCTTTCATCCTCATTCAATATAAATTGAGAATGTGTTTTTGTTTTTCGTTTTATTATCATATATTTTCTCAGCGGATTTTGTGCTGGACATTAGCAAATTCAATATATATTTGTTTGAAGAGAATATAAAACACATTTTTTCAAATTTATTTCCCTCAAAAGGTCAGCTTTATTTTGTCATTTTATTCGAATTTGTTTGTCCAGAAATATGAGAAAATTTTAATTTATTGATTTTTGTTTTACAGGCATACATTTGAAATATTAGTCATAAGGTAAAGAACAACAACAACAAAAATTTCGATGTTGTCTACCCTTAAATTGTCGTAATCTTTAGTTTCTCAGTTCTTAAACAGTAATAAAGCGCCATTTCGAATTTCAGAAGTTTATACTATTCAAAAATTGTAGGATTTTGAGGATTTTAAAAAGAAATATTTTTAGAAATCCTACAAGTTGCTCACTTTTACCAAACCAAATCTAGCAATATAATACTAATATCAGCTGGGTTCTAAGCCATCAAGAAGTAATTTTCAACAAGGGGACGGAGAGTAAGTTCGAAAATGAACTCTGAACAGT
This sequence comes from Cordilura impudica, assembly GCA_963682025.1. NCBI lineage: Eukaryota > Metazoa > Arthropoda > Insecta > Diptera > Scathophagidae > Cordilura > Cordilura impudica. The sequence continues at coordinate 198,526,415 of OY821520.1, read as the reverse complement.
TAAACACTTACAATACCCGGCTATTGAAAGCAATATATATGTCCTTCGGTGTGAAAATGATTAAAAAACCTACTCAGTTTGTATAAGAAAAAATTACACACCGTTACGGTTATTTTTGTGAAACATGGCATTACTCGTAGTATGAATATAAAACTTAGTTCATTAATTAGATACTAGCAGATTTCAACGCTTGAAATTTGAGTGCAATTTCTAGGAAGCTTTATTTTTCAACTTAGCTAACTCACAACCCAATATTTTTATAATTTATTATTATTGTGAATGAAGATAACAAACTCATTAACAAACACATTAACAAATTTAACAAAACACACATAGCATATGTATAGTTTTATTTATGTGTTAGTAGCAACCTTAAATAACAATTTACTCAAAATAAAGGAAAATTTTAAAAATCTGTACATCTGCAAAACGGCGAAAGAGGAATACCTTTCAAATAATATACGTTTGGTCAATATCGGGATAAAACGGTAGAACAAAACATCGGTCACAAGAAATTGCCTAGCCTGTTAATATTATTGATTACTAGAGGGGTTCTACTGAAGAAGACGAAAGAGAATAAATATTTCTCTTACCTTGCGAATGTTTAGCACTCAATGAAAAATGACCTCTCCATCTAGTAAGAAGGCAACCCTAATTTTTTGGGAAGTTAATCGAACTGATCTATATAAATTTGTGAAATCGATATCCTACGATAAATACATGGGACATCACACATGGTATTCATTGCCTCCGAGTGCTCTCACCATCGACGTTTTAAGAATTTTATGATATTTTCATACTGTTCGAGAATTTCAATAATGAAACGACTTGATTTACCTTAATTAATAATATAACTTTATTTAATATGTTATGTGGTGCACCGTGGATGAGAACTGTCGTCTCTGAGATTTACAATCAAACTCAACTAATAATATATGTTAACATGTTGTAAGCGTATAAGCAAAAAAAAAAATAAATAAATGAAAACAGTTACAAATATTAACTAATTATGGCCAGCGGTCGAGATTACTATTTGAAAACAATCAATATTTATATATAGATTAATAAAATGAATTAAAACTGAACATTCCTCCCCCACTAAGAACAATTGTTCTTAAACCGGATTAAAGTTTTCATTAGGATCGGCAGGTTCCTTTGTGATGTCATCATTGCTGGGAAGAAAGCATATTTTAGATATAGAACGCTTTATAGATTTGCCCTTGCAACAGAGGTCCATCTGGACCTGGGTGCACTTCTTCCACCCTAGCTAGTGGAGTGCATATACACACAAAAACGCATATATAAAATTTGCTGGTTGAATTTCTTCTCAAATTTTATTGTTTTAGTACAATAGGGCCTTCATAATCTAACCTCCTCTTTTTAAGAAGTCTTGCTGGCTGGATACGAACTTATGGTAAAATAATGAGACGATTACTTTTTAGATGAGTGGATTACTTTTCGAAACTTCAAAAACATTAATTTCAGATTCCTCGAGGAAGAATTTTTAAAATTGATTAGAATGTTTTGTATTGTTTTAATTATGTAGATGACCAACTCTCTTTTCTGGAGCAAAACCTAAATTATCTGTTTGATCTAACTGTACCTATAAAAACGAAAATTATTAGAAATAAACAAAACCCCAGGTTTTCATCAGAAATTAAAGATTTTATCAATCAAAGAGAATTTGCGTATGCACGTTGGAAAAGATTTAAAACAAGAACATTACACGAGGATTATCTGACTGCTAAGAGAAACACAAATAAAATGATTAAAAAGACCAAATCCTATTTTTATGGTGAAAAGTTTTCTTCCGGCGCGCCGTTGGTTCCAAAAGAACATAGCAAACGATACGCGGAGTTGGTATCGGTAAATCTACGAATCGAGAACCATGATCGATTGATGCCGATACAATCAATACAAAGTTTTTAAGTGTCCCTACCGTTCAAGCAGATAAAGATATTATATCAATAATCGTTCGAATAACAATTCTGAATCTTTTTTTTTTTCTTTTGCTGCAGTAGACCAATCATAACATTTTTCTTTAACAAAATATTAACCTCAATCTAATTCTCATCGAATTGAAAAAGCTGGTTCTGATTATAGACCAATAGCTATTCATCTATTTCTCTCTAAAGTATTCGAACGTATTATGAATAACCAAATGACTTGTTTCTTGAATGACAATAACTTGCTAATAGATCGCCAATATGGGTTCGGAAGGAAACTCAGCTGTATAACAGCATTAGTTGCTTACAGAGGAGATTAGGGAGAAACTTGATGATGGCAAGACTACATTTTTAATACTTTTAGAGCATTCAAAAGTATTTGATACCGCGGATCATAACATTCTTTTTTACAAACTGAAAAATTTTTAAAATTTTCCTTCGACCGCTACTCAGTTATTGTCAAAATACTTACGTGACAGGTATCAGTATGTTGAGACTAGAATCCAAAAATCAAAGGCACTGCCTTTAGCAAGAGGTGTACCTCAGGGGTCCATTATTGGGCTACTATTATTCCCTGTATGTTCAAATGACCTCCCAGGTATTTTAACAAATTGTAATGTAAGAATCTACGCGGATGAAATTCAACTTTCTACCAGTTGTAGTAATGACCTAATCGACCAGAGTATTATTATCGACCAGAGTATTATCTCTATCAGAAACTCCATCGTATTTATACATGGGTAACGGCAAATGGTTTAGAGATAAATCCGAAAAAATCTAAATGCATTGTAATTCAAAAGCGACTTTCCAAACTAAATTTTATACAGTATATATAATGAGAAAATTTAAATCATAAAATCTGCTAAGAATCTAGGTATATTTATACCCTCCACTCCAGTGTGCAGAGGGTATATATAAGTTTGTCATTCCGTTTGTAATAATTAGAAAAAAAATTTTTGGACCCCATAAAATATATGGGGAAATCACGATGGCGGCATCAATCGGGCAGGTAGGGTGCTCGCTGACATAAAAAATGATTCACTGACATCCTGAAAAGTTTGCTATTTAAAATCGTCCAAATCGGTCGATTAGGGCCCGAGATTTGAATGAAATAAAAAAATATAATTTTCTATGTTGTTCTTGTCACGATCACGCCCTTAATAGAATAGATAAGGTGATCATTTTTAGTGAGAATGATTTTCCAAATTCATGGGAAGATTTCTATTTCAAAAATCATTAAAATCGGTGGAACAGGTCCAGGGAAATCTCTGAAAAAGTAAAAAAAAAATTAAAAATATGATGTTTCTATATTGTTCTTGTTGTTATTCTAAATGTTGTATTGTTGTCATAGCTGGACTTGTTGTTTTTGTGGTCGTTGTGGTAATAATATAATAAAAACTAACCCTTTGTACATTTTTTTATCAACTCTGGTAGAAAAATTTGAAAGTTTCCATTGTTTTGGCATCACTAAAAAAATTTACTAGATCATTTCTGTCATTGCCACGAGCCTGCCTGCAAAGTTTCAGATCGATTGGGTCGCGGGAAAGTGGTTCAAATCGATCCAAAATTTTTTCGACAAGCAGACACTACGAGTTAATATAAAGGGAGTAAAAATTCACCAGCATCTAAAGCAAATAATGCTAAAATACCTAGTTGTTAATAAAAAGAAAACAATGTAAATTTAGCAAGAAAAATTTTTATGTATTAATTTATTTAAAGAGTAAAACACAAAAATAACGTTTGATGTTGTATTTTTTGTGTGTAATATTTACATATACATACATACATACACATATTAAATAATACAAATAATATACATATATTCTATATATGTAAATCGGTATATTATTTTATTTACATAAAATTCTGCAATATTTTGTTGTGGGGAAAATACATTTCTTTTGCATTAACAGAGTGTCACTTCATTTTGCTCAGAGTGACTATGCCACAATAGATGGGGCCACAATTTTTGTTCTAATTAGCTTTGCAATAGTCAAATAGATATTATACAGAACAATGTTAATAGTATACACGGGCTGGTCTTTTATTTCATACGTTTTTTTATTATTCTTTTACAAATATGAACATAAGTTTGGCATACTAACTTTTTGTTTCTTTACAAAATAGAGTTACCGAGTTCATCAATGAGTTTTTTGCTTTCAAAACAGTTCTACATAGTTATATAGAATTATTATTCTGCTTTACCTATAACATATATGTTTGCGATTACATCTAATTTTTAAAAATTGTTTATAATTACTAAAGCATTATTACTCACATAAATACAAAATTGCACTTTTTAAATTTTCCATTCAGATTTAAGAAAATATCAATTCTAAAAACTGGAATTAAAATTTTCAATTATAAATTAGAAAATATTAACTGAATTTCAGCAAAATCATATCAAAACGTCGGAAATAATAATTTTAAATTTAGAAGACATCAATTGCATCTTTAATATACATATAAATTTTATTCGTTAAACACAAATTGAAATTCCAAAACAAACACCAAATATGTTTACATTTAAAAAATGTTTACATTAAAAAAAAATATTGGCATTCAGGAGAAATTAATAGCTTTTCAGTAACTTCTTTTAACGATTGTCGAATCGTTAAAAAAGAAAAGCAAAATTATCAGTGAAATTTTTAAACGATACTCGGTATTGTTAAAGTCAGCTGTTGTTGTTATCTACACGACAACCATTTTTGTGTTGTTTATTCAATCGATAAAAACTTGAATTTTTAGGTTGAAATGTCGTTATACATAAATAAAAATCATAAAATAGTGAAAATATTTTGCTTCTATTAAAAAACTTTTTATGTAAATAAAAAAATTAAATAGCATATTCAATTCATTATTTCATTTTCAAATAAATACACAGAAATATTAGTAAAAAAATAAAGATATTAAACATCAACATAAAATCATCCTGTCAAACACGAAGTAATTTCTTTTTTTCTATTCTTCTTTGTGTTTTTCGCTTATTTTAACAGAGATGCCACTCGTTTACAATTTAAATAAATAGAAAAATAGATTTGTCAACTGTCGTTAAGATGGGTGTACTTAGTTAATCACTTAATCCTCAGTGCAAACAACAATAGCTGTCGATATATTTTGCGATTGTCGGATCGTTGAAATTCTGTCGGATCGTTGAATTCCCACTACAGAAAACATTAATTTAAGTTCAATGAATTTTAGAAAACCTCAAATGTTATTTAAGAATTGTGAACATAAAAATTGTTACATAAATAAACGCAATTTGATGAGAATATTATTTATACATATAAAGGGTCCGCCAAATAACTTTTTTTTTTAAAAAAATGCTATAAAAAAAATCTACTGAATATTATCTCAAATTTCTTTTTTTATTTGAAAGTACAATCCTTCCGGTTAATAACGGAAAATAACTTCTTTCAAATGGCTGCCTCGGCTGGCCATGCAGTAGCATACACGATCGGTCCAATTTTTAAGCACATTATCGATTGTGTGCAGCTGTATTTCACCAATGGCTTCACGAATATTGTCCTTTAAAGCGTCAATTGTCTCTGGCTTGTTGGCGTAACACTTATCTTTGAGGGCACCCCACAAATAATAGTCCAACGGTGTCAAATCGCAGCTCCGAGGTGGCTAAACGACATCAGCTCTGCGGTTGATAATGCGATCTTCAAAAACAGGGCGCAAAACATCGAGTGTAGCTTCGGCTGTGTGGCACGTAGCGCCGTCCTGTTGAAACCAAATGTTGCCAATATCCTCCTCTTGTGAACAAAAAATCGTTCAACATGGCCCGATAACGATCGCCATTGACTGTAACGGCCAATTATGCCTCTGGACCAAAATCCGCACCAAACAGTGACTCGTTTTGGGTGTATCGGCTTTTCAATGTATGCGTGCGGGTTTTCTGTGCCCCAAATGCGACAATTTTGCTTGTTTACATACCCGCCAAGATCAAAATGAGATTCATGTGGAAAGATGATTTTTTTTTTTTTTTTGGTAAAATCGGCATCTTCTGTAAGTCGATCGCAGGCCCACTTAGCGAAGCGAAAACGCATTGGATGGTCAGTTTGCTTCAACTCCTGAACCAATTGGACTTTGTATGGCGTCATACCAAGGTCTTTATGCAAAATTCGTCTCAATGAAGCCTCCGAAATGTTCAATTCTTGAGAACGACGGTGAATTGATGTTGATGGCGCTTCACGCACACTCTCTGCCACAGCAGCAATATTCTCGGGTGTACGCACTGTATTTGGCTTTTCGCGCTTTGGTTTATCGATGAGGATGCCAGTTTCTTTCACTTTTTTCACAAGATAACGAACATACGGAGCTGACGGTGCTTCTCTTCTTCCAAAATCCGTACGCAATTTTCGCACACATTCTGCAACATTACCATGATTTTCAAAGTAATGTTGCAATATTTCCCAGCGTTGTTCAAGCGTATACACAACCATATTCGTTCAGCGGAAGGATAAAACTAATTAACTGTCAAATCAGATATGACCTAAGTATTACCATTCACGAAATAAGCACTAGTTGAAAAAAAAACGTTAGATGGCGGACCCTTTATTATTTTTCACAATTTTTTTTTGGATGAATATTTGAAGTTTTTCAGAAAATAAAGATAACAAATTATTTTATTTAAAATGTTTGGGACATTTGGTTTTTTGCGTTTGGCATCCCTAATTTAATTATTTATTATTATAAATTTATTATCTATGTTTTCCAAATATGGCAATATTTTAATAAAAAAATTGAGATAGCTTTTTTTTTGGTTATTATTTTGTTACTCCATCCGACCTATATGGCCGCAATGAAAAAAATATTTCGCCAGTTAAAAGAAACTATACAGCCATCTCCAATTAGCACGATGTAATGCATATAGCCACCCTAAACAACCATTACCTTTGCAATGGAGGTTAAGGTGAGCTATTTAATTAGCAAAAACTAAATTAAACGAGAAGTTATGTCATATAACCGGAAACGCATGCATATAGGAAACACATGCATATTTTTCCAATATTTTGTTTACATATATTATCAATACTCAAACCGAGGTGGAGGGTATCAAAGATTCGGCACAGTCGAATTTAACACTCTTACTTGTTTTTAAATGACACTCTTACGTGGTCGAACCACATTAACTATGCTTTGGGTCGTACTTTCTCTATGAGTAGAACACTTTGGCAAACCCAGCATTCTAGACCTATGAAAATAAGAATCCTACTTGCCAAAACTTATCTAATGCCAGTTTTACTGCATGGTTGTGAGCTATTTGCTAATTGTGGTATAATTAGTAAAAGGAAATTGAAAGTTGCATTTAACAACATAATCCGATACGTGTATGGACTTAATAGGCGCTCTAGTATATCTTTGTTTTCATCTCAGCTATATGGCGTTTCTTTAGATAATCTTTTAAACATAAGAGTTTTAGTTTTTTTACATAAAATAGTATATACCCACAAACTAGATCATCTGTACGGCAAACTTTATATTTCAGATATAAACAGGGGAAGAAGAATTAGATCATTTAGATATAAAAGTTTATTAACGGAGTAGGATTTCTACATATTCGCAGCATCTCTCTGGAATTTTATACCTGATAGCTCTAAACTTTTAAGTATCGCACGAAAATTCAAAGAAAATATTTTTAAACTGTTTTCAGTATAACTATTTATTTATTGTCAGTCTAAACTGTTTTTTGTGTCTTATACAATGAAGATTTGTAATTAGTTATTAAGTTATTAATTTATTAGTGATTTTATAATTTTAAATATAATCAGTTCATACTGCAAAATAAGACTTTTGGTTCCAATAAATAAAAAAAAAATAAATAAATAAATAATATGCTGAGAACCCTTAGCAGTATATTTTAAACAGGTTACTCAATTACTTTTTATGGCTGTTGCAATAGTTCTAGCAGATATGATCCAGTAGTGGGACATAACATAACCATCATGTAAAGTTTTGTAATGAGCATCTGTAAAAATAAGAGTTGAAATAGGATCTTTTTCTGCGTTGTTGATTGATTCTGCCCCCAACAGGTAGGATACCATCCTTATCGATAGATGACTGAATCCTGCTGCTAAAAGGCAGTGCCTTTTGTTTCAAAAGGCAGTGATTTTCAGTATTAAATGAAATTTGTTGACACTGCTTCACAAGAACCAACGTATCTCTTTTTAATTCAAGTGTCGTTAGATAACAGCATAAAATGGAGTGTGGTTTATTTTTTAAAACGATGATATCACCAGTTAATTTTTTCTGAATGTACAACATGTCGAAAGTGTTGTTTCAAAGTTTCAAGCAAATCGGAGCAAAACTAAAGAAGATACAGCTTTTCCAGTGAACGGCCTCATACGGTATATTGTACATAAATCAGTTTTTAAAAACTTTAAATTGATTTTCTCGCAAACAACATGTTCGAAGTCCGTGAACGTCATGACTCAAAATCAGACCACTTCTTTTGAAATTTTACACACTATTTCTACACATAAATCACCAGGCAACCACGAAGAGTATTTTTTTTTTTTTTATTTTCCATTTTCTTCCCAATTTTTTAACAACATATTCGCCGAAATTTTGTAGCAAAAATCGTGTTATTCACTTCAAAAATGTTATGATAAATCGTTATGAATATTTCATAAATTTTATGATTTTCATTTAAAATAAAACTTTTTATATTGCCATGAAATTTGTCATAAATATACTCGTATATAAAAGTTATACATGTAATGAAAATTTTATAAAGAAAATTTTCATAAAATTTGTGAAAATTTTCATAAAATTTGTGAAAATTTTCATTAATTATATGAATTTATTTTTAATGATTGTTTTCTTTAAATTGCCATTAAATTATTAGCCCTAAAATTTATCATACAAATATTAAAAAAAAAATAGTATATTTAATAAGAGGTTCTTAAATTCAATTTTTATTTAAAAAAAAAAATCTTTTTAGCCTGCCATAAAAAATGTCATAAAACTATTTTTTTAAACAAAAATATATCAAAAAATTCTAAATATAAAGAAAATTTCCATTAATTTTATGAATTTATTTTTAGTGATTGTTATAAAACTTGTCTTAAATTTTAGAAAAAGAAATTAGTTAAGCATTACCAGTGAAATATATTTTAAATTGAGCTACTTGAGTGCTTATGTTACAGTTTCATCAATTCTGTACTATATATAGTACATGTGTTTCGTAGTGTTATCATAATTACTTTATTAGTAAATTAGCTAGAAAAAATATCTGAACTTATATTAATGTAGTTTTAATGACAAAATTACTTAATTTGGTAATATTTATCAATTTCCTATTAATGGCCTTGTTAAAATGATCTGTATTTAATGATTTCTATTCATAATATTTACCCTTAAAAACAATCAAATATTTTTTTTTATGAATTTTCAATGAAAAACAAAAAAAAAACAACCACTCAGTAGAAAAAAAATATATCCAATTAGAAATCATTCATTTAGAGTTTAAATTTTTTATCACTAAATATATAACGACAAAATGCACTGAAACAGTTGAGATAAAAAACTGTCGACCGATCAACATATGGTCAGTTCTTGTTTCGTTAGTCACCCTCTTTTTTAAAACAGAAAACAGAAAATTGTTACAACAAAACATTGCTTAAATATAATTGCATTAAATGCTGGATTGTTCAAATAATTATATTACGCTGGTTGCTTCATGAAACGCATCCTTTAATTGTGGGTGCCTTTGAACAATGTATCAAAAGTACCACCCCAGCAAATAGACGTGTAAACACATGACACATTGTAATTTACGAAATTCCTCTAGTTAAACAAATATACCAGCTAACATAGCTACATATATTTACGTTTAGTTTTCTTGATGTTGGTTTGATATGTGTCACATTACATAATAGATATTTGTCGTTGCAATCGATCCGTTTTAATTTTGGTTTGTATTTAAAATAACATGTTTTAGTAGTTTTGTAATTATTTTTTGATCATTATAATAATTACATATCAAATGTTCATACATTATTAGTTATTTTTAAAGTAAGTTATTGGTTTTGACGTGTGCGAAGAAGCGATCTATAGTTAAAAACGTTATTTTCCGATAAAAAAAAGTATTTTTCTACAGTTTTAATTCACCCGAGCACTATTTTTTGTGCTCAGTTAGAATGTTGGGAATCAAAGTTGGAAGACAAGTTGTTAGTTTGTTAAAAAATTTGATTCTAAATTTTGGGTGGTATTTATACAAAATAATTTATTATAATTTTTTAGTATGACTAATGTTATTTCTATGTTAGTTAATTGTCTGTTCAAATTTATTTCTCCGTTGAGTTGAGTTTTTTACATGTTAAAATATTTTCATATAATCTAAACTTAAGTTGATAAATGTGACATACTTTCTATTAATGGTTTAAAATAACATTATAAAATAATAAATTGCAATAATGAATAATTTAACGTCATTTCTGGTATAGTGCCTTTCATTATGATAAATACACTATAATCAAATGATATATTATTATTATTATTACTATTATTATTATTATTATTATTATTATTATTATTATTATTATTATTTGGGTATTTATTATAATGTTAAACTACAATAAACTTAATTCTAAAGCTCTAGCTACGTAGGCTATCGGGTTTGATATATAATTTTTTAAAATTTAAACATATAGTAACTCATATTAAACTTTTATAGTTGAAGGTGTATTAGTTAATAATAATAAAAACAATAATAATTTAAAATTTTTTCCCACAAACAAAAATTTAATACATCGCCCATAAAAAGTGATCATTTCGTTACACATGAAAATTCTAATAAATGGAAAAAAAAACATTAAAGAACGTTATTGGCAATTCTTTTTTCTTTTTAAACGAAATTTACAAAACTACCAAGATTCTCGCCTCCCATTTGGCATCGTGGACGAGCAAAAGTGATGATAAAAAATATTTGTTGGGGAGCTTTATACTAACTGGAGTCAATTAATAATACTGACTCATTCAAAAAAAAAAAAAAAAAAATGCGAAACAAAAAATTCGTACTTTTTTTTTATATATGAAAAAACCAGCATCATGATATAAAATCTTTACGTTGCTGTTTAAAGCATTATTCGAGTAGAACATTAATGCCAAATATATTATACTATTATTATTATTATTACATTATTATTTCTCTACATCTTAAATTTGGTTAATTTTATTCTTTCTCAAAAAGTCTTTTATTTAACATCAAATAATATTTTTCACCTTCAAAACAAATTTTTCTTTATAAAAATTCATTTTCACCTCAATAAATTAATTTCACTTCGAAATGTTTTTACTTTAAAAATTAATATATTTTCCCCTCAAAATTTATGTCTATCTCAACTCACTATTTTCTTTTCAAAAACGTATATCACTTTAAAAATTCTATGTCTATGTCAAAAATGTATTAAAAAAATTAATTTCACCCTCAAACATTCTTTTCACCTCAAAAATATATGCCAGTCCACAAATTTATTTGCACTTAAAAAGCTTTTTTCGCTAAAAAAAAATATCACTTTATCCACATAACAAAAATGTACTTTAGTGGAAAAAATTTAAATTTTAGTTTAAAAAACAATTTTTTCAAACATTTTTTTCACCTCCAAAATATATTTCACTTCAAAAATTTATTTTCACTTAAAAAAATTATTCGCTTAAAGAAAATTTTTTTCACTTAAAAAAATTTTTTTCACCTACAAAATTTTTTTTATTTATTTATTTATTTAATTGCAATATTAGAACAATAAGAATATAATTCTTTTATAGTTAAAAAGTTATTACATAATGAAAGTCATAATTAGTACATTTTTAGAAAATAATAAAAAATTAAAGTTAAAACATTAATACAAATTTAGCAATATAAATTTAATATTACAATACAAATGGGGAGTTGATTATCAAGGTCAAGGACGAAAATGAAATATAAGTAAATAAGACATCAATTTAGAAAATTAAAGTTAAGAAAATTAGTAGTTATAAAGGGAAATATTTAATTGTTTCTAGTAATGTATTCGAAAAGTGATTGCTTAAAGCTATTTTTCCTTGCAATTAGTTTTAAGTTTGTAGGTAAATTGTTCCAAAGTTTAATGGCATTAACGAAAAAGAATCTGCTGGTATTTAGGTGTCTGTATCGTGGAATAATCAATGTCATACATCTTGTGGACCTACCGAAATCAATTTTTTCATACAGATACGCGGGTGGTTTCTGGTGAAGTAATTTATGTAGGAATAATAAGTTTGTCATTCGAAGAAAGTCACAACCAAGTATCATTTTTCTCCACCCTGATATGCTATTTAACCGCCGCAGACCATAGACATATCGTGTAGTATTATTAAAAGAGACCTGCAGCTTATGCAAAGAGTGGGAGTCAAGTTTGCTATAAACTTCAGCAGAATATGAAATTAGTGGGACTATCAACTGATTTATGAGTTTTCGCTTAATTTTAATCGGTGTAAAGGACAATCTAAGGTTACGAAGGGTAAGATACACATTACGTACTTTATTATTAATATGATCACCACATGAAAGGGTGGAGTTAATATAAAAGCCCAAGTATTTTACCTTTTCCACGTACTTAAGAGCATAACTTCCCAGAATAATTCCTGGACGTGAATCAAAATTAAGTTTGTATCTACTAATTGGTTAAACAGTTGATTTATTTGGATTAAGTAGTAAATTAATCACATCTGCCCACTTCCCTATTGCCTCTAAGTCTTTGTTAACTTTGCAGCATGTTACGTCGATAGAATCAGTTCGAATCGAGATGTAAAGCTGTAAATCATCAGCATATGCATGAACTCGGACGTATTTGCAAACACTAAAAACATCGTTTACAGAAATACTGAACAAAAGGGGTCCAAAAACAGATCCCTGTGGGACCCCAGATGTAACCGTCTTCATACAAGATTCCCTATCGCCCACTATAACCTTCTGAGCTCGCCCAGACAAGTAATTTTTCAAAGAGTAACGGCTGAATCGGTAAAACCAAAGAGATGTGTTAATTTACGACAAAGTATCATATGATTTACGCTATCAAGAGCCTTTGAAAAGTCCAACAATCACATAAATGACAAATTCCCAGAATCATATTCTGGTCTTATGTCATCAATAACTTTCAAAGCTGCTATAGTACAGCTATGGAAAGAACGAAATCCGGATTGATTCTTCAGGAATTTAATAGATACACCATCTTCGCCAACTGCATTAGATCTAACGTTTCTAATGGCATAACATACATCTACATCGGTAACAGCAGTGAATTCTAAAGTAGGAAAGCCGTTAGCAAGAGATTGAAGGTTAGATGCATTGTTGGAGCTATTTGTCATAGTGGTTGTACAAAAGAAATCATTTAACTCGTCCGGGTCCAGACAGCAATCAGAAGAACCCCGGGAGTGGATGCCTAATTTCTTAATTTTCTTCCATAACTGACCTGATGGTAAGGATATGTCGAGTAAAACAATCCCTCTTTGCTAGACGAGTAACCACATTGGCGTGATTTCTAGCCCTGTTAAACGCCACTCTATTAGAAGACGATGGATGTCGTTTCCAAGTATTATAACAACGGTATCGTTCACGTATAGATCGTCTAACAGTATCATTGTACCAAGGATATGAGCAATTTTTCACATAAAAACTTCGTTCTGGAACATATCTATTAAATAAGTCTTGCAAAGAAGTAATAAAAACATCTAATTTTCCATCAACTGTAGATTGAAACCAACAGTCATTCAAGTTTGTGATGGACAGTTCGGAATATAATGAAGGGAAATCGACAGAGTTATAATCTCTAAATGTAACACGACGAGAATATTCACTTCTATTTAGTTTTACATTAATAGTGCAAAAGAGAAGGTCATGATCCGATATAAAGGATAACTGGTCAAACAGAAGTAACAAGTTTGAAAAAAAAACTTTCTTCAGGCTTAGATAATATCTCAAATATTGTATTAAAAAATATTCCTGATGTAATGGTCCGTGAATATTGCACTCTTTTTAATAACATGCTAAACAATTCCTATTTCCCCCAAGCATGGAAAGTAGCGAAAGTCGTAATTTTGCCATAAAAAAATAAGGATACAAGTAAGCTAAAAAATCTCTGTGCTATTAGTTTACTACCAAATATTAGTAAAGTTTTTGAAATTTGCGTAAACAATAATTTAGTTAAATTCTGTGAAAAAAATCAATTAAATAATGAGAGACAATTCGGATTCAAATACAAACACTCGACAATTCATGCAACACATCTGCTTGTCTCAAATATTCATTGGAACCTCAATAATTCCTTGTGTACAGGTGCCTGTTTGATTGATTTCGAAAAGGCGTTTGATAGGATATGGATACCGGCATTAATTTACAAATTATTGAAATATAACATACCTATGCATTTAATAATACTATTACACAACATGATATACAACAAATCTTTTTTAGTCGGCAATAGGAAACAAATAAGTACAAAAACATATATGGCAGTAAATGGTCTTCAACAAGGAACAGTGAATTCCCCAATTCTATTTAATCTCTTTATATTTGATTTATTAACGAAAATTGATAATATCATTGCTTTTGCAGATGATATTATAATATACCACGCCGATAATAAAATAGAGAAAATTAATAATGTATTACAAAGATACTTTAATATAGTTGAAAAATACGCTATAGACTGGCAAATGAAAATTAATTTTAAAAAATGTGAAACCATTCTCTTCCGTCCGCCAGTAGGAAAATGTAATCACAACATAAGAACAAAATGGAAAGATTTTGGTATAAAAGCAAATACCAATATATGTATACCCAACAAACAAGTCGTAAAATACTTGGGAATTTATCTAGATAAGTTTTTATATTTCAATTCTCATATAAATACACAAATAATTAAAGCAAGAAATGCATTTTTCATGTACAAAAAACTGTTTTATTCATAATACATCAATTCTAGAGTCAAGGTCTTACTGTATCAATCACTAATTAGACCTATTATAACATACGGTTGCCAAATCTGGTTTAACATTTCTCCATCATATATGGAGAAAATTCGAGTTTTTGAAAGAAAGTGTCTAAGATCATGCACATCCCTGTATAGATCTCCAAATAGCGATTATGTAAAATACATATCAAATCAAAAATTATACAATGCATCAAAAATAAGTAGAATAGACAATTTTATTATTCATATAATTAGAAATTATATTGCAAAGAACTCTGTATGCTATGAAAATAATTTAATTATGTCACCATATTACAGTGACGAAAGATACATACAAAAAACCCTCCAAAGTGGATATGTACCACCTGAAGCTTTTGTATACCTCGACATTAAAGGATTTATCCAAATTGAAATAGGCATACCTATATTTTACCAAATATATAGGAGAGCCAATAAAAAAGCTATCTATTGCAATCAAATCACACTTGATAATACTAGGTATGATACAAGTATTTATTCAGGTGATAAAAACATTTTTCCAAACATAAATAAAAAAAAATTTTGGTGGCTTAACTAAAATCTCCCCTTCCTACTTTTACCCCTTGACTGAACCTTTTATCACATAAATATAGAAGTGACTTTTTTTTTGAAATTTTTTTGTTACATTATATCATATCGATTATACTTATGTATATAAAATAAATCTTATGTATATAAAAAATATATTTAAAACTTCAAATAGAATTAGTATACTTGAGAGCCCGATTATGGGACTATGTATAATAATAATTTATAGTTACTTTTTGTTTATTTCTAGTTCTAAATACATACACAAATTTTCTTTAAATAAACACTTAAAAAAAAAAAAAAAAAGAAGTAACAATTCAGAGTCAGAAATCAAAATCAAGTCGAGTAAAATTTTTTTTTACCTTAAAATTTTTTTTTTACCCTCCAAAATTTTACCATAAAAAGTTTTACAAATTTATTTTCACCTCAAAAATTTAACTTCCTTCAAATTATATTATCATCTCAAACAGTTATCTTCATCTCATAATCTATTTAATCTCATAAAAATGTATTTTCACCACAATAAAATTAATTTGCCTTGAAACTATTTTTACTACAAAAATAAATATATTTTCCGCTCAAAATTTATTTTTGACTCAAAAATTATTTTCTTTTCAAAAATGTATTTTACTGCAAAAATTTATTTGTATGTCAAAAAATTTAGTTTCATTTCAAAAATTCATTTTACCTTCAAACATGTTTTTTCACTTCAAAAATATATTTAACTTCAGAAATTTATTAGCACTCAAAAAAGCTTGTTTCACCTAAAAATTTTATTTTCACTAAAAAAAAATTTTCACCTAAAAATTTGTATCACCTAAAAAATTTTTGCCTTAAATTTTTGTTTTTATCAAAAATTTTAGTTTCACCTAAAAAAGTAATTTTACCCTCAAACATTTATTTTATTCTCATAAATATTTGGTTTCACCACTAAAATTTAATTTCACTTCATTATATTTTCCACTCAAAATTTATTATTTCATGAATACATAATTTTCTTTCCAAAATTCTGTCAAAAATTTAATTTAGCATAAAAAAAATCATTTTACCCTCAAACATTTATTTGCACCTCAAAAATATATTTCGTTTTACCCTCAAACATTTATTTGCACCTAAAAAATATATTTCAACTCAAAAATCTGTGGTTTTCTGGAATAACCGCGTATGTCCATTTTTGTCAGTATTGAGTTAACGATGCAAAATATATTAGTTTTTAACGCTCTTTACATGTGTTCAATTTTAATAAAAAAAAACATTGACCGTAACGTAACTTAAATTTTTATTAAATTAATTTGCAGCACTAACGACTTATGTCAACCTACGTTTGATCGCTGACAAATTATTTTCTCAGAAAACGAGAATACGTTAATACGTTGTTATTAATGAAAAAAATGCAAAATAATTTTGGATTATTTTTCAGTTTATAACCACTTACAAAAACTTGTGTGTTTATTTCTGTTATTTTTTGTCACTATTATTCTTGATACGTTGTTACATTCTCATCCAAAGTCCCGTTAACTTTTTGTTGACGAACAAAAAACATCCATTTTTCAAGCAACAACAACTTATGTCTATATGGGTGGTTGCATTGGTAGTTTTCTTTTTCAAAGAAAACGACGTTTGTCGACATAAGTTGTTTTATCTGCACACACTTTAAGTGTAACTTACATATTGTCCTTCTCGAGGATCTATTCCTCTAAAGCTTTTTGACTCAAAATTTTATATAAAGTATTTATTGCCCATATCTACAGGACTGTTTAATAAAGAGCTCCAAAATCTTTATATCGAGCCCATAATTTCAGATATAACGTTTTTTGGCTCCCCTGAACATTTTGATTTTATGGCATACGCGGTTGTTCTAAACTTTTTTCACACAAAAAAATACTTTTTTCACCGAAATATATTTTTTTTCACATTGTCATTTCAAGCATTTATTTTCATCTCATGGTTTATATCATCACACCTAAAAATAATTTTTACCAAATTTTTTTTTTAACAAAAATTTTTTTACCGATTTTTTTTACCAACAATATTTTTGTATCCTCCAACATTTTACATTATGATGATGCGTGTAACTACCAAAAATATTTAACCTAGACCCATCTTTTATTATACCGATCGACTCAAAATTAGCGATGTCCGTCCGTCCATCTGTCCGTCTGTGTGTGTCCATGTAAACCTTGTAATCAGGTCGCAAATATGAAGAGTTTTGAATGAAATTTAGTAAGTAAGCTTCAATCTGTCATAGGATGAACGCTATGTGAATTGGTGAAAATCGGTTCATGT
The DNA here is from genome assembly GCA_963682025.1 of Cordilura impudica. Classification (NCBI taxonomy): domain Eukaryota; kingdom Metazoa; phylum Arthropoda; class Insecta; order Diptera; family Scathophagidae; genus Cordilura; species Cordilura impudica. The sequence goes on along the minus strand of OY821520.1, from coordinate 198,508,678 downwards.
ATAGACCTAGTCCCCATGCAAATGACACCAATGAGATTGACTTAAATCGCGATAATATCCAAATTATCATATAGATATCGGTCAAATTGGGTTTGTGTTTATTAATACATCCATTTATCATAAGTCCAAAAGTAACCACTGTAACGCAATTCTTAGTCATAGCCCCCATATGAAGCTGGTTCCCGATCTTCACTTAAATCTATCAAAAAACTAAAATATTGCACAGATTTTTCTCAAATTTGGTTTGTGAATGTTTTCGCCAAAAATAAGTGACCTTATTAAATATGGTCTAGATTAGTCAATTTTTCGACCTAGTCCTCGTAGAAATATGGCATCCGACTATAATTTTCTTACATGTTTTTTAATTGCTGCTCAAAAATTTATTGTTACCTGAAAAATGTATTTCACTTTAAAAAATGTGCGCATTTCACAAATTATTATGCGTTTGAAAAACTTATTTTATCATGAAAGTGTTTTTAGCTTAAATATAATTTTCTCTAATATAGTATTAACAATTTATTCACAGCTAAAAAGTTCACTCCGATCTCAAGAATTTTAATATATATATATTCGTGACTTGCTGATTCAGTGTACGTGTAACCTTGTAACACTAAGCGTCGTAGATCAAAATGGCTGAAATTTTGTTCCATCCGAATTTTTTTTTTTTTTTTATTTAAGCATTTTATAATTATAACTAATGCCTAGCTAATACTACAACTAGTCTCTACAGTGACTAACTAGTAGTTTTTTTTACGTTTATGATGGGATTAATGATTCAGTTCTTAATCCTGCGGTACATATGCTTGTCTAAGGCCCAGCAGTTCGTGAGACTTAGTGCAGTTTAGTCTCCTGGTCCAGACCAGAAGTATGCAAAAGTGGTTGAATTCATCGTTTAAGTGAAGTTGAAGACGTCTTGTGTGTTTCTAGGCTGTTTGTGAGACTTCTTGCTTAATCGTAGAGATGTTTAGGTCCCGATGTAGGTCATCATTTCTGATATACCATGGTGCTTTGATGTTGTCTCTTAAGACTTTATTCTGGAATCGTTGGATCGGTTCGTTTATTGATTTGGTGCAACTCCAAAGTACACTATCATATGATCACACTGGTTTTAGTTTTTTTTTTTTTTGTTTAACTCATCTTTATTTATTGAATCTTCACATAGGTTTGTGAACTTACAATAAGTTATGCAAATCTTAAAACAAAAACTTAAATATTAAATCCAGCCAGTGACAGACAAAATTTCATTTATTCTATATACATTGTATGTAATCTAATGATAAAAAAAAAAATAATTGTATCAATCCATTTTTCATCCAATGAGATCAGCAGTCTCCCTCCTCCTTAAGCGTTGGTGGATACGATTGTTGATTAATTTACGTGCTAGAGGTTTCGGGGGAGACTCTAGTTTTCCAAATAATTTGCACTATATCTAGTGATTTCTTACTTAACTAGAGAAACATTTAAGTCTCTGTGCAAATGTAAGTTTCTCACGTACCATGGTGCGCCTGTAATCATTCTCAAAATCTTGTTTTGGCATCTTTGTATTCTTTCTGTGTTTGAAGCTGAGGCTGTTCCCCACAACTGTATACCATAGCACTAAATGGGTTTGAAAATCGATTTATAAATCAAGAGCTTACAATCGAGACTTAAGTTTGAGTTCCTGCCTATTAGCCATGTGAATTGGACTAATTTCCATTTTATTCGTGTCAGTTTAGGGTCTATATGACTTTTCCAGGTAAGTCGGCGATCAAGATGTAGTCCGAGGTATTTAACAGAGGAATGTTGAGGTATAGACTGGTTCCTAATTCGAATTTGAGGGCAACTCTCCCTTCTTAGGGTAATAGTCACGTGCATACACTTTTGTTCATTTACTTTAATCTTCCACATATCTAGCCAATCTTCCAGCTCTCCAATATGGCTCTGTAAAAGAAGAGATGCTGTTGAGGGGTTTTCGTGTACGCTTAAAATTGCAGTATCATCCGCAAAAATTGACGTATTTGTTGGCATGTCTGATGTGTAAAGGACGTACAGAAGCGGGCCCAAGATACTACCTTGTGGTACACCAGCATGAATTGTCTGTGGAGGGCTTAGAAAGCTTTTCTCTCTTATAGAGAGCTTTAGCTTATGTGTGTTCGGGGGCAACAACTGTTTAACTTTTTAGAGGAGTCCGTCATGCCAAACTTGGTCGAAGGCTTGCGAGACGTCTATAAAAAGTACAGAGCAGTACTTTTTCTCTTCAGAAGCTCTTCTTATGGCACTTACAATCCTGTGAACTTGCTCAGTGGTGCTGTGTTTTCGTCTAAAACCAAATTGATGTGGTGGAATGACATTATTTTGATCTACGGATATTGTAAGTTTGTTTACCAAAATTCTCTCGAATAATTTTGACAAGTTGGACAGTAAACTTATTGGTCTATACGAATCGACCCTTGTGTGATCTTTGCCTGGTTTAGGTATCATTGTAACGAGTGAAACTTTCCATTCTGGGGGAAAATGTTCAAGGCGTATTATACCATTAAAAATAAACAGAATTATTCTTAATGCTATTCGGGGTAACTCGAAAAGCATTTTGTTACTGATCTCATCGATCCCCGATGCTTTTTTGGGGTTTAAATCAACAATAGCCTTTTCGACCTCTCGAATCTCAAAACGAAGGGACACTGATCTATGTTGTGAAGTAACAGGTGGCAACCCATCAATAGAAGTAGGGGTTATATTTGGAGTAAAAACTTTTTTTAGATGTTCCACAAACAGATCTCCCTTCTCTTTGTCATTCCTAGCCCATCCTCCACTTTCCTTTCTTAGAGGTGGCTTACATACAACAGGTCTTTTATGATTTTTTGTAGCACGACGCAAAGAGTAATCAGTTTTTTCTGTTGGATCCAGTTTTTCCAGATAACTATTCAAATGAGCAGTTCTTTGTGTTTCAAGCAGTTTCGTGCATTCTTTCAATTGTTGCTTAAGTTGGGGAGATCTGTGCAGTTGCCACTCTCTTCGAATTTATCTTTTTTCACCTAATAGCCTTTCAACATCTCCAGAAGTAGTTCTATATGGCCTGGTGTGACGAGGAGGTTTAGTAGCAAGTTGAGCAGCTAGTTTGAGACTTTGTTCGAAGTTAGTAATGATTTATAGATCATTAATTTATTTTCGGTTTATAGCTTTGAGTTCATAAGCCATTTTAGTTTCCCATATTAAATGTCTAGTTCTTTTCTCTTCTTTTTAACGTGTTCTTTCCAGTTTAGTTTCGCGTCCAAGGTCATTCCAAGATATTTTGCCGAGTTTGCTTTTGGCACTTCTGTATGTTCTATAAATAAAGGAATGTGTGTTATATGTTTTAATGTAAAGTCCACATGAACTGATTTTGAATTGCTCATTTTTAGTCCCCATACTTTGGTACATTGTTCTATTGCAACGATTGCTGCTTTTAGTCTATCTATAGACTCCTTATTTGTTTGAACCGTCGAGAGTATAACGGTGTCATCTGTGAAAGTTCCTACAATACAATTGTTATGGATTGGCATATCTTGAGTGAATGGGAGATACAAGACTGGTCCCAGTATGCTACCTTGCGGTACTCCTGATATTATTGGGTATAACTCGGAGTATTGATTTTCATGTTTCACTCTATAGTATCTGTTGGTAATATATGATTCGAGTAGATCTCAGTACTTCTTGGTAATATAGTTTTAAGTTTTTGAATTAATTTCAAGTGACAGACTTCATCAAATGCCTGTGATATGTCTAGAAATACGGCAGAGCATACATGTTTATTCTCAAATGCATTTTCTATAGTATGTGTGACTCTATGGATCTGTTCAATTGTTGAATGCCTTTTTCGAAAACCAAATTGATTGTCTGGTAACGCTCTCCTTAAATGAATAATCTTATTCAGTCGAGAACTGATAATCTTTCCAAATAGTTTTCCTAGGATTGGTAGCAGTGATATGGGCCGGTAGGATTTAACGATCTTAAGGTCCTTTGCAGGTTTTGGTATTATTATTACTTCTGCTAGCTCCCAGTAACTGGGCACATATTGAATTTTAAATGCAGCATTAAATAAAGTTGTCAACTTTACTATACCTTGACAAGGTAAGTTTTTGAGCAGTTGAGCACTAACAAGATCATAGCCAGGATATTTTTTAACTTTAAATACCTTTATTTCATTAATTACTTCCTTTAGCATAACTTCTTCAATGCTGTCATCTACAGAGCTTGTACTAAATTCCCAAATGTTGTTAAAATACGGGTTATTTTCTTCAGTGTTGCTAGAAATCCTGCCATTGTTTCCCGATATTTTATTTAGATGTGCTGCAAAACTAATGACTTATTTGTGGCTTTCCAAAGCGATCATATGATAAATTTGTTAGATAATTATTAATATTGACTTGTTTAAATTTATGTGTTTCGCGTTTTAAGGTTTGAGCTGCATTATTGAATGCGTTTTTATCATTTAGAGAACGACATTGTTGCCATCCGAATTGTGGACTAGTTATTTTAATTATGACTTCGGCGGGGAACATAAAATTGCTTATATCTCGAAAACTGGGCGTCTTAGAGCAAACTGTTTAACATTTTGCCTCGTACCTTCAACAGCCCATATGAAGTGGGTAGTAACTATTTTTGTCGGGAAATATTTAATCGCCTAAATATTCTAAATATTCTGGAAATAGAAGCGTCTTAAAAAAGAAAATATTTTTTTCATAATTTTCGAGGGGCGCTACAACTACCTATATACTCTCAAATATAATTTTTTTTTTATAACAACTCTTTGAATATTTTATTTTTGAAATGTGAATAGTATTTTTTTTCTCAAATATATTTAACACTAATGTTCAGGAGGAAGAAAATGTTAAAAGAAGTTGAAAAAATTTAACTAATTTGGTCATACTGTGATGTTTGAAATAAATATCCGCTACTACCCAGCCGAAAAAGAATTTTATATGATCTTGTCATATGACGAAAGTTTTATATTAAAGATTCTGTGACGTACATCCTATCTTACTATCAATACCATATATATTAACAAAAGATTCAAGATGTTTTTAATTCCTTTTCGAATATTCTAAGAACATTAAAAATCTTTAAAAATCTGAAAATTTCATTTATGAACATTTTCAATAAATCTTCTATAATTTATATTTTTCAGGATACCAATATCATAGGATAATTAATTGAACTTCCTGTTCAATATTTTACATATTTAAGTCTTAGCTAACAAATTATTTTTGCTTAATACTTTTATAAATATATTTCATAACTAATGCACAAAATGTCAAAATAAATGATTACACGATGTTACATTTCCACGCCTAATAATTTTTTTTTTAACTACTTTATCCGCCAATAACAAAAATATTAATAACATAAGTCCATTTTCTTACAAATCCAAAAAAAACAATGAAAATTATCATATAATACTAATTTTGAAAATATATACAAAAAAACATAATTTGCATATTTAACTCATCAACAATTCGATTTAAAAATATTATGACAACCCCTGCTCTTGATAAACTAATCCCTGTGAGGAAGACAACACCAAAGAAAAAGGGTTGTAGGGAGCACACAAATCAGAAAAATTTAAAAAAAAATCTGTAACCCATATTTCTTTTTTTTTTTTTAATTTTCTAAATATTCCGTAAATGGTTTTATGAAATTTTTTGGAATTATGTGAAAATCAAAACTAATTTATTTTCTCTTGCGAGGATCTACATATAATTAAACATGACAAAACTTAGACAGGACAGGACAGACCATTTATGCTTTTCAATATGGTCTTACAATTTTTTTTTATCTTTTTTTTTTCATGTCTTCGGGGGTAACTTTAACTCTTTTTTTTACTTCGAAGATAGTTTTTTCCTAAAAATTTGTTCACGTAATAATGTGTGAGTTTTTGTTTTGAAATGTGTGATGGAATTATGTCAGTAAGTATCATTCATGTTTGCATGTCATTTAATATTAGATTCATGTTAGTTATGGTAAACCCTTTGTTGTACAAACATGATGGCGTTAACTGTACGTAAGTCATCTTCATTTTATGTTATCTTGTCTAGGTTTTCTTATCCCTGTTCAATTTTAATGAGCCTTGAAATTAGTTTTAAATTTACAGTAAATGATGAGCATTTGATGTTTTCAGTAAAAACATTATGACCGTTACAAGGATATGTCAAAAGTTTAACGATGGTTGGTTTATCTAATTAATCGTAAATTTTGGAAATAGCTGTTCTCGAAATAATTTGTAGTTAAGACCATATTTCCCCTGTCTTAGACAATTGTTTTGCACCGTTTGATTTTTGAAAAATTAAGTGAAGTGTTAAGTTCAGGATAAATTTTTTAATTGTTTACATTATTTTCATTGCTAAAATGATGTAAATAATGAAAACATACATTATATGCACTTCATAACAATTATAAACTGTTATGTTTTTAAAAATGTTTATATTCTGTAAATAATATAATATAGAAGAATACAAAAAGGCTAATCAACTGTCGCGATAAGGAGGAGCATTTTTGTGGTAGTCATCCTTGTTATTTGGTATCCGCAAAAAATTAAACTAGAGAATTGGACAACTGCTTCACATTGTATATGAATGGAGGATATTACTAACTAACGTGGAACTGTGGTTCATAATCCAGATCAGGCAGGAAAAGGTATGTTTTATTTCATATTGTTTGCTTTTGGGTTCGCTGAGTCCGAAAAAATAGTATAAAAAATTTTGGTCAATTATTTCTGACAAACCATCAAAAATAGTTCACTTTTTAATTTCTCAAGTCACTGAATCCGAAAAAAGGACTTTCTCTAAAAAAATTCCTTATTTTCAAAAAGTACTTTTTCGTAAATAAAAAAGTATCTATTTTGATATGTTCCTAATGAGCAGTGATTGTAATTACTTATTGTGATGTTAAGCTTCCTATGGTCGTCCTAAGCAGGAATGATTAAAACAAATATGCTCTAATTTTATTTTCTATCTGCGACGTTTTCACTGTGGTTGGTGTCCTCATCAGGGGTCTAATTTTATTTAATAATAATTAAGATTACACATTAATTATCACTTTAACAAATTTATGTAAATTTTTTGTAAAATAATTGTTACCTTAATAGTATTATTACAAACTTAATCTAAATTTTACATTTTAATTTTATTTATTAAGTACTAAATTGTACGTGTTGCTAATGTGATCACGGTCTTCTTTAATGTTTACTATTTTGTCAATATGTTTCTTAATATGTAAACTTTCAAGTGTTATTCTTTTATTTGTTTTGGTCTCTCTTTCCAAGACTTTGATGTTGTCAAAATCAAAGTTGTGTTTTTTTGTCAAACGCATGTTGAGAGAGAGCTGTTGTTGTTATTCCTTTCTCAACTGTTCGTTTATGTTCTTTTAAAGGTGCTATTACACGATGCGTTTTTAACATATGTACTGTCACTTTTTTTATTCATATGAAATTCCTCATGTCTGTCAAAATTGTCTTTTACATACGATTCATAATTTTTGCTATCACACGTGCATATGTATTTCCGTATGACATAACCTCTCAATGAAACAACAGCTGATTTAATTTGTGAATTTACAAAAATTTATTGTTAAAAAAAAGTTATATATTTTTTAATTGTTAATTAATATTAAACATTTTATTTTTCTTTCAATATTAATGTTTATAATTTACTCTGTTTTTCTTTCGCCACAAGCAGTGTTGTATTTTAATATGTTTGTCTTGCCAAAACAGAACCTGTGCTAATTGAAAAATGTACATGTGACTTTCCTCATGTATTGTACATAAATAATGTTTCATATGTATCACACGATGTGTACAACTTTTGTTGTGGGAAAATTTGACAGTACATATGTAAAAAACACATCATGTAATAGCACCTTAACCTAATTTCTAATTGTCTTTTCGTTTGTCCAATATATATTCTGTTACATTGTTGGTGGACATTACCATTGCATTTTATTTGGTATACTACATTGTGTTGTTTGTGTAAGTCTGTTTTCGTTTTTTGGGTGTTAAAAAGCTTATTCAATGTATGATTTGGCTTAGAAGCTATTTTAATAGTTTCAGTGTTGATCAGATTTGTTATGTTTTTCCTATTCGTTATTGTTGGTAAATATGGTAGGGTGGCAAGAAAGATAAACAAATAATATTACAAGAATTTAACTATTACCATAACAAATTAAAGTTCACGATAGAAGAGGAAACAAACTATAGCCTCAACTTTTTAGACGTTACCATAAATAAAACTAACAACAAACTTATAACAAACTGGTTTACTAAAGAAATTTCATCTGGTAGAATTATCAATTATTTTTCAAACCACGACCCCCTATACAGAAGAAAAACACAGCTAAAAATCTTATAAAAACAGCAATAAACATTAGTGATAAAATTTTCCTAAAAGATAACATTAAGAAACTAAGAACAATTTTGACTAAAAATAATTATCCTATTAAATATATTAACAAATTAATTTCCACAGTAATAAATGAAACCCAAAATATTAACACACAAAATAACAACGCAATATCTAACTCAGTTAACGGACAAAAAAACGACCTTTGCCACCCTACCATATTTACCAACAATAACGAATAGGAAAAACATAACAAATCTGATCAACACTGAAACTATTAAAATAGCTTCTAAGCCAAATCATATTGAATAAGCTTTTTAACACCCAAAAAACGAAAACAGACTTACACAAACAACACAATGTAGTATACAAAACAAAATGCAATGGTAATGTCCACCAACAATGTAACAGAATATATATCGGACAAACGAAAAGACAATTAGAGATTAGGTTAAAAGAACATAAACGAACAGTTGAGAAAGGAATAACAACAACAGCTTTCTCTCAACATGTGTTTGACAATAAACACAACTTTGATTTTGACAACATCAAAGTCTTGGAAAGAGAGACCAAAACAAATAAAAGAATAACACTTGAAAGTTTACATATTAAGAAACATATTGACAAAACAGTAAACATTAAAGAAGACCGTGATCACATTAGCAACACGTACAATTTAGTACTTAAGGTGCTATTACATGATGTGTTTTTTACATATGTACTGTCAAATTTTCCCACAACAAAAGTTGTACACATCGTGTGATACATATGAAACATTGTTTATGTACAATACATGAGGAAAGTCACATGTACATTTTTCAATTAGAGCAGGTTCTATTTTTGTATGACAAACATGTGAAAATACAACACTGCTTGTGGCGAAAGAAAAACAGAGTAAATTATAAAGATTAATATTGAAAGAATAATAAATTGTTTAATATTAATTAACAATTAAAAAATATAAAACTTTTTTTTAACAATAAATTTTTGTAAATTCACAAATTAAATCAGCTGTTGTTTACATTTAGAGGTTATGTCATACGGAAATACATATGCACGTGTGATAGCAAAAATTATGAATCGTATGTAAAAGACAATTTTGACAGACATGAGGAATTTCATATGGATAAAAAAAAGTGACAGTACATATGTAAAAAACACATCGTGTAATAGCACCTTTAATAAATAAAATTAAAATGTAAAATTTAGATTAAGTTTGTAATAATACTATTAAGGTAACAACTATTTTACAAAAAATTCACATAAATTTGTTAAAGTGATAATTAATGTGTAAACTTAATTATTATTAAATAAAATTAGACGCCTGATGAGGACACCAACCACAGTGTCAAAACGTCGTAGATAGAAAATAAAATTAGAGAATATTTGTTTTAATCATTCCTGCTTAGGACGACCATAGGAAGCTTAACATCACAATAAGTAAAAGTATCTATTTAAAAAAAATGCCCTTTCTTTAAAAACGTATCTTTTGTGGAAAAAGTCAATTTTTGTAATGAGTAAATTTTCTTAAAAACTTACCTTTTTTAAAAAGTTCCTTCTCTTAAAAAAGCATCTTTTCTTCGAAAGCACCTTTTCCTAAAGAAGTAGATTTTCTTAAAATAGTACCTTTTTTTAAAAGAGGGCCTTTTCTTAATAAAGTAAATTTTCGTTAAAAGGTAAATTTTTTAATAACTACTTTTTTTAAAGTACCTTTTATTAAAATAACCTATACTTAAAAAAGTACCATTTTAATAAAGCACATTTTCTAATAAATTACCTTTTCGCAATAATGTATCATTTCTCTTAAAAGTAAATTTTTAAAAAAATTACATTTTATTACAAAAACTTACATTTTATTAAAAAGCACTTTATCTCAAACAAGCACGTTTTTTAAAGTGACTTTTCTTCAAGAAGTGCTTTTTCTTCAAGAAACACCTTTAATAAAAGTACCTTTTCCAATAAGGCACGTTTTGAGAAAAGTATATTTTTTTAAATGAAGTAACTTTTTTTAAAAAAAGGTTTTTTAAAAAAAGGTTTTTTAAAAAAAGTACCTTTTTAACAAAGCACCTTTTCTTTACCTTAAGAAGTACCTTTATCTAAAATAACTACCTTCACTGTGTCAAGATAATTTTATTAAAACACACATTTTCTTAAAATATACAATTTCTTGAATATATAAAATTTCTTTAAAAAAAAGTACAATACCTTAAATAATTATCTTTTCTTTAAAAATTATATTTTCTTAAAAAACAGCGTTTCTTAATTTACTTATTGTTTTCTTAAAAAAGTAAATTTATTTAAAAAATTACCTTTTCGCACCTTTTCCCAAAAGGTACGTTTTGTAAAAAGTTTCTTTTTTAAAAAAGGTAACTTTTTTAAAATTGATTTTCCTATAAAAAAATCAATGTGAGTCCGATCACAGGGGATATGTGTAAACATCTACTCCGTTTCCAATTGTATTTCAGAAATTATCAATTGATTTTCAGAAATACTTAACTATATTTCAGAAAACATCACTTGAATTTCAGAGAGTATCAAATGTTTTTCAGAAAACATCAAATATATTTCAGAAAACATCAAGCGTATTTCAGAAATTATCAAATGCATTTCAGAAAATATCAATTGAATTTCAGAAAATTCCTATTAAAATTCAGAATTAAAAAGAACTTTTCCCCACAATACCGAAAAGTTATTATTGTTTCTATTAGTCATTCGCAGAAAATGTTTAGAGATATTTGGACTTATTTGTTATGCACTGGAAAACTATCAAGGGCGGCCTTTTAATCGAATGAAGATATGGACTTCATTTTGAAAAAAACACGTTTAGAGCGTCACCTAAAATGCAAAAGGCCGTAACTAACAAAAAGTTCAAAATTGACTTTTTTTATTGTAGTTACGGCCTTTTACTTAAAAACTAATATTTTACCATAAATCTCTTTTCATAAATAACAAGTAAGAAAGTTATAGTCGGTCTAGACCGACTATACGATACCCTATACCATGCGTTTAGAGACCCTATCTCTTAGGCCCAACTAACTGGACATAGAAAATAAGCAAAAACCAAATTTGAGTGGGATTTTTATTAATTTATTTGGCTGCAGATATGAAAAAGTTCATATCGGATGCTATATCTGTATAGAGACTTGGTCCAAAAATGGACCGATCCTGATCATGTTTGGTAAAGTCTCTTGTATTTTGCAAAAATATATGCAAACAAAATTTGAGAAGAATCAGTGCAATATTTTTGTTTTTAATAGATTTAAGTGAAGATCGGGAAGCAGCTCTATATGGGGTCAAAGGGATCATTTTTGGACTACTCATTAATGGATGTAATGAACGCATAGAAACCCAATTTGAGTTAGATCTATATGACAATTTGGATCTTATTTATGGCAATTTATGTCGATTTCATATGGGTAATTTGTATGGGGGCTAGGTCTGAACATGGACCGATTCTCACCAATTTCAATAGCGTTCATCCCATGGCTGATAAAAGCTTATATACCAAATTTCATCAAAATATATTCATATTTGCGACCTGTAGTTTGATTACAAGGTTTACATGGACACACAGATGGACGGAAGGACGGACGGACATTGTTAAATCAACTCAGAAAGTGATTCTGATTCGATCGGTATAATTAAAGGTGGGTCTATGTCAAATATTTTTGGTTGTTTCAAACAGCAGCACAAAGTCATTATACCCAAACAACATAGTGGTATAGGGTATAAAAATCCATCTTTATTTTTCAGCTTGATTATAAAATTTGGGTATTAAGTTTAAAGTAGTTTTTGGTTTATGATGTTTTTGCTTCTCCTGTAAAAAAATAAAAATATTAGTTACGGCCTTTTGCATTTTATGATGCTTTCTGAAATACAATTGATTATTTCTGAAAATCAATTGATGTTTTCTGAAATTCAATTGATAATTTCTGAAAATTAATTAATGTTTTCTGAAATAAAATTGATACTTTCTGAAACACAATTGATATTTTCTGAAACACAATTGATACTCTCTGAAATTAAATTGATGTTTCCTAAAATTTAATTGATACTTTCTAAAATTCAACTGAAGTTTTCTGAAAAACAATTGGATAAGGTCTTGTAATTAAAAAAACACCTAAGTTTATTTTTAACTTCTTCTTAAAGTATCATGTAGAGCTATTCACAATAGATAATGGAATTTCAACTCTGTTTGTGTTAAATGTCAAGTAAAATGAAGACAACAATAAATCTATGGAAGTAGGCAAATAGAAAAGTAAAAAATACGTTGAAAGAGGAAAAGTTGACGAGAAAGGTTTATTTTTCTTTTTTCTTCAAGAAGTTTAAGCGCTTTTAATAAAATTATAAAGAAAATATGAAATTAAGAAGTTTTGCATGTTCTATGTGCAGATAATAGAGTAAACCACAAGTCAGAAATGATGAAAATATCATAATCGTTGCACCAATACACCCACACCTCACTCCGTTTTTATCTTACTCTGTTTTTCTGATTGTATGGTGATATACATTTTTTTCCCCTTGAGCGTTAAGTTAAGCTTTTGGTTTGTTAATAAAAATTTAAATGTACTTAAACTAGTTTGTCAATATCAAATATATACTTGAATATTAAAAAAAAACAACTCTGTAAGTTTGTGAACATGTTAAAGTTACAGCACATCTAGCGGTTCTGGCTACAAAAGAGGTTCTGTCAATAGAAAATATAAACTTGAATATTTAAAATTAATGAAGATTTGTGATTATGCTAAACAGACAGCGAACTCGACGGTTCTGCTTAGTAACTACACCAATACACTTACATATGCCTCACACCGATTTTCCCTTACGCTGTTTTTGTGATTGTGTTGTGAAATTGGATTTTTTTTTTTAAAGAAGTACCTTATCTTTAAAAAATAATATTTCTTAAATAAGCAAAAGTAGACTTTTCAAAAAAAGAATATTATTTTGTAAAAAAGTATATTTTCTTAAAAAACAACTTTTATAAAAAGGACATTTTCTAAAAAAAATTATCTTTTCTAGAAGACACCATTTTTAAAAAAGTATATTTTCTTTTTAATAAAATACCTTTTCTTAAGGCATGGCGCTTTAAATAAGTAACTTCTCTTTAAAAAGTACCTTTTCGTTAAAATGAGCGTCTCTTAAGCAAACACTTTTCCTAAAAAATTATCTTTTCTTCAAAAGGCTTCTCTTAAAAAAGTACCTTATTTTGAAAAGTAAATTTTGTTATATATTCTTAAAAAAGTAGTTTTTCTTAAAAAATTAATTTTTCTAAAAAAGTACCTTCTCTTAAAAAGTATATTTTCGTAAAAAAGTATTTTATCCTAGAAAAGTATATTTTCGAAAAAAAGTAAATTTTCTTAAATAGGCACGTGTTCTTTAAAAAGTACTTTTTGTCAAAAAAATTATTCTTAAAAAATTATTGTTTTAAAGTACCATTTCTTAAGAAAAGTACCTTTTCTTTTTATCAATTTTCTAAAATTGTAGTTTATTTTTATATTTGAGGCACACTGCTGCACAATGTAGACACTACATTGTTTAACCTCTTATAATTATATTAAATTTTGTCAATACTCTCTGCAAAACTAATGCACTGAAGAGTAAATAATCCCTTTGTATCAAAAATGTGTGCAAATTAAGCCTCAAGCCATTGCACATTAATCCCATAATAACATTACAATATATTAAAAAATCTATGATAATGTATCGCGAATAATCCACTGAAATGAATTGTACTAGAAAACTCGATATTAGCGGAAAGTCACCCAAAATATTATAAACCAACAACAATTTGAAACTCTAGATCGTAAACCATGAAAACTACCCAACATCACTTAGCTCTAACAAAGAGATTTATTATATAGGCTTAATTTGTTATTGTTGTAGCCTAACACTCGATTGTATAATACTAAATCAATATGCAACAAGGAATATGTGTGGTTGTTGCAACACATCCCATCCCCCATATTCTTCTTGGATTAGTTAACATTTTGTAAATCCATCATATTTTTGCTTTTTTTTTTTGATGTATTTTGAGTAAAACATCACTTAAATGTCAAAAAAAAAAAAAAAAAAAAAACATTGAACATGAAATATTTCTTCCATCAAAAATGAATTGAATCATAACAGAAAAAAAATTCCCATACTTTGAGGATTGTATTTACAACAGAGGGAAATTGGATTAAAAACCTTAAAATCACTGACATTTTCTTTTCTTTAAAAGAAAATTAAATTTTTATTTAAAGAATTTTTTTATATTTTGTTAGTTTCAATGACGGATTTCAAAAAGAAGGATTTCAAATTTAAATTTGGTTTAGATTAGTATTTCTTTTCTTAATTTCATAAATTTTTCATATTTTTTTCATAAATTTGTTTTACACATTGTTGACATAATGTTATAAAAAATGTGTTTTATTGCTATGATTTATTCTGCAGGAAAAACTAATAGTTTCCTCCAACATTTGTCATATATTAGCACATTGTTTACCACATGCAAGCAATTAATTGTATCCGAAATTTTGAAAAGTGATATAAAAAGTTTCAATATTCATATTTGACACATATATGATATGGTGTAGACAATACAAAATTTGAGTAATTTAAATTTTATAACTGAAGCATACCAGATGTAAGCAATTAATTTAAAGTTAAATTTAATTTTTGTTAAATGTCAAATGTATTTTAGCTTGTTTTAAGTAATTATTCATATCTTATACATTGTTGACATGTTTTAATGTAAATAACATAAGTTTTATTGCATTGGCCAGAAAATTTTTTTATTTTCTTTCATATTTAAAGTTTTTGCACTTTGTTCACCTAATGTAAACAATTAATTTTAGTTGACATTTTATTACTTTTATATATAGATAATATTTAAACGATATTTTACACATAGTTGAGATGGTGTACGCTCTTACGTAGACAATGTAAAATTTTAATAATATAAGTTTTCTTGCATTTGCCGGAAAGTTATTTATATATATGAAGTATTTGCACATTGTTTACATAACGTAAACTAATAATTTAACTTGAAATTTGATTACTTTTATATTTAAAGGCGATTTTAAAAAATTTTTATAACCTACTAGCTGTTTTTACCCGGTCTTGCCCGGGATCCAAAGGCCTTTGACTTGAAAAATGGTTCAGTATGCTTACCAGGCGCAGAGTACTTAGTGCCCAATGAACAAATTCCTCAAAAAAATTAACTTTCTCCCCAAAAATTTGTATGCAATTGAGGAATTTTTTTCGTGAAAAAGTTACGAAGTTTTTTTAAAAGACGCTACAGCAAAAATACTTCAAAAATAAGTGCGAAACCGCTTGAAGCTTTTTTCTTTTGAAGTTTATTTATTTTGCAACATCAAATATTTTTGCAAATTAAAGGAATCAGAAGTTTTAAAAATTGAATTACTTCATTCATTAAGCAGAGACGTCAAATTGATATAAGTTTCAAAGTCGAAAATGAATGCGAGTTTAAAATTGTGCTGCAAGATTGCATTAAGCAACTGCTTACAGTATATGTTTGGCCTATTTTGATCAGCACATACGTTGATAAAATGTATCATAAGACTTTTCACTGAGCTGTGTTCCGCGAGCGAGTCACGTCCGCGTCCGCGCGTTTGGCAGCTACACCCGTGCTGCCGCGTCGCATCCGCGCCCCGATTCTGCGTACCGAAATGATGCTATTAAAAATAATACAGATATTAAATAAATTTGTTGTAGGGCAGATATTGAGAGCAGTATGGGGAATTTGTTCATTTCTTTGGGGACATTTTTTTTAAATTTGGGGCATTTTTTCATCGTGAAGTTATTCCCCAATTTTTTTTGGGAATTTATACATTGAGGACTAAGTACTCGGCGCCTGCTTACCATTACAACTAACTATGTTTATGCATAGTGTATTTTGAGCGCATGATGTCTAAAAGTTACGAATTTGAGTTGTTCTAGAGCTTTGTAATATACAACATTTCTGGTTTTTCCTTCTGGTGCATATACGAAAATATTATACTCTGGAGCAGGTGACATAAAATTGTCTATGAGAAAAACAATCGTTTAAGAAGTTTCAGATTCCCTGGATTCAGCTTGTCTTAGCCGCTGGATTTCTAGACGCACTTGAGTAGATTCAGGCATTTCCGCTTCTCTTAACAAAGCTTGCTGAGCTGCGTTACGCGAGTGCGTCGAAATGATGCTATTAAAATGAATACAGATTTTAGATGCATTTATTGCAGGACAGATATTGCGATCAGTATGGAAATTTTCAATTAAATAAATATTTAACAAAATTCATTAAATAAAAATATGTAAAAATTTAAGAACTAATTTGGGGAGTAAGTTAATTTTTTTATTTCGTTTTTTTTTTTTTTTAAATGGTGAATTTGTTCATTTATTTTGGGGACTTTTTTTAAATTTGGGGAATTTGTTCTTCGTGAAGTTATTCCCGTATGTACCAAATTTTAGAGAAATCAGTTGAAAAATACAAATTTGTGTAGCGAACAAATGTACCAAAAAACGGAAAATGAGTTTTATAAAAAAGTGGGCGTAAAGGTAGGCGTATCCAGAAATATATCCAATCCGACCTTCGCTGGAGTACACGGATCACGTGTACCAAATTTCAGAGAAAGCCGTTGAAAAATAAAAGTTTGTATAGCAGTCAAACATAGAAACAAATAAAAGAAAAAAAAATAAATATTATATACATAGAGGTAGGCGCAAAATTGGGAGTGGCCGGTAAAAAGCATGTGCCGACCTTGCCTGGAATACAGAGATTATGCGTACCAAATTTCAGAGAAATCCGTTGAAAAATAAAAATTTGTATTGCGGTCAAACAAACAAACAAACAAACAAATAAACAGAAAATGAATTTTATATATGTGACCTTCTCCGAGAAAAGGGAACTAGTGGGTGAAAATTAAGTTTTGAGAAAAAAACGCATTTAAAGTTTCAGAATCCACCGTTTTTGAAACAACCCGTTTTTTGACACACTAGGTCCCTTTTCTCGGAGAAAGTCACATATATAGATAAATTTTGTACACAGAGTTAACATGGTGTAAGTAATGATGTAAACAATGTAAAACTTAAATAATATAAACTTTACTGCAATTGCCCACAAATTATTTTGTTTGTTTAAAACTTTCCCACACATTTTTTTTTTTTTTATGTTGACAAAAATTTTCAAAATAATTATTTTAAAACCGCAATCATTAATCAAAATCTATATAACAATTACCATTCGTAACTACACCCTCAATTTCCTGCAAAAAAAAACTAAATATTCGTTAAACTTAAAGAAATTCCTCTTCTCTACCACAACACTTATTAAGGAAGTATTTATTGTCTCTAAAACACGCTATAAATATTCCTTGCTTCTCTCAATTTGAATTTCCTTCTTTTCCTTTTGCAGTCGTTCTTTTATTAGATGGTTATGCTTGGTTACCTATTATAGAAACGCTAAAATATTTTGGTATAAGTTCTTATTAATCTTTTTCCTTTTCCTTTAGAGTTTCCTTTCGTGAACAGAAAAGTTGTTATTTTAAAAAGGCAAAACACATAATTATAATGTATTTTTGGTCATCCAAAAATTAATGTTGAATGTCGGTGACACCTTTTAAGAGACAACTTATGTTTTTATTTGAAAATTATATAGACTTTAGATGGGTTTTTAAAGATAAGAAGTGAATTATAGATTAAGAGAGGAAGTGAAAACAAGTTAAGTAATATAATATAAGTTTTTTAAATAAATAATATAAGTTTTTTAAATACTGAATATAAAATAGTTGGAGCTTGGTGCAAGTGTTGAGAAATCAGTGGCTTTTTATTATAAAGATCTTATTACATTATGACCCATAACTTTTAATCCTTTGGGTAGATGTTCTTGGTATTCATTACCAATCTTTCTAAAATTTCTAAAATCATTTTAAAAGTATTTGCTTGAAATAATCAACTCTGGAAAAACTTCTTGTAAATAGACATTGTTTCAAAACATAATAATTTAGAGTTTATTAGTTTTAATTCCTGAATAATATAAAGTGTGTGAAGTTAAAGATGAAAGTTATATAGATATGTAACGACGTAACTGTTTGAGGTATAAGATGGTGGTTAAATACGTTATGGCAAAATTAAAAACCAAAAAACATATTTAAATTTTTTTACATAAATAAAATATATCAAGAGCAAAAATAACTTTTTTTTGACCTTTTCGTAATAATAACTCAATACATTTTGTGAGTATTTCGTATATTCTTGGAAGGATTCTGGACAAATGGAGATACCTCTGGCACACATATGCCATATCTATATATTAATATGTGAAGGTAAATCTTTCGACCAGTTTTTAAGCAAAATGAGCGGAGAAGTGCAACATTTGGCATAGTTATAATTCATATAGAGAAGAAGTGCATAATAATAAAATTTATGTATAATACGTGTTAAAAATATATTAAATTAAATAAAATAAAATATTTATAATAAATACTTATAATGTATTTAAAATTTAAGAGCCTAAAAGTTGGCTAACAAATTCTACACAATTCACAATTCATTGACTTTACATATGTTATTGGTGGTTTCAATTGTGATTTTCCAAAAATTGATTAGCATTCCTTTAGGCTCTTATAAAATTATATATTAACAATAACATTTACATTTCTTCTGTTTGGTCATCACATATTTATAATGATATATGTATAATATATTTTATTTAAAAATTCGTCATTTAATGAATTCTATTTAAATATTCATAAATTTTAGATAATAAAAATAGTGAAAACAAAAATTGAATGAAAAAATAAAATTTCCTAGAATTTGCACTCGAATTTCGAGTGCTGGGCTCTGCTAGTGATGTATAAATATTTAAAAATTTCGAAACAAATTTTTATAATTATGATGATATTTTTTAAAATCATAATATTTATTGAAATCATTTCCTTACAACATTCAGAAATTTGTTTTCAAGTACGGCATAATTTTTAAAGGGTATTAAACCGTCATTATAAATCTTTCAATCCGAGATCCGTGCGAATTTCTCTACCTCCACTTAATATACAAACAGAACTATAACATTTCAGTTAAATCCTAAGTAATTTCATGCCAATCATATATGCTAATAAGTTAATTAATTAGACGCACATCAGCGAAAAGGATCCTTTACAGTATATCCATCCTTAACAGAAACTATGCAAAATTTTATATTAGCATATGATATTTCTATCTCATGACAATCTTATTTAATACTTATTGGCAATAAATTAAGCCATTTAACTTACCAGATGACAAATAAAAGCATGACCTAAGCAAAAAATATAACAAAATTCTTTATGTTGCAAAAAGAAAGACCTTTTAAAGAAAAAAGTCTTTTGGACCTTTAAATCCTTTACAACATTTGATTTAAGATATTCTATTACATCATCGATTATTAGCTTGTAATGCAAAAAATATAATGCCAAAAATATATCAATGGCAAAGATATCAAAACAGTTTTTTCTAAAATCTTTACGTTATGATCTCTTCGTATATAGAAAATAAAAGGTTTAAAAATAAAAGAAAAGAAATTTTGTAATTTAAGATTTTGTATTTTTTAACAATTCCTTGAAAATGTCAAAAACGTTTTACGATTCAAACTCTCGGCTCAAGTCTAATATAATTTGGCATATATTAAGAGAATTGCAGAATGTAAAAGGTTTAGCAACAGAAAAATATCCTTTTACATAAATTGCTGGCAACTTCAATGATGATAAACCCTCACCAGCCATCACGTACATACATGCATACATATGATTAGTTGCTGATAGGTATCGATCGTGCAAAAGCCATCCTACTGATCGTGTGTGAAAATATTGATAGACTTGTCAATGCAATGCAGCCCTGAATGACTGTTTAGTTTTTCGTGTTGCAAAAAGGGAGGATTCTATAATGAGTTTTCAGCCTTTTGCTAGCCTTTTATTTTCTTTTCTGTTAGCTCAGTTTTTTTTTTTGCAAAACATCATAAAGTTTCATAATTGTCAGAATTTTGTCATGACATCCTTTTGTAAACGCCCCATAATTTTTGTTTCAATTTAATAAAGTCTTTTTTCCAACTTCTTTATAAAGTCTCATAATGAAAATTGATAATGTAAGTGTAACTCTTTAGTTTTGTGGGATTGTAGAAATGTAATTTTGTTTATGACTTAAAATATTTATGGGAATTAAGATATGATCTTATAAATTTTGAGAAACTTTCATAAAAAGGAATTAATAAATTATTTTAACTATTGTAAAAAAGGATCAACTAAATTATATGGATACAAAGACATCTCAAAATTCAAAAGTGTATTTGATGATGATGATGATGATGATGATGATTTCAAAAACAAAAACAAGTGAGAGTATTAATTCGTTTGCAACTAATGTTTACATACCTTTTACGAAGTTGACAACAAATACAAAATTATTTTGATGTGACTTAAAATTAAACAAAAAACAAATAATTTTTCGGTTAAAACCATAAAACTAGTGTAATTCTAATTTTATAATGTCTAAATGATAGTTTACAGGATGCCAACAATGTATAAACAACTTTAAAGGACATAAAAGGTCGCTGAAATGACATACAAATTTAAAAATAATAAAATTTCGCCTTAATTTAATTGTTTACTTAAGTCAAAAAATTTAATAAAATTTTTGAAAGAATCTTCTATGTTTTACAAAATATTTGATATTATGTGAAAAATGTGTAAAAATTCAAAAATACATGGTAAAACTTTGCATTAACTTATAAACTTATTTCTCTTCCTAATAATTATTTACACAATGTAAAAAATTTATAATATGAAAAGCACGTTTACATTTAATGTTTAAAAAATTTAAAAAGAAATAAAAAAAACCTTTTAAATCACATGTACATCTAAAAATACTAAATATTGCACCTTTAATTAATTGTTTACACTAGGCAAACAATATATAAAAATGTAAAACATATAAGAAAACAAGGGAATGAAATTAACGACGGAAGGTTTTTAATAATGTTAAATACTTAACAGATACTGTATATAGAAAATGTTGAAGAAACATGCTTGAATTGTTTTGGTGAAGCTAGCTACAAAAATTAAATACGTACGCGAACAAGTTGAATTGTTTAGCTATCTGTGAGATTTTTACTAAAATGTTCCTTCCTTACTTTTTTGAGAAATATCGTTTAAAAAAAATGAAAAACCAAATGACAAAAGGCACTTATAATTCCATTTCGTCCAATTTTGTCATTTGGTTTTCCCACATAGTGTTAGAAATAAATTTCACATATTATATAATAACGATATTTCTCAAAATCGTGCAAGTCTACAAACACTACTATAAGGCTAAACCACTCAATTTATTTGTAAAACGTATTTGATTTTTCGTCACATAATTATTATTCCGAATATTATCTTTATTAAATCTAGACATGATGTAAATATATCTACAAAATATAAAAAAATATAAAGGACATAAAAACAGTTTAAATTATATTTACATTTAAAAATAATATAATATTTGCTATAAATTAATTGTCTAAACTAGGTAAAGAATTAAAAAAAAAAATTAACATAGGAAAATTAAATACAAGCTTTACATGGACACACAGACGGACGGACGGACGGACGGACATCGTTAAATCGAATCAGATAGTGATTCTGATTCGATCGGTATAATTAAAGATGGGTGTAGGTCAAATATTTTTGGTTGTTACAAACAGCAGCACAAAGTCATTATACCCAAACCACATAGTGGTATAGGGTATAAATATTGCACTAATTCTTCTCAAATTTTGTTTGTATATATTTTTGCAAAATACAAGAGACTTTGCCAACCATGGTCAGGATCGGTCCCTTTTATGCCTAGTCCCCATATAGATATTTCATCCGATATGAACTTTTTCATTTCTGCAGCCGAAACAAGTAAGAAAATTATAGTCGGTCTAGACCGACTATACGAAACCCTATACCATGCGTTTAGAAACCCTATCTCTTCGGCCCAACTAACTAAAATAAGCAAAAACCAAATTTGAGTGGGATTTTTATTAATTTTTTTGGCTGCAGATATGAAAAAGTTCATATCGGATGCTATATCTATATGGGGACTAGGTCCAAAAATGGACCAATCCTGATCATGTTTGGTAAAGTCTCTTGTATTTTGCAAAAATATATACAAACAAAATTTGAGAGGAATCAGTGCATTATTTTTGTTTTTAATAGATTTAAGTGAAGATCGGGAAGCAGTCTATATGGGGCCAAAGGGATCGTTTTTGGACTACTCATTAATGGATGTAATGAACGCATACAAACCCAATTTGAGTAAGATCTATATGACAATTTGGATCTTATGGCAATTTATGTCGATTTCATAGGGGTAATTTGTATGGGGGCTAGGTCTGAACATCGACCGATTCTCACCAATTTCAATACCGTTCATTCCATGGCTGACAAAAGCTTATATACTAAATTTCATCAAAATATATTCATATTTGCGACCTGCAGTTTGATTACAAGGCTTACATGGACACACAGACGGACGGACGGACGGGCGGACATTGTTAAATCAACTCAAAAAGTGATTCTGATTCGATCGGTATAATTAAAGATCGGTCTAGGTCAAATATTTTTGGTTGTTACAAACAGCAGCACAAAGTCATTATACCCAAACCACATAGTGGTATAGACCGACTATAATTTTCTTACTTGTTTATATATGTAGATGACTTTGGAATAAATAATCCTATCGGCTCTAAAGCTACTAAACAGGCAATGTGTAACGTATATTATAGTTTTCCATGCATACCTGGAAAATCATCAAAACTGGATACAATATTCTTAGCCTGTACTATCAAATCTTCAGACGTTAAGGCGTACGGCAGTAATGAGTGTTTTTTGCCATTGGTAAAAGTTAAAAAAAAATATGGAGGTAGATGGTGTTGAAATAAAAACAAAATTAGGACCGAAAACAGTTCACTTTGTATTGCGGTTAATTCTTGGAGATAGTCTTGGCTTGAATACAATATTAAATTTTTCTAAATCTTTTTCTGCAAATTATTATTGCAAGTTTTGTAAAATAAAAAAAGATGAGGCGCAAAAATCTTGTGTAGAAAACACTTTTTTAATGAGAAACAGAATAAATTATAGAAAGGATATATGTCTCGATTCCCCTCCTAACACTGGCATAGTAACGCATAGTGTATTTAATATAAAACCTTCCTTCCATGCCACTGAAAATATCAGTGTTGATCTCATGCATGATGTATATGAAGGTACTTGTCACTATATTCTTTATGAGTCCATATTGTATTTCATTACTACAATGAAATATTTTGACTTAGAGCGTCTCAGCGATCGATTACAATCGTTTTCAGTGAAAAGCATCAGTTTACAATCAAAGAGTTAGAAAATTGAAGGTTAAAATTGTCTGCGAAGCAAATGATGGTCATTATATGCCGCTTCTGATAGGAGATCTTATTCCTTTTGGAGACGTTGTGTGGAAATTAGTTTTAAAGTTTTTAGAATAAGTTGAGGATTTATTATGTTATGAAATTTCTGATAACTTACTGACCCAAATAACAGAAAAGGTGAAGTCAGTTGACCACGAATATTAAAATCTTTTTTAAAAAAAACCTCACTGACAAATTTCATTTCCTTATTCACGATCAAACAATTATTCGAAAATCTGGACATTGCGAAATTTGTGGAGTTTTAAGTTCGAAGCTAAACATAGAGAATTGAAAATATATTCGCACTTTATAACATCCAGAAGATATGTTCCAAAAACATTTGCCTTTAAACAACAGTTATGCTTTGCGAATTTTCTTCTGCTACCATAACCACAGCAACCATTTATATTCAAAAAACAGTTAATTGATAATAAAACAAAAGAAAAAAAGCCATCTTAAATTGAATGTTAATAGTTATGATTTGACGTTATTTAATGGAGCAGAAATTTACGGATATAGTTTTAACGTGAATTTGTTTATCGCCCATTTTACAGATGATATTAATTTATACAAGATAAAATATATTGCTAAAACAAACACAAATGAGGTATTTTTATGCGCTCAAAAAGCTATGTATTTCAGAATACAATATTCATTTTTCCTCATTTGAAATAAAAAATTTTACCGAAGTTTATAACATAATATCGATCAACCAAATTCTTGGCCCTCCCGTTGATATGGTAAAAAACTTATTCCGGCAAACAATTCGTAATATTAAAAGAATTTTACCATAGCGTGTATTAAATAATTTTTTTTTATGTTCTTTTGTAACTGGAAGGACTGTGAACTAGAGCTAACTGATGAACATTTTGAGTTATATAACTTATTATTAGATTGGAAACTATCCCATATATACCAGGATTTACGTGGTAAGTGGTCATATTTTTATATTTTTTTTTTTTAATTTTAATTGATTTTTTATTTTAGATCAAAATATAACTCTCAAAGTACTTAAAATATTAAATGAAAGCCATATAACAAAATTATTTAATATAGTATATTAACAGTGGGAGATCAAGCTACTTTCGATAATGAACTTAAAATTTGGAGAACTAAATCTGAGCCTGAACATGAAAATGGTCTCGGAACCTGCTCGAAATCCATAAATTTGCTGGAAAATCAGTCTATGAATGTCATAAATAAAATTCCATCTCTTACAACAATATTAAAAAATACCCAAACTGGAATTGAAATTTTAAAGTTCTATGAAGAAAAGCATAGCCTTCATGAACAACAGCGAGTATTATTAATAAATACTCTAGCAAAATATTTGGAATTAAATGGATACAACTGTACAATAACAGATTGTTCAAATATTGAACGTCAAATATGTTCCATATTCCCATCCGAAGAATTAGTAAGTATTAGAACCCCTTATAAAAAATCTGTTAATATATTTTTTTTTTCAGAATTATTATACAACGGGTAAAAGAGAAAAGTTACATATACAATAAAATACATAATTTAAAACGACAAAGCAAAATTTTAACAGTCGTACAAAATGGTTCCTTAAACGAAGAAAATATTTCCAATGGTAAGATAAACAAGTAAGAAAATTATAGTCGGTCTAGACCGACTATACGATACCCTATACCATGCGTTTAGAAACCCTATCTCTTAGGCCCAACTAACTGGACATTGAAAATAAGCAAAAACCAAATTTGAGTGCGATTTTTATTAATTTTTTTTGCTGCAGATATGAAAAAGTTCATATCGGATGCTATATCTATAAAGGGACTAGGTCCAAAAATGGACCGATCCTGATCATGTTTGGTAAAGTCTCTTGTATTTTGCAAAAATATGTACAAACAAAATTTGAGAAGAATCAGTGCAATATTTTTGTTTTTTAATAGATTTAAGTGAAGATCGGGAAGCAGCTCTATATGGGGTCAAAGGGATCATTTTTGGACTACTCATTAGTGGATGTAATGAACGCATACAAACCGAATTTGAGTAAGATCTATATGACAATTTTGATCTTATGGCAATTTATGTTCGATTTCATATGGGTAATTTGTATGGGGGCTAGGTCTGAACATGGACCGATTCTCACCAATTTAAATAGCGTTCATCCCATGGCCGATAAAAGCTTATATACCAAATTTCATCAAAATATATTCATATTTGCGACCTGCAGTTTGATTACAAGCTTTACATGGACACACAGACGGACGGACGGACGGACATTGTTAAATCAACTCAAAAAGTGATTCTGATTCGATCGGTATAATTAAAGATGGGTCTAGATCAAATATTTTTGGTTGTTACAAACAGCAGCACAAAGTCATTATACCCAAACCACATAGTGGTATAGGGTATAAAAATAATCACTAATTATAGACTTGACAAACAAAACCGAATAGCAAAATTATGAATATTTGTTCCTGTAGATTTTATTTCTTTTGTCTCGCTTCGTGTTTGTGGTGTAAAAAAAAGGACCCCTTATTCCTTTAATAATATTTTGATTTAATTTAGATCGAGAACCAGATTCAGAGTTTTCGCGTCAACTTTTAAGAAGAGGTGATATAACAGCTGAAAAGGTTGACTTATACTGGAGAAAATGTACTAGGTATAGATTTAATCAAATAAATACCTTAAAAACTACATCCGAAATAATAAAGCAATGGCCAGAATACAGCAAACTATTTTTTTCTGTGAACTTAAAAATAATATATAGTTCACCATAAATTATTTGGTGTCTATACTGTAACAAAAGTAATGAAACTAATATTATCCGTATTTTTCATTGTTTTTTTTTTTTTTATAACATGTTACATCATGTCAACAATGTGTGACGATTTAAAAAGGACATAAAAAATGTTTAAAGACAATTACATTAAAAAATAATAAATTATTCAACTTAAATTAATTGTTTAAATTAGGTAACCAATGTGAAATATTTTACATCTTATCAATTACAAGTAAACAATTAAAAATACAATGAAAATCTTTTGCCATTGCCATTTAAAAAACTTAAATTATAATTCAAAATAATTGTTTACAATAGGTAAAAAAAAATATGTAAAAAAAATAGAAAATACTAGAAAGTGCAATTAAGTTTTCCAGTAAAAATTTTCCAAGCATTAACCACAAAATATTTATATTTAAATCATGTCCACACTGTGTTTACATCACGTAAACAATATCTAACAATATAAAAATAAAACATTTCAATTATTTCTGCTATATATGTATACTGTGAGTGTCAAAAAACAAACAAAGACCTTAGTTACTCATGTTAAAAGTTTTATTAAATTGAAGTAGTTAGCACAAAATCAAAAATAAATATAATTCAGAAATTATTTAATTTCTCCTTCTCTTTTCCTTATCCTTCTTGGGGTACCCCAAGGTTCCGTTCCTTCTCTTTTCCTTATCTTTCTGAACGACCTTCTTGGTCAATCTTTTAACTCTATATACTTTTTCGCAGATGACAAAAGCATTTGTCATTTATTTTCCTTTAATTGTAGGCCAAGCCTCTTGGATGTTGGGGGGCAAAAGTCGAACAATGAATGACACACTCAATCAAGATCAGTTAACAACCTCCGAGTGGGGTAAAGCGAATAGGGTTGATTTTAACGCGCTCAAGACTCAATGTTGTATGTTGACCCATGTCATCTGTATATATGGGTGGTATAGGTATTGAGGAATCGGATACTCTTGATGTTCTAAACATGAGAATTCAATGTGATATTCGTTGGCATGAGCATGTTTTTCAAAGGTCGAAAGAAGCATTCAAGTGTCTTGGTTTTCAAAAACGGTGCAAATATTACTTCACTTCCTCTGATCTCCTTAAAATCCATACAACTTACATCCGACCGAAAATGGAATACAACTCCCATATATAGGCAGGAGCTTCAAAGTGCAAAGGAGGGCGTTGATGCTCATCAATGACAGTAGGGTATCCAACTCTATTGACTCATTGGAACATCGTCGGAATGTGGGTTGTGTAGCACTGTTCTATAGATACAACCATGGGAAATGTTCTTCTGAGATTAGCGAACTTATTCCAAGTGCCCGAGTTTTGGTTCGCTCTAACCGCTTCTCCAGAAGATCACATCCGTTTGTAGTCTATTGTCCAGTTGACCGCACAACGCATTACAGAGAGAATTCGTTTATCAGTTGAACTAGCCGTATGCGGAATAAACTCCCCACAGAGGTCTTTCCTGACAGTTATAATCTAATAAAATTTAAGTCAAATATCCACAAATACTTCTAACTACCTCTTTCCTCCTTCCCATAACCTATTTTACTGAGATCAACACAATGCACTGCATCTGTAGGGGGAATCCCCTTCGTCTTGGTTAATAAATAAGAAAAAAAAATATGAAATAGAAATAAATGCACTTTATTTAGGAAATGATTAAATTTTCCGAGTCACAAAAAGTAAACAACAAACAAAAGGCAACAGAACTTCAATACAATTTAAAGATTAAAAATTGCTGTTTACTTTTTTTGACGCTGACAGTGGACATGCATAACTAGCTTTAAACAATAATAAAATTCCAAATAAAATTAATTGTTTACGTCCAGTAAACAATGTTTAAAATATGAAAAAAAAAATTAAGAAAACTAAATAATTTTTCAGCAAAAGCAGTAAAAGTTATTTCAATTACATATTTCATTATCTACATAATAATTTTCAGCATGTCAACTATATGTAAAACATTTAAAATACGTGAAACTCTCTTACAGTACAATTGCCATTTAACGATAATCAAATTTCACTTCCAATGAATTGTTTACATCACGTAAACAATATGTAACAATATAAAAAAATTGAGGAAATCTTAACTAATTTTACGACAAATGCAATAAAACTATTATCACATTGGCAATATAATAGTTTACAGCATGTCCACAAAAAATAAATATCCACGGAAAATCTGTTATAACAAAATTGGCTTTAAACAATAATAAAATTTCACATTAAATAAATTGTCTACATCATGTTGAGAATGTCTAAATATACGAACAAATATAGAAAAATGCAATAAAATTTATTTGAGTTATATTTTACGTTGTCCCTATATTAGTTTACATTATATCAACTATATTGTAAAAAATTAAATAAACACAGAAAACATTTCATAGCACAATTGGCTTTTTATAATAAAAATTTCAATTTAAATGAATTGTTTACATAATGTAAACTATGTGTATCAATATAAAAATTTTAGGAAAACTAAATAATTTTCCGATAAATACAATAAAACTTTTTTCAATTACATTTTACATTGCTACATAATAGTTTACATCCCTATATAAAAATAATATACATAGAAAATCTGTTACAGCACAAATGGCATTTAACAATAATATAATTTTAATTGAAATGAATTATTTTTTATTTTTATCACGTAAACGCTGTGTAAAATATGAAAAAAAAAATAAGAAAAGTAAATTATTTACGCAAAATGCCATAAAACTCATTTAAATTATATTTTACATTATCTACATAATAGTTTACAGGTTATGTCAACTATATGTAAAAAATTAAATAAAGTTGGTTTAACAATAAAAAAAAACTATTTAAATGAATTGTTTACATAATGTAAATTACATTTAACAATAATAAAATTTTACTTCAAATGAGTTATTTACATCATGTAATTTAGGAAAACTAAATAATTTTTCAACAAATGTAATAAAATTTGTTTCAATTATATATTACATTGCCTACTGAATAGCTAACATTATGTTAATAATGTAATTAAATAATAACTAAATATACATAGAAAACCTGTTATAACATAATTGGCTTTTATCAATAATAAAATTTTACTTCAAATGAATTGTTTACATTCCGTAAACAATGCATAAAATAGAAAAATAGAAAAGTTAAGAAAAGCAAATAGTTTTACGTAAAAAGCAATAAAATTTATTGGTATTATACAGTCAACCATACGTAAGATATTAAAGAAACAGAAAATCTTTCATAACACAATTGGCTTTTAACAATAAAAAGGAGTCAATTTAAATAAATTGTTTACACAAAACTATACTAAAACGAAGTAATTATTCGGCAAATGCATTACAAGTTATTTCCATTATTGCTTACATTGTCTGCACAATAGTTTACAACATGTCAACTAATTGTAAAAAATTATGTAAACATAGAACAAATCACTTTAAACGAATTGTTTACATCATGTAAACAATGTGTAGCAACATGAAAAATGCAAAAAAAAACCTAATAATATTTCGCCAAAAGCAAAAATAGCTTTTTTTTATTTATATTTTGCATGGTCTCTAATTATTTACGTCACGTCAACAATATTTAGAAAAATAAAAAAAGTAAGGAAAATCGTTTATATTACTACTGGAGTTTATAGAAAAGTAAAATTATTCTACTAACATTTTGTTTACAGTTGGTAAACAATGTTTTAAATTATGAAAACTGTAATAAACAAAATTAGTTTTTATCAGAAACAGTAAAACTAATGCAATATGCTACCTAAAATTGACACAATATTTACTATAAATAAAATCCATATCTTTTAAAAATTTATTAAATGATTTCTTTCAACATCTGCCCCAGAAAGTTATATAAATATATAAAACAACGTTAATCATGTTTCATACGCAAAGTATTTAATAAATAATTGAAACATTCCCTAAATTATAACAAAAATGTTTTCTATAATAAAAACGCGTGTCATGGTTGAAGAAAAGCTATAAAATTTATAAATAAAAGATCATTGTTTTGCTAAGGAGACGAGTCTTTAAAGAACTCAAGTCAATCAGGGCATATCAACGACACAAAGAAAAAACAACATAAAATCTTCAAAGAAAGATGAAAAACAGTCATAAAATTTTTGTTTTGTTTTCGTTTGAAAAATTGTTATACAATCAGCTTTGAATATAAAACAAAATTTTAGCAAAATGTGTTAATTTTTTGTTCACACTTTGAAACGAGTCGTCATCTTCAGGTCAGTTAAAGAAACCACAGATAAAAGAAAAACTTGTGCATACGTATATTTCGGGTGTACCACCTATAGCGTAATAAGTGCTTGTCTTAAAGATTTTTTAAGTACCAAGTACTTGAGCATAGAATAATACAAACAATAATTGCAAACATTTTGAAACTAGAGCAAACAATCGCTTACATATTTTGTGTTGTACATTTTGGTATATATAAAGGCGGTTATTAGAAAAAGGTGTAATTTAAAGGATTTCAGGAAGATTTTATTTAATTCAGCTGTAACTAATATTGACGATGTAAAGAAAAGTAAATGTTTTTAAATGGAGTCTTTAGACCAGAACAAAATTTATAAAAAAAAAAAAAACAATCTAGTTTCGCCATCTCTAAAATGTAAAAGTGAATATAAGTAGTAGGGTGATCAGCTTTCATTAAAAAAATCTCAGGGTTTATAGTAACATTTGTTCAATTTTAACCGTTTAACATGCGATATCGATTTAGTGATGTCCCTCTTTCCGACTAAATGTTGAAATAAAGCCGTAAATAGTTTGGCGAGTTTATTGGTTTTCAATCAAAATATTTGTTGATATCTTCAGCAGTTTGTTATTAAAAATATGCCAAATCGCCCCTTTTGAAAAAAATCAACGAGTGCAAATGTAAAGAGACTTCATAAATATCATTACAAGCTCTACATTTAGGCATAGTTTCATAATTTTTTCAACCAAATAATTTATTTTCTTAACATTTTTATTTTATTATCTTAACAACTCCAAACATTTGTCACCTTAACATATTTTTAACTCAAATGTTCATTTTTTTTTTATTTTATCTTGAGCCTCCAAACAATTTTTAAATTCTTTACCAAAGTCTATACACTTTCTCAAACTACGAAAAGTGATCTCTTGAAACATATCTGGGAATGAGCAAGATATCTTGAGCAAGTTTAAATGGTGTTTTTATGTTTTAGTATTTATTGAGGTCTTGAGACATGCCATATATTTTTAGCAAAATCCTACACAAGCATCGTTGAGTAAAATAATCTGGCTTTTGCTTACAAACACACATGCATACTTATATCGAAAAACGTTTAATAATATGTTTCAAGATTTCAACAAACAACAAAAACTATGTAAAAACAAGTAAGAGTGTTAAATTCGGCTGTGCCGAATCTTTGATACCCTCCACCTCGGTTTGAGTATTGATAATAAATGTAAACAAAATATTGGAAAAATATGCATGCGTTTCCTATATGCATGCGTTTCCGGTTATATGACATAACTTCTCGTTTAATTTATTTTTTGCTAATTAAATAGCTCACCTTAACCTCCATTGCAAAGGTAATGGTTGTTTAGGGTGGCTATATGCATTAAATCGTGCTAATTGGAGATGGCTGTATAGTTTCTTTTAACTGGCGAAATATTTTTTCATTGCAGCCATATAGGTCGGATGGAGTAACAAAATAATAACCAAAAAAAGCTCTTTAAATTTTTTTATTAAAATATTGCCATATTTGGAAAACAAAGAGAATAAATTTATAATAATAAATATTCAAATTTGGGATGCCAAACGCAAAAAACCAAATGTCCCAAACATTTTAAATAAAATAATTTGTTATCTTTATTTTCTGAAAAACTTCAAATATTCATCCAAAAAAAATTGTGAAAAATAATATATGTATAAATAACATTCTCATCAAATTGCGTTTATTTATGTAACAGTTTTTATGTTCGCAATTCTTAAATATCATTTGAGGTTTTCTAAAATTCATTGAATTTAAATTAATGTTTTCTGTAGTGCGAATTCAACGATCCGACAGAATTTCAAAGATCCGACAATCGCAAAATATATCGACAGCTATTGTTGTTTGCACTGAGGATTAAGTGATTCACTAAGTATACACATCTTAACGACAGTCGACAAATCTATTTTTCTATTTATTTAAATTGTAAGCGAGTGGCATCTCTGTTAAAATAAGCGAAAAACACAAAGAAGAATAGAAAAAAACAAATTACTTCTTGTTTGACAGGATGATTTTATGTTTATGTTTAATATCTCTATTTTTTTTTTTACTAATATTTCTGTTTATTTATTTGAAAATTAAATAATGAATTGAATATGCTATTTAATTTTTTTTTTATATAAAAAAGTTTTTTAATAGAAGCAAAATATTTTCACTATTTTATGATTTTTATTTATGTATGACGACATTTCAACCTAAAAATTTAAGTTTTTATCGATTGAATAAACAACACAAAAGTGGTTGTCGTTTAGATAACAACAACAGCTGACTTTAACAATAGCGAATATCGTTTAAAAATTTTACTGATAATTTAGCTTTTCTTTTTTAACGATTCGACAATCGTTAAAAGAAGTTACTGAATGCCAATATTTTTTTTTTTAATGTAAACATTTTTTAAATGTTGGTGTTTGTTTTGGAATTTCAATTTGTGTTTAACGAATAAAATTTATATGTATATTAAAGATGCAATTGATGTCTTCTAAATTTAAAATTATTATTTCCGACGTTTTGATATGATTTTCTGAAATTCAGTTAATATTTTCTAATTTATAATTGGAAATTTTAATTCCAGTTTTTAGAATTGATATTTTCTTAAATTTGAATGAAAAATTTAAAAAGTGCAATTTTGTATTTATGTGAATAATAATGATGATAATAATAATGATCAGATATTTTGTAGGTAAAGCAGAATAATAATTCTATATAACTATGTAGAACTTCTTTGAAAGCAAAAAACTCATTGATAACTCGGTAACTCTATTTTGTAAAAACAACAAAAAGTTAATATGCCAAACTTATGTTCATATTTGTAAAAGAATAATGAAAAAACGTATGAAATAAAAGACCAGCCCGTGTATACTCTTAACATTGTTATGTATAATATCTATTTGAAAATATTGACATTCATGTTAAAATAGAAATAACTATTGCAAAGCTAATTAGAACAAAAATTGTGGCGCCATCTACTGTGGCATAGTCACGCTGAGCAAAATGAAGTGAGACTCTGTTAATGCAAAAGAAATGTATTTTCCCCACAACAAAATATTGCAGAATTTTATGTAAATATGATAACATGCAGTTATTATGGATATACATATATTGAATATATGTATATTATTTGTATTATTTAATATGTGTATGTTTGTATGTATATGTAAATATTACACACAAAAAATACAACATCAAACGTTATTTTGTGTTTTTCTCTTTAAATAAATTAATACATAAAAATTTTTTTTTGCTAAATTTACATTGTTTACTTTTTATTAACAAGTAGGTATTTTAGCATTATTTGCTTTAGATGCTGGTGAATTTTTACTCCCTTTACATATATTACCTCGTAGTGTCTGCTTGTCGAAAAAATTTTGGATCGATTTGAACCCTTTTCCCGTGACCCAGTCGATCTGAAACTTTGCAGGCAAGCTCGTGGCAATGACAGCAATGATCTAGTAAATTTTTTTAGTGATGCCAAAACAATGGAAACTTTTAAATTTTTCTACCAGAGTTGATAAAAAAAATGTACAAAGGGTTAATTTTTATTATATTATTACCACAACGACCACAAAAACAACAAGTCCAGCTACGATAACAATATAACATTTAGAATAACAACAAGAACACTATAGAAACATCATATTTTTCATTTTTTTTTTTTAATTTTTCAGAGATTTCCCTGGACCTGTTCCACCGATTTTAATTATTTTTGAAATAGAAATCTTCCCATGAATTTGGAGAATCATTCTCACTAAAAATTATCACCTTAGCTATCCTATTGAGGGCGTGTCGTGACAAGAACAACATAGAAAATTATATTTTTTCAAGACTTTTTTTAGTTCTTCATTCAAATCTCGGGCCCCAATCGACCGATTTGGACGAATTTAATTAGCAAACTTTTCAGGATGTTAGTGAATCATTTTTTATGTCAGCGGGCACCCTAGCTGCCCGATTGATGCCCCCATCGTGATTTCCACAGACGAACAGACGGACAGACGGACATCGCTATATCAACTCCGGTTGTTATAAGGATCACAAATGTATATATTTTATGGGGTCCAAAATTTTTTTTCTAATTATTATAAAGGGAATGACAAGCATATATATACCCTCTGCACACTGGAGTGGAGGCTATAAAAAAGATCCAATGAATGTTGCAGAAAAATCTCTGACATATTTCTGATTTAGCATACCGTGTACATTGAGTATATTTTTGACGTCTTTGGATGATCAATACCAAAAAATTGGATTATAAAATTAAAAACTATTAATTTAAAAATGCTTATATTTTATTTCTTTAAAATGAAAAGATATTAACATAAAATAGTTAATTTAAAGTATAATTTAAATGTTGTCGACAAAACATTGGAAAGCTTTACTATGCAATAGGTGAAAATTTTTCCTCTATATTTGATTCCAATATTGTGTTGGGTATCCATTATTATTTAGTTCAGCTTCACAACGCCGGCACATGGAGTCAATTAAATTGTTTATAATATCGTATACAGTTTTTGTGCAACTTCGTGTCCGTATTTTTCGATCTACAATTTTCAATGGACCTTTTATGGGATTGAGATCTGGTGATTGGGCTGGCCATTTCAAAATTCTTACTTAATTAAATTGTAGCCATCCGGTTACAACTATGTCATGTTGGAACTTCTAGACAAGGAACACATTTTCTTCCGCGAATTTGCCTGTATCCAATTCCATAACGACTATTTTTGACTACATGAATAGGATCTATTCTCTGGCCCAAAAAGCAACAGCATACCGCAATATTGCCACAAACAATTTTATATATTAAGTCTAGTTGTTTCCCTTTGGTCGTCGGACAAATGTTCTCTCATCGTGGTCTCTTAAATTAAACTTAAAATCATCTGAAAAGAGGAGAGTATTCCAATTTTGCCTTCATCAGTTCATGTGTTCTTTTGCAAACATTGTGCGGGTCGGACGATTTTGCTTTGATAGCAATGGTTTCTTCACAGGACGATAACAACCAAGATCAGCCTCAATTGCTCGTCGGTAAATATTTCGAGCACATATTTTTGCTATTGAATTATTGATTTTTGCATAGAATATTTCTCACAATTTCAATCTTTTGCTTAAGACCAGCAGTAATTCTGGTTTTTAACACTCCACAAAACATTGAAAAATTCTATTATATTTAAAAAACAATTGAAATAAATCATCAGAAACTATAAATATTAAATAATATCATGTCATCTTCTATTTTTTATTGTACAAAAAGTTTAAAGGTTGCCACTGTTTTGCCATCACTAAAATAAAATACTTTATTTCTAATTGTTTATCTATTTTTTTTTTTAATTGTATTTTTTGTATCAAATTTGTTATCGGTCGATAGAGAATACACCAAAGTGTGATTTCGTGAAAAAAAATACACAATTTTATTTTAAAAACTAAAATTGGCAAATTTACAATTTTATAAAAGTTTCTTATGAATTGTCATCCACTGCATATTTTATTATTTACTAGAGTTGTGTAGTTCAAGCACGAACTATTCCTTGTATTGAACGATGTGAACTAGTTCGTACTCCTTCGCTCTTTTAGTTCTTTCGGTCTTTTAGTTGATTTTGTCATATCGTTCTTTTTTCATGTAAGTCAAATTTTATTGTTTTCGATTTTTTTATGTTTGCCTTCAAATTAGTTTTAATAAGTGAGACTGAGTGCCATTTTATGTTATTTTTGTAAACTTAATTTTGTATTAATTTTTTATGTTTACTTTAACGTATTTTTGTATACGTATCTATATATATTATTTTTTTTTTAATCGAGGAAGTTCAGGAATTGTGGAATATTTGGTTAATATGGACCCCCATTTGTTGTCAGTTACTTGGGAAGCACTTTTGGGTATTCTGAAATTTTATACCCTATACCTATCTGTGGTCAGGTTATAATGCGTTTTTAAATACCAAAAATAGTTAACTTAGACCCACCATTTTGTTATACCGATCTACTGAGAATCATTTTCTGACTCGATTTAATGATGTCCGTCCGTCTGTCTATCTGTGTGTCCATGTAAAAACTTGAAATCAATATATAGGGCGCAAATATGAATTTACTTTGATGAAATGTTTGATATAATCTCTTGTTAGTGATAGCACGAACGTTATTGGAATTTGTGAAAATCGGTACGTGTTCAGACCTAGTCCCAATAAAAATGCCTCATATGAGACCGACTTAAACTGCTCTGAAATAGATCTCGGTCAAATTTGTTTTATATTCGTTTTTTACACGTAGAACCATTTTTAGTCATAATCCCCATAATAACCTGCTTACCGATCTTCACTTAAATCTATATAAAAAAAAATTTGTTGTGTGAAACATTTTTTTTTAAATCAAGGTTTTTCAATTAAGGAAGTATTGTATTGTAAGTATTATAATATAACAAAAATTCTCAAGTTCTTTAATTAGGTTATGGGTTCATCTGATGAAGATTTACCACTAGCGGTTGACACTTTTTCAATCTATGTTCTGGACATTTACTATCTAAGATTTAACCAATAAAAAAACTTTTGCATTGAAAATTATTATTTTGTTATATTTACTCACTATTAGGAGCATTCACATTAATTTTTTTTGTATATTTTTTAGTATACGTTTCTTTAAAAAAAATTTATTGTGCACACTCATCGTGACATAAATGCTGTAGCTCAAACAATTTTTATTGAAAAAAGTTCAAAAAAGGAAGAGCGATTGAACTATAAGAACGAACTAGTTCTTTTAAAATAATTGAACTTGAAAGAGCGGTCACTAAAAAGAACTAGAATGCTCAACACTATTATTTAATATGGGCTTGAAACAGCAAAATAATCTGGCTTCTGCTTACAAACATAACTTATATGGGAACAAAGTTTAAAGATCTCAACTATCAACAAAGCGTATACAAAAAAAAAAAATCAAATGCTGCAGAAAAATCTTTGATAGAACTTTTCTGATTTTGAGAGAAATGAAATGCTCAAATTGCGAAAACTGCTATCTTGCAACATATATGGGGACTCGGACATATTTCGTCAGCATTCATTGTCAGTTTTGTTTTTGCACAAAATTTTGTCGTTTAGATATTGATACAAGTATTTTAGAATATCAGTCATTTTGCACACCGTTTACCCATACATGTTTATTAGCCTAAATCAGTGAAGGCCGTGCCAAACACACTGGTGCTCGGCTTCTTATATGTATACAGCCGAACGAAAACAAAAATACTCAGCAAAGAGTAAAAGTAAACAACAATTTCATTCAGTCTTATGAAAGCTTTTGAACAAAGCAGGTCTATGTCGCATTGCCTTTGGAAATTCATATATATTTTTTTTTAATTGGTACACAGAGAATATTTGTTTAAAAGAAACCTAAAATGTTGAGAAAATTTCGAAGACTTGAAAAACTTTAAATTAAACATTTTCTATAAATAACATACGTCGCCTTCATTTGACAACATTAAGTGCCTGATACACGATATCAAACTATTTGATTGTGTGCGTGTTTTGGTTTGATGGAGGTGATATACGCTGTCAAACTCGCTCATCAATATTCATTTTTAATCGTTCTTCGAAGTGTCAACACGCGGAAGATAGAGAAAAAATAATGAATAATAAAAAAAAATTTTGTGTTGCTATTGTCTTAGCAATAGCAATAAAAAAAAAAAAATTCGTATTGCTCAT
Source organism: Cordilura impudica (assembly GCA_963682025.1). Classification (NCBI taxonomy): domain Eukaryota; kingdom Metazoa; phylum Arthropoda; class Insecta; order Diptera; family Scathophagidae; genus Cordilura; species Cordilura impudica. The sequence goes on along the minus strand of OY821520.1, from coordinate 198,470,232 downwards.
TTTTCACATATTTGTTAGCATATTCCATACATTTTGTATCCCACAACGCAGGTAAAGAACGATACACTTCCAGCAGTTCTAATATAAAATTCTGCTTTTCCATTTTTCCGTGCGATGTTCACGCCACGCCATGAAACACAAAATGAATATTGACGACTTTTGCTGACAGACGACATCAAACGAAAATCAAAACGTTTGACGAAAATCAAAACGATTTTGATTTTCATCAAACTCACACACAACGTCTACGTGTAACCAAAACACGCACACAATCAAATAGTTTGACGGCAGTTTGATGTCGTGTATCAGCCACTTTATAGCTGTATTTTATTCATTTTTTTTTTAATATTAAAAAATAACCAGTTACTGGTAATTTTTTTAGTTTTTGGTAACATACTACTTAATAACCTTTGAAATTTCTTATCTTTTTAAGTTTTGCTATTTTGTGTTTTTTTTTTTTTTTTAAAGAAATGAATCACTTATTATTACTTATTTGATTTAATAAACTTCCAACTTATGGATAAAAGAGATTAATTGTTATTCACATTTTGTTTTACCTATTCAGAATGTACGATTTAAAATTTTAAAACAACAAAATATATTTGAAATTTTACCATATTCTTCGTGAATTCAACTATTTGCCCTTTTATGCATTCATATAAACATTCATACAAAATCTACACAAACCCATTTAATATCGGCGTTGTGTTACGTCCATGGATTTCGATTAGTGTAGTACAACTAACACATGCTCATAAACACTATACTAACTCAATTCCCTCGATGGGCACCACTGATGTAGATTCAATCAATTTTCGGGCGCAAACCGTGAATGAGAGAGCGAACCGCGAATCTTGCTGTCCGTGTGAACATAGCATAAGTCTCTGTGTGAATTTACTTTTTATTGAAAATATGTAAATGTTAATGTTTTGTGTAAAATTGTTTTAAAAAAATAAAAATTAAACAAAAATAAAATTTTTTAAATGAAAATATAAATACATATGTATGTATATATATACATTAGGCATTTTTTCATTGTATAAAAAACAAGAAGTTGTAGATTTTATCAATCAATATTACTGATTTCATTGTATGTATTTACATATTAAAAAAATATGTTTAATATGTTAAAAAAATTTAATTTTTGGAAGGAAAAAAATATATTCGATCGGAATGAAAAACGTATATTCGATCGGAAAAATATTTCAAATTTTATATTAAATAAATGCGTTATTTAATAATTCTATTAAAAAATTTTATATATTTAATTTTTGTATTAAAATTTTTTCAATATTTATGTTTTCGTGACAATTGCGTATTAGTAAAACAAATTTTGAATTTACAGAAATTAATTAATTAATTGTTTAGAACAATTTTTTTATTTTTCAATGTTTTAATAAATTATAGCATAAATATTATTGAAATATTTTATGCAAATAATATAATAATACACTCTTTTTAAAGCACTTCTTACACTTATAATTATTGATTAAAACAAGAGCGATTACAAAACTAAAATTTCATATGAATGGAGTTACCAGAACTAGTTTGTAATGAAATATCAGGGGAATTTTAGAATAATTGGAATATTAGTTAATGAAATGTAAATAAATGAGTTTCTTATATTTTTATTTCATAATTGAATTAATTGCAAAATAATTAAATATAGTTTTTATGTTACTTTATGTTATTTTCAAGTTATTAAAATTTTTTTACTACTTTTGTTAAACTAAATTTATTTATTCGATGAGTTTATAATTGTGTTTAAACGATTAATCAAATAATTTTTAACCGGTTGAAACTTAAGTTATTATTGTTTTCGAATATTTGAAATCCAATAAGTTAAATTAAGTTATTCGACTAATTTCGGAATTTTATTTAATATATTGTGGACTAGATATTTCTCACTGCGGGACACTTCAATGCTAAACATCCACAGTGGGGATCTAGATTAGTTAATCCTGAGGGAAGCGACCTCAAGTGCATAGTAATAATCAGTGCTATCAACAGGCAACCCAACATACTGACCAACAGATACAAGAAAAATACCAGATCTGTTAGATTTTTCGGTTTACTCTGGAATTTCTAGTCTGTTGTTAAATATAACTGATGTTGATAATTTAAACTCGGACCCTCACACCCTCCTTATTGCTTGTTTCAACACATTTTTGCAGTCAAAATTACAGCAACACAAAATTATTACTGGCAAAACCGATATTAAATTGTTTGAAAGTGTGATTGACAGAAATGCGATATAACTGTTCCAACAGATTTAGATGATGCTGTCTAAACATTCAATCATTTAATTCAAGAAGCCTGTTTTCTATCAACTCCAAATAAACCAACACAATGTACATACAACCAAATTTTGATATCTTCTGAAATTTGAGAAATTATAAGAAATAAAAGAAGACTAAGAAAAGCTTGGCAAAATAGTAGAAATACAAATGACAAGCTTATCTTTAATAAAGCTGCTAAAGATCTTAAAATAACACTCCATGGTGTGAAAAATTAGATGCTACAAAACTTTCTTAGAAATCTAACTCCGGTCAATAATAGAAGCGATGAGTTTAGCTTGTGGAAGGCAACAAGGAATATAAAAAGACTTACAAAAAGAAATATACCAATAAAAGATGTTAACGATATACATATGATGTAAAACAAATAAATGTAAGGCTGAAGCATTTGCTCTTCATATTCAAACGACATTCCAGCCCTATACCTATTATAACAATAATGTTGCAGAAATTCTCGAATACTTAGATAGTCCATGTCCAACGGATTGGCCCATAAAACACATTTCTCTTTCTGAAGTAAAAGAACAAATAAATAAACTTAATTCCAAAAAATCACGTGGTTATGATAGCATGGATGGAAAAGTGGTTAAATCTCCACCTAAGAGGGGTATACTATTTCTCACATTGTTGTATAACTCAATATTGAGATTTACTTACTCTCCCTTGCAATGGAAATGTGCAGAGATTGTAATGGTAAATAAACCAGAAAATAATGTTACATCCTATAGACAATTCAGTTTACTGGTTGAAAAGATTATTACCAGTTCTGGAAAAATTTAATATCATTCCTGAATACCAATTTGGTTTTAGATACATCAAATCCGTCGTATCGTTGACTTTATAAGAAACACATTGGAAATTAAGAAATTTTGTTCAGGAGTATTTTTGGATATACAACAAGCCTTCGATAAAGTTTGGCATGTTGGGTTATATTAAAATTAAAAAAAATCATGTGAGTACGATCACAGGGGAGATGTGTAAACATCTAGTAATTATAGATTTTTTATGTCACTTTTTTAAAGTGTATGTATCACTTATAGCAAACAACTGCAGGAACTCTGGTTATACTTGTGGGGTTGTTGAATTATGTATATGTTATACGTTTATATTGTGAAATTTTTGTCGTTTTACAGCAAAGGGTTATTGAATTAGCTGAAACAATTTTATATCATAATTTTTTCACTAATACAATCATAAGTCACACCGATTTGTCTTACGGCTCACAGCGTAACATGTGAGCTCACATGTGATTGTATTGTGAAATAGAAATTTACCCCCCTGCGCGTATAGATGTTTACACATCACAAACTACTCTCAACTCATTATTATTTACTATTAAAGTCATCTTTATCTGACAGAGACTTTAATGTTAAATGGTGAATACTCACAATTCTATTACATCAAGGCAGGTGTACCACTGGGCAACGTTTTAGGACCAATTCCCTACACTATATTTCTACCGAATATGCCAATAACCGAAAACATACTAGTTGTAACATATGCCGACGACACTGCATTACTAGATTCTGATGAATGTCCAAATAATGCATCTAGTTTAGTGCAGAGGGAACTCAATGCAATTGAAGCTTGGTTAAACAAATGGAATACTAAAGTCAATACTGCAAAATCTTTACCCATTATTTTCTCTTTACGACATGGCAACAGCGGCAATGTATATATGAACAATATAGAAATTCCTCAGAATGATTAAATATTTAGGAATAAAAGCGAAAAACAGCAATTAGATATTAAAACGAAACGACTATTCTGGCTTCTTGGTTCAAAATCACAGCCAAGCTTATAAAACAAAGTTTCAATTTATAAAACTATTTTTAAACCAGTCTGGACATACGGGGCAACAGCCAGCAATTCGAACATTGAAATCTTACAAAGATATCAGTCAAAAACTCTTAGGTCAATTTGAAACTCTCCAATGGTTTGTAGTTTAATTTAATGATTTGAAATTTAAGTTATTATTGTTTTCGAATATTTGAAAACTGGATTCTATTTAATGTATTAATCGATTTATTCTTATCCGTTTGCAATAATAACGCCTTTTAAAATTTTGTTTTTGCATTTTTTAATTTAAATTTAATTAAGTTATGTGATCAGTCAATGGATTCCGTTTAAACGATTGAAAAACCCGTTACTACTTGTTTGAAAAAATAAAATACAGCCATTTCACTTTTTTGGAAAAGTTAGGTTAAATAAAGTTAATATTACCATTTTTTTATTACAATTTTTAGAAATTAATAAATTAAATTAAGTTATGCGATCAAGTATTAGATTTCAGTTAATCGGTTAAAATAAAACTGATTATTTTCAACCACTTTTTAAGAGGTAGTACACCAGTAAAATTATTCGACGAAATATGGTTCAATTGAATAAGTGTTATTAGGTTGAAATGGTTAAATTAAATTATGTTATTCGACCTTTTTGATGATTTGATTTAATCGAATAATTCTTATTGATTTAACCTTCCGATTAGTGTGTCTCCCGGTGGCCTTAAACAAGTGAAAATGTCCACAGGGACCTATAAGTTATTGTTTTTATACCCTATACCACTATGTGGTTTGGGTATAATGACTTTGTGCTGCTGTTTGTAACAACCAAAAATATTTGACCTAGACCCATCTTTAATTATACCGATCGAATCAGAATCACTTTCTGAGTTGATTTAACAATGTCCGTCCGTCCGTCCGTCCGTCCGTCCGTCTGTGTGTCCATGTAAAGCTTGTAATCAAACTGCAGGTCGCAAATATGAATATATTTTGATGAAATTTGGTATATAAGCTTTTATCGGCCATGGGATGAACGCTATTGAAATTGGTGAGAATCGGTCCATGGTCAGACCTAGCCCCCATACAAATTACCCATATGAAATCGACATAAATTGCCATAAGATCCAAATTGTCATATAGGTCTTACTCAAATTGGGTTTGTATGCCTTCATTACATCCACTAATGAGTAGTCCAAAAATGCTCCCTTTGACCCCATATAGAGCTGCTTCCCGATCTTCACTTAAATCTATTAAAAACAAAAATATTGCACTGATTCTTCTCAAATTTTGTTTGTATATATTTTTGCAAAATACAAGAGACTTTACCAAACATGATCAGGATCGGTCCATTTTTGGACCTAGTCCCTTTATAGATATAGCATCCGATATGAACTTTTTCATATCTGCAGTCAAAAAAAATTAATAAAAATCCCACTCAAATTTGGTTTTTGCTTATTTTCAATGTCCAGTTAGTTGGGCCTAAGAGATAGGGTTTCTAAACGCATGGTATAGGGTATCGTATAGTCGGTCTAGACCGACTATAATTTTCTTACTTGTTTTTTTTTTCTTTTTTTAGATTATATAAAATATTAAAAGAGATCAAGAATTTTTTTATTTTTTTTTTCGGTTTTATTTAATATTAAAATACATGACAAAATTAAATTAATCACAGTTGTGATGCTTTTTGCTGATTTTCTAGTTCGAGTGTGGAGGTATTGCAACGATGCAGCAATGTTGAATGCACAAACTGCTTTGTAGCAAGTAATAAGTAAATATATATACAAACACTTTTGACCAACACAATCGGCTTCCTTCTGTGTTCGAAGACTGGGCGAAACAAATTTAAGCAAAACCAAAGCTCTTCGTATTGCATATTTGTGGTTTTTGGTACTGCTATGTAAATAATGTTAAGCCTTTAAAAGTCATTGCTTCATATCGGAAACAAATTGATACTACCTGATGTTTTCAAACCAGTGAAAATGACTGGTCTGGTAAGCGTTCGATTTTTTTGAAAAAAAATTTTTTTTAAAAATTAAATTGTTTTATTTCTTTATTAACTTTTTGGTAGCTACTGATGCAATATTTTAATAACTGCGTTTTATGTACCTTCTTCGCTCATTTTTTATACCCTAACCACTATGTGGTTTGGGTATAATGACTTTGTGCTGCTGTTTGTAACTACCAAAAATATTTGACCTTGACCCATCTTTTATAATACCGATCGACTCAGAATCACTTTCTGAATCGATTTATCGATATCCGCCCGTCCGTCCGTCTGTGTGTACATGTAAACCTTGTAATCAAACTACAGGTCGCAAATATAAATATATTTTGATGAAATTTGGTGTATAAGCTTTTATCGGCCATTGCCATTGCCATAAGATCCAAATTATCACATAGATCTCAGTCAACTCGGGTCTGAATGTGTTTATTAAATCCATTAATCAGTAGTCCAAAAATAATCCCTATAGGAAAATTCTTAGTCATGGGCTCCATATAGTGCTGCTTCCCGATCTTCACTAAAATCTATCAAAATACAAAAATATTGCACATATCGTATAGTCGATCCAGAACGACTATAATTTTCTTACTTGTTTTATTTTATAGATTTAACTTATTTTTTTTTAAATATTGATATGTTCTGCTATTTGGTTAGATATTCTAAATATTCTACTCTTAATAATTTAAATATTAAATAGGTTTTTGTATATAGTTTTAAAAATTATGATGAATTATTAAGTAGACAAATATAAAATCTTGAACTCATACTCGTATATTCTATAATGAAACAATGTAGATAATATTTAACAAATAAATAAATTTAATTGAAAAATAAAAAAATACTTATTTTAATTTACATTAACTCATATATTATTTATATTTTTCTTAATAGAAAAATAAACTAAAGCAGATTAAAAACAAGTAAGAAAATTATAGTCGGTCTAGACCGACTATACGATACCCTATACCATGCGTTTAGAGACCCTATCTCTCAGGCCCAACTAACTGGATATAGAAAATAAGCATAAACCAAATTTGAGTGGGATTTTTATTAATTTTTTCGGCTGCAGATATGACAAAGTTCATATCGGATGCTATACATATATGGGGACCAGGCCCAAAAATGGACCGATCCTGACCATGTTTGGTAAAGTCTCTTGTATTTTGCAAAAATATATACAAACAAAATTTGAGAAGAATCAGTGCAATATTTTTGTTTTTTGATAGATTTAAGTGGACTAAGAGTTGTCCAATAGGGATCATTTTTGGACTACTGATTAATGGATGTAATACATACATACAAACCCAATTTGACTAAGATTTGTATGATAATTTTGATCTTATGGCAATATATGTTGATTTCATATGGATCATTTGTATGGGGGCTAGGTCTGAACATGGACCGATTCTCACCAATTTCATGGTCGATAAAAGATTAAATACCAAATTTCATCAAAATATATTCATATTTGCGACCTGCAGTTTGATTACAAGCTTTACATGGACACACAGACGGACGGACGGACGGACATCGTTAAATCGAATCAGATAGTGATTCTGATTCGATCGGTATAATTAAAGATGGGTGTAGGTCAAATATTTTTGGTTGTTAAAAACAGCAGCACAAAGTCATTATACCCAAACCACATAGTGGTATAGGGTATAAAAAACTACATGCAAAAAGACATGCAACTAAAAATCATGGTACGAGTGCAAGAGGTTTTTGGTGGCAGCTTCAAAAGAGAATTAAGAATTTAGAAAATCATCGTTTGAATTGGGTGTGTGTGTAACGTTATTATCGACAATGAAAACTGCTGCCAATAAGGAAATGAGTTTTATAATATTTCACACGGGCACTGCTTGATTGTTAAGTTTTTATTTGGGTAGCTTGGACATAAACCATGTTATAAGTATACTTGTTATCGACTGAATCATGTAATTGTTGATAGGTCCATATGGAATTCCACATTTCCATTGCCTTATTGCCTAGCCCAGAAACAAACCAAGTTAAAAAAGTCATACTTTTTTTTCCCATTATTTTGAAATTAAAATTTATTGGACCAAACAATGTGTGTTTTAAGCCGATTAATAAAATAACTCAAAACTGGTTCAAAATTATTTTTTTTTAATTCTTTGAAATTGTTTAATTGTGTAGACGGTTAACTGAATAACTCTTAATCAGTTTATGAATAAATTCTTATTTTTCAAATATTTGAAATTGTTGGATTCTTTTTATTTAAAAATTTTTCAACGATTGAAAAGAAATTATTTTTTGGAAATTGTACTTTGGGGTTAAAAAAATTGTTGTATTTTGTTTAATCGATTAATCGAATGATTCTTAATGGATTGTAATAAAATTCTTATTTTTTTCGAATTCTTTAAGATTTAAAATAAATTCAGTTGTTCGACCAATTTTTAAAATCGATTTAGTTGATTATTCGAATAATTCTTGATGGATTGACTTTAAATTTCTTACGTTTAAACTTTTTTTTGGTTGCTAAAACAAATTAAGTTATTTGACCAATTTTTGGATTTTATTTAATCGATTATTCGAATTATTCTTAATCGAATGAAATGAAAATTCTTATTTTTTTTTTTTTTTAATATTATTAAAAAAAGTTATTTTGTTGGAATATATTTGGTATTGATATAATCGATTATTCGAAAAATTAATAACTGGTTCCAAAATATTCTTATTTTTGCCCCAATTTTTTGAAATTCTAAAATTAAGTTATTCGGTATAATCGATTAATCACATAATTCTTAATCGGTTGTAATAAAAATTCTTATATTTTAATATTTTTAAGTTTTAGAATAAATCAGTTTTTTGACCAATAACAGATTCTATTCTTAATCGATTGAAATAAAATTTCTTATGTTTTTAATTTAGTTATTTGGCCAAATATTGCATTTTATTTAATCGATTATTCGAATAATTCTTAGTCTATACACCACCATTTTTTAATAAATAAGAAACGCATATTAATTTCTTTTTTTTTTAATTTTAATCTCAAACAAAAACAAAGTTGAGTTTTAAATACAAATGACCAGTAAGTACCAGCAAATCAACTTTGTGGCCGAGATTCTCGTTTATTTTATTTTGTTGTGTTTTTATAATAATTATTTCAATTTTATTTTTTGCTCATTGTACAGCAGTTATTTTTTTTTTGTAAATTTTATATTTTTTTCTAAAAGTTTACTAAAAATAACAACTTAATAAATAGTAAACTTAAAAATAAATTTTTATAGTTTTTTTTTTTTAAAGAAATTAATAAAAATAAAGATAATATGAACAAAATTAAGATAGCATATATATTAAATGTAATAGTTCTATAAGAGCATGTTTTCTTTGGCTACCATTTAAACAAGGACCAGTTGTTTAAAGTGATGGACAAATGAAATGGGTTCGAAAAAATAAAATTAATTAAAATGTAACTTATTATCTGTTAAATATTTCCATGACAATATTATTGCAGTTTTTATTTATTTATTATTTTATTAATGTTGTTTTTTATTCGTATGGGTTTGTTTTAATATGTTTAATTTTTTGAAATAATATTGTTAAAGCTTTAATAACTATTGCATACATTTTTGTAGGTTTTTAATTTTAACTTTTACAACTAAAATTTTAAGTTATTGTTTATTAATTTTAGTTTAGCAGTTTTATTATATTTGTATTTCTTTGTTCAGTTTATAGCTAAAGATGAGCATTACATAGTTTTTTTTTATATTTTGTTTAATTATTATTATTATATTTATTATATTTTTTCTTAATGTTTTTACTTTTTAAATAAAGTATTCACAGCCAATTTTTTTATAAAAATTATATTATTTTTAATGTTTTTTATGTATGAAATTTAGTACATTATTTGCTATAAATGATCCATTACTTGCAAAATCATGTACATTTTTTTTTTCTTATTATTAAATAATGTTGAAATCCATATAATGAAATTTCTTTGAATAAAATATTTTACATTTCAATATAATTCGTTTTACTACTAAACCAAAGGAAGAACTTTTTAACATATAAGTTAATATTGTACAGCTAAAAGGATTTTAATGATCGCTAAAATAAATAACATTTAGTGGAAAATAATGTCTTCCGAATCAATAATAAGCAATTGCGTTTTTTTTAATGAAATCATACTTTTAAGGTCTCTTATAGGAAAAAATATCAATAGCAAAATTAAAAATATCTATAAACATTACCGATAAACTGAAATTTAAGAGTTAGAAAGTATTATTTTGGAATTCTGATTAAGATAAATATTTAAAAATAATTTTTTAAGCCACTGTTCAGTTTAAAAATTAAATTTAGATATTAAACGATACTAAAACATATAAATTAATTGTTGTTGTTTGTAGACCAATGTAACAATTTTTTGTATTTTTTTTTTTATAAATTAATGTTTTCCAAATTAACAACTCAATGACCAAAGTGAGTATTAATTTAATAAAATCATTCTTTTAAAGGTCATTTATAAACTGACCAGGATTTGGTGTATCTCAAACATGTTAAAGTATAAATCCGTTATAAATATTGCAAAAACTAATTGATATTTTAAACTTGTGAATGCATTATTTTACAGTTCTATTCAAAAATTTTAACTAAAATTATATAAATCATTCTAAGAACATTAGGAAACTACAAATTGATAAATAAAGAAATAATTTTTTTTATAAATATAATTTTTTTTCAAAAAAGAAATCATTCTTTGACAACACTTATATAGATATTAGAGACTTTGAAATATTCGTTGAATGCTGTAATAGTTTTAGGAAGGAATTAATACCACATAAACAAAACAATGACCAATTGAGCTGTTTTCTATGAAATCATTCCTGTAAAGGCCTGTTATAGATAAAATTATTAAATAGTTTTTCAAAATTTTGGTATTAAAAAAAAAACATTATTTCTACAATGAAATCATAAATAAAAAATTCATTGAAAATTATTAACTTTTCCACAACAGATCTGTTATGAAAAGTGTGCCAAATAAATAAATTAAACTCTAACTAAATACTTTTAGTGAAATCATTCGCTTAAAGGTCATTTATAGAGAAAGATGAAAGAAATATTTCATTATACAGATTGATTCACATATAAAATGTCAATAAACCTTATAAAGATCGATTGAAATAAAAAATGTTTGAGGTTCTGTTTTAAGAAATAAAGTCAGAGTGATAATAAAAATAAAAATCGTTTTTAAAAATTGGCTACATAAACACCAATTTTCTTTTATTTTTGTGTATTATTTTAATAGAAATCATTCCTTTAAGCATCGAATAACCAATTGAAGATATTATTTTAAATCATTGTCTTAAAATTCTTTTATTGTTTGAACGGAAATATTTATTTTTATAAATCTTTTTACAAATCTAACATAAATCAATTAAATATTTAAATATATGAATGCTTTATTTTCGATAGAGAAACAAATTTATTCTTCTTTTTTTTATTAATTTATATTATAAAATCAATCGAAATATTTAAAATTCGATAGAAAACCTTCAGTGTTCTGTTTAATGATGACTAAAATCAATTTAACTTTATAATATTTTAATTCTTTAAAAGTTCTGCTTAAGAAACTCTTCTTAATGATGATTTCTAACATTACATTTCAATGACGTATTGAAAACATTATTTTAATGAATTCATTATTTTAAAGGTCCTTTCTTGGTCTTTTATTGTTCTTAAAAGAACTGTAAATTATTGCTTTGAAGAAAGATAATTTAAGTGATTTCTTTTATTTGAGTGCATTCTTTTAGTAATCTGTAATGATAATTTATAATTTAATTGATCTTTTAAGCTGATCTTGAAGATCTAAATTAATTGATTATGTTTAATGTTACTACAAAACATCTGTAAGAGAATGATTTCTAATTTAGCATCTCAGTGACCAATTTAATGTTTTTTTAATGAAATAATTCTTTTAAAGCTCTTTCTTAATTTGAAAAGAATTTTGTTATTTGTTAAAATTTAAAAAAAAAACTTTTCGTCTATTTTTATTTTTTTAAAAATGATTTCGTTTACGAACAAACAAATTTCGAAAAACGAATCATTCTTTTAAACTACTGTTATGAATCTAAATGAATAATTATGTTTAATATAACCACAAAAGATCTGTAAAAGAATTATTTCTAATATAACATTTCAATGACCAATTGAATGTTTTTTTGATGAAATCATTACTTTAAGGCTCTTTCTTACATTGAAAAGAATTGTATATTTATTCAAATTTAAAACAACTTTTAATGAATTTTTATTTTTAATGAATCTAAATGGACATTATATTCAATAGCGCCACAAAAGATCTATAAAGGAATGATTTCTAATTACACATTTCAATGGCTGATTGAAAATATTATTTTATTGAATTCATTCTTTTAAAAGTCTTGTCTTGGTTGAACAGTGTATTGTTTTTAAAAACATCTATAAAAGTGTTGCTTTAAGAAACATGACTTGAGTCAATTTAATTTTTTTAAATGCATTCTTTTAAAGATCTGCTTAACAAATTCTACTTAAATACGTAATAATGTAAAACAAAATTCTGATTTGATAATTTTACAAAAGAAACTACTGTAATTGATCTAAATGAATAGATTATGTTTAATATTACCACGAACATCTCTAAAAAAATAATTTCTAATATAACATTTCAATGAGCAATAGAAAATATTATTTTAATGAATTCATTCTTGGTTGAACAGTGTATTTAAAAAAAAACTGTACATTATTGCTTTAAGAAAGATGACTTAAGTTAATTTATTATTTTTTATTTGATGACAATTGATAATTGAACTAAAAAAATTGAGTAAAAGAAAACATCCTTTTTAACTGAAATTATTGATCTAAATTAATTGATTAGGTTTAATATTACCGCAAAAGATGTGTAAAACAACGATTTCTAATTTAGCATTTCAATTTCCAATTAAATGTTTTTTTTTAATGAAGTAATCCTTTTAAGGCTTCTTAGAGCGAAAGGAATTGTCTATTTATTCAAATTTAAAATAACTTGTAATGTATTTTTATTAAAAGAAAAAGAAATCTTTTGCAAACAAAAAAGAATTCGGAGAAGAAATGATTCTTTTAAACTAGTGCTATGAATCTAAATTAATTAATTATGTTTAATATAACCACAAAAGATCTGTAAAAGAATAATTTCTAATTTAACATTTCAATGACCAATTGAAAATATTATTTTAATGAATTCATTCTTTTTAAGGTTGTGTCTTGGTTGAACAGTGTATTGTTAAAAAAAAATCTAAAGTATTGTTTTAAGAAAGATAATTTAATTTTTTTAAATTGGAGTGTTTTCTTTTAGTAATCTGTAATATTAATTGATAATTGAACCAAAAAATCACTAAAAGATATCATTCTTTAAAACTACTGTTATTGATCTAATTGAATTGATTATGCTTAATAATACACAAAAGATATGTAAAAAAATGATTTCTTATATGGCATTTCAGTGACCAATTGAATGTTTCTTTAATGAAATCATTCTTTTAAAGCTCTTTTGTAGTTTGAAAAAATTCTCTATTTATTAAAATATAAAAAAAGTTTTAATGTATTTTTATAAAAAAAAACAATTCGTTTACGAACAAAAAAATTTCGAAAAATAAATGATTCTTTTAAACTAAAGTTATGAATCTAAATGAATTAATTATGTTTAATATTATCACAAAAGATCTATAAAAGAATGATTTCTAATTTAACATTTCAATGACCAATTGAATATATTATTTTAATGAATTCATTCTTTTTAAGGTCTTGTCTTGGTTAAACAGTGTATTGTTTAAAAAAAAGTTCTAAAGTATTGTTTTAAGAAAGATAATTTCATTTTTTTTAAATTTCAGTGCATTCTTTTAGTAATCTGTAATAATAATTGATAATTGATAACTGAACTAAAAGAACTTAATTAAAAGAAAGCTTTATTTTAAACCGATCTTATTGATATAAATGAATTGATTAGGTTTAATATTACTACGAAAGACTTGTAAAAGAATGATTTCTAATTTAGCATTTCAGTGACCATTTGAATGTTTTTTTAACGAAATCATTATTTTAAAGCTCTTTCTTAGTTTGAAAATAAATGTCTATTTATTGAAATTTAAAATAATTTTTACGGCTTTTTTGTTTTAAGAATTCATTCTTTCAAACCACCGTTATTAATTAAAATTAATAATTTTGTTACCACAAAAGATCTGCAAAAGAATGTTTTCTAATATATCACTTCAATGACCAATTGAATTTTTTTTTAATTAAATCATTCTTTTAAAGTTCTTTTATAGTTTGCACTTAATTAAATATTGAACAAATCTGTAAAAGTTAGCTTTATGCTAGCAACATAACAATGACCAATTGCTGTGTTCAAAGTTTGAAAGCATACTTTTAGAGTTATGTTTAAGGAATCAGTGGTTGGATATTAAGAATAATGAAAATAACTAGAAAAATATAAATCCATAACAAATTTTATTTAACAAACCATTAAAACTCTGCAATTCATATTTGAAATTATTAAATTAAAATAATTTTTTAATAATTGCATAGTTTTAAGGATCTGTTAGCACAAAAAACAAAAAAAAGTAAAAAAAATTGATTTAACAAATTATTAAAACCTTGCATTTTATATATCAACCATTAAATTAAAATTGCATAGTTTTAGGGGTCTGTTTGAAATTTTATAAGAAAATTTAAATGAAAATTTGTTTTACAACCATAAAAACCAAATCAATGACCAAATGATTTGATTTTTATTTAAAACTCTACAAAATTGTGCAGTTTTTGTTTGAATGCACTCAAAAGATTGGAAATAATTTAAAATTTTTTGGATTATTTAAATAAAAAAAAAAAAAAAAATAGAAATTAAAAAAAATATATTTCAGTTCAAATTTAAAAATTCAGTGACCATTTAAAGTGGTATTTTTTCATTGGAGTATATGTTTGCAATTTATTAAAACTGTAGAAATGGATCTTTTGATACTAAAAACTAAATCAATGACCAGTTGATATAATTTTTATATTCATTTTAATTTTTACTCCTTACACTCAACAAAAATGTTAGTAGTTTTCGTATATCTTCAATTACCTTTTCTTTAAATTTGTTTTAATTTTGTTTTTGTATTGTTTTTTTTTTCGGGTTTAATTATGTAGTTTTATTAATATTATGAGTATTATGTTTAGTTTAATCTTTAAAACTTGCTACTTTTTACTTTCAGTTCTAAGTACGAGTATGTTCTAGTATTTTTGTATTTTTTGACTTTCCTTTCAATAATATCGATGTTTTTTATTTATTTATTATAGTTATTAGTTTTTGTGTTTTTTTTTATCAATAATAATATGTGTGTATAATTTTATGTTTGTTTTTAAAACTTAGGCACATTAACACCCTAACAATATATTTTAATTATTTACTTATTTTCATTTATATATTTGTATTTTATATAATTCTAACCGTATAAATAGTTTAGAAGTTCATTTATTGGTAAATGTTTCCCTTTCTTTCTGTTTGTAAACCAATAAGACACAGTGCAACAAATAGAGCTATAATGACCAGAGTTTAAACATGTTCTAGCAACATTTTGGTTGTAATAGATTCATGGCCTCATATGTTTAATGATTTAACTTTGTATAAAGGAGAATGATGTTTTTTTTTTAAATTAAATATCTTGTTTCATTTTCCTTTTTCCAATTAATCCACTATTGTTTTTGTAGGCTCATTCGGGATATAAAGGTCTCTATTAAAAATTGCAAAGAATTATTTTACTGTATACCGAATGCTAGAAAGGCTTTTGAGTCCACTTGCCGTAGATTCCAAAGAATTTTTAATAAGAGAAATAGTCTTCTGACTATTGGAATTGAAACTTTAAGCATTACAGATATCAACCGAAAACTTTAATATTAGAGTTTTCCTTAGAACCTCAGAAGCTTATGTTATATTTTTTAAATTCTTAAAATTAGAAAACGCATAATTTTATTTTATATATGGCGGATTTCATGTCAAGTGTACCAACTTTTGAAACCGATCGGGATGAAATTAGCACCAAGGTTGGTCCTATTGGATAGTAGTTTAGACATAATTTTTCAACAAGATCGGTCAAGATCTCTCTGAGTTAGAGGCGATCTAAATTTGGAATTTTGGCCAAACAGGTGTTTTTTCTCATCCATGTAACTTATTACCTATTGTTCTTAGAAAAATTTTTTTATTGTCAAAATAGCAGGTGCCCAAGATACAAGTTTTTGTATTAGGTGGAAATATATTATGGCCATTCTCCGAAATACCAGTTTATTTATTATTTTATGACACTTGACTTTAAAAAGTGGGTGGAGAAGTAGAAGTTAAAAGGTAGTTTATTTTAATATGTTGAAAAGGTAAAAAATAACATGTAGTTTATTTTTATTATCTAATATTTTATTTAATATTATTATTATTATATATTAATTTAATTATTATTACAAATAAATAAAAAATAATAATTTTTCAACATTTCTATAGAAAAAAAAGTGATTTTTTTCCTGAGGTTAGCATATTCTGGGTATTACAGTATCAAGGGTATGAAATTTTAGTTAGGTATGTTACATACCTTCGGAAAGGTTAATTTGTCTAGTTTCTCAGTATAAGTTTTATTTGTAAGTTTTACACACAAATAGGAAAAAATTCAAAATAGTGCATTTGTGAAAAATTGAAAAACCGTTGTCTTGAGTTACAAAACATTTATTTTGATAGATATCCCACTCGCATCCCACTAAGCGACCAAAAAGCTCTTAACGGAAAAATCCTAAGCTTTCTTATGAGCGAAAAAATGCCCTTTTTGAAAAAAAAGGCAAAAAAAAAGTAAAAAAAAAAATTTTTTTTTTAAAGTATTTTTTTTTTCCGAAATATTGAAGAAATAGCTATCTAAACTATTTGGAAGAAAATTTTCTAAGAACAATAGGTAATAAGTTACATGGATGAGAAAAAACACGTGTTTGGCCAAAATGTTAAATTTTGATCCCCTCTAACTCAGAGAGATCTTGACCGATCTTGTTGAAAAATTGTGTCTAAACTACTATCCAATAGGACTAAACTTGGTGCAAATTTCATCCCGATCGGAAGACATCGGTTTCAAAAGTTGGTGCACTTGACATGAAACCCCCCATATATATTAATTAATTAATTTTTTTTTTTTCTTTTTTAAATAAGAACTTAAAAATCGTTTATAAAAATTATAAAAATAATATAATTCAATTGTTCCACTGTGCTTACTCTCAAAGAAATATTATAGTTAATTGAGACCTGTTTTGTTTTTCGATTGATTAGGATTTTTCAAATCAAATATTCATAATATTTTGTCTTCTGAAGCAAATATTTTTAACAAAATTTGAGGAATAGTATATTTTTCATCGCTATCAGATTCTATGTAATACTTGATTATAAAAAAAATCTTAACACCCAATGAAATTTGTTGATTTCTATACATATTACCTAATAATGGTTTCAGCTCCATAGTGATGGGTACATAGCAATTTTTTTTTAACATTTTAATATATTTCTGTATTTACGCATTTTTTTTTAATTTTTTATTGAAATTTATGTTTGGATTGAAAAGGATTTATGTCTCACCATTCACTATATAATAATTTAATACAAGTTTTAAACATGAGTTTTAGTGAGTTATAGGAGCATATTTATTAAATTCAATAGCTTCAATTTGTAAACTGAAATGTAGTGTTGAAAAAAAAAAAATTAAATAATAAAAAATGGGTGCTATTTTTTTGTAAGAGTTTTTAAACAGCCATACCTTGCAAAAATCAAACGGTTTATGCTTTTAAATCTACAATTTCTACAGACAAAGTGTAAGAACATCAATTCCAAAGCTTGAAACGTTGTTTACCAACATTATTTAAACATAAACATAATGTTTATTATACACATGAAACCACAAAAATTAAATTTTGTATGAAAAGTCCATTTAAAAAGATCGTTAAAAATAGAAATTATCGGTGTACCTCTAGAAATTTTCAGGATGTCTTCAGAAAATATGTGGAAATATATCTGAATAATTTTTTAAATTTTATATGGCTGTATGATTGTGAATTACACAAATGGATGATCCCCTCTAAAAAGACTGCAAAATTATTAAATAAATTAATTTAAATAAATATTGCCTAGAGGAGCCAAAAACTTTTAAAGCCAGCGACGCTGTACAACAATGTTCGGACTATTGCACAGTGTAGTTAACCTTCAAATTGTTATACTATAAAAATTTAAAGTTAATTTTCTTTCTTTTTTGAACAGTATTATTATTACTAGCAGATTCCAGCGCTCGAAATTCGAGTGCAATTTTAACTTAGCCAATTCACAAAACAAAACTTTTATGGTTTATTATTATTGTGAATGAAGCTAACAAACTCATTTACAAACACATTAACAAATTTAATATAATACACATATGATATGTGTAATTTTATGAATGTGTTAGTAGCAACTTTAAATCAAGAGTACTCAAAATAAAGGAAAAAATTAAAAATCTGTAAATCTGCAAAACGGTAAAAAAGAAATACCTTTCAAATAATATACGCGTGGTCAAAATCGAGATAAAACGATAGAACAAAACATCGGTCACAAGAAATCGCCTAGCATATTAATATTATAGATTTCTTATTTATTGAGATTGTTTATAAAAAGAACTAATTTCCATCTGAAAAATTCATTACACTGTCCAACAATTTTTTGGATTGTTGTACAGTGTTAATTAATTGTGTTTAGTACTTTTTAAAATACAGCAATTTGAATGTTGCATATCGTGGTTTTTCATGTTGGCGACAATTTTAAATTTTTAAACGCAATCTGCAAAATTTGGAAGAAATTGAAAATGGTTAGACTTAGAATTATGTCTTTGCTTTTATGTCTGTTATATGTATGAATAGTGTTCCTAAACATAGATCGGAATGTATAACAATGTTTCAATTGTTATACACTTGAAACCATTAAAAATCGATTTTTGTAGGTATTTAAACATTTTTCGTTTTCAATTTTAAACAAAAATTAAAATAATGAGCAAATATAAATCCTAGAAATTTACCTTTAATTTTTTTATACAAATTTCAATTGTTTTTGGCGTTTCGTTGAATAAACTAAACTAATAATGCCGGTTTTCTCAATGTATCGTCAAACTGCCTGTTACTTAACCAGGATATAAATTTATTGGAACGATAAACTGCCGGTTAACAATTTTGGTTTTCTCAATGTACCGACAAAAACATTATTTTCAGTTGGCAATGCCTCTCAAAATGCGTACGAAAATTGGCAGAATTATTTGTATTTGGCAATGACTCTCAAAATTGATATGAAAGTTGGGAGAATAATTTATCTGTACGATAAATAAATAATTGGCAGATGAGTGCCGGTTAGCTTTGCGACAAAATAGAAGCAAACCAGACATTGAAAAAACCAAATTTCTTTAGTCGGCAGTTTCTCGTTGGGATAAAAGATAATCGCCTATTGAGAAAACGGTCATAAGTCTTTTATAACAATGTTTATAAACACAGATGGCAGGGCCGTTTGTAGAAACTAAAAATTGCTGAATATTATTATTTACATTAGTTTTAAAAAATTTTGACAGAGCCAAAAACCTTTAAAATCAGCCATTAATTATTTCATTCTCTTTAGTACTTTCTATATATCAGTGGTCACAAGCATTAACCGCCTAAGTTGAAACTTATGATTTTGAGAGAGCTTCTTTAGTAGAATATGATAGCAAAGATAACCCAAATCGTCGTAATGGGGCTTCATTACGACTTAGATCAGTATGTTTTCAATAATAACTTTTTATTAAACAGTGCTAGAGAAATGGGGATTTCACGTAAATATAAAGCGTTTTTAGTAGAATATGATAGCATACATAACGCAAATCGTTTTTAAGTCGACTTAGGCTGTTATCGCTTGTGACCATATATTATAATACATAAATCACTTGAACATATGTGAAATGTGAATAAGTTTTAGAAAATTATTCCTTAAAACACGCATTCAAGCTGCTAAATTTCTAAGAAATCGAAAATAGTTTATCTTGGAATTTTTTAATTGCGACAAATGTATTTTAAAATTAAATTCCAACAACTTTTTTTCGTGACATAAAAATAATTATTTTGTATGAATATATGTATATTTATTTATGTGGACAGACAGACGGACATTACTAGGTCAATAATATATAAATCCAGCAAAAAGATTATCCGAATAAGTGAAAATGAGTCCAAACTAGTATTCTGGATAATGATATTTGAAAAGGGGTTGTCCTTCGACAAAAGTTGAAGAAGAACATCTTAAGCAGCCCAACAAAGAAAAGAATATCCGAAGCAGGGGAATAACTTAACTTAATGTAAAGTACATTTTAATTAGGATATCATAACAAATCACTAATTTTGAATAGGCATGTTTTGGAATATTTTTTTTGCACTTCTTGGCACTTTTTATCAATTTAAAGTTTTAATATTTAATAGCTTTATTTTTTTATACATATTTTCCCTATATTTGTCATTTTTTTTTTTTTTGTTAATGGAAGACTTATTAGTTTTTCTTATTTAAATATCAATTATCCTATTGCCAAAATCATTTATATATAGTTGATAATGTAATAAATGTTTTTCTTGGATCCTGATTGATTTGGAATTTTGGATAATAATCAATAGGGCCTTAGTTTTTTATAGTTTCTGTGCAGTTCATTTGAACAAGTGACTCTTCTGAATATACATATAACCTTAAAAACTATTTTAATGGTTACTTTTTTCAATTAAAACTTTTAGTTTTCAAATTATTTTTTCCCCGGAAAATGTGATTATTTAATTGCTGTGTTCTTTTAAGCATTAAATGTGTAGTTTATTCACAATAACTTAAATTATATAAAATCACAGAAATTTGTATAAAATGAAATCCAAAGAATGTCTCCTTTTGAAAAATGTCTTCCATTTGTTTTGCTGTGTAAATTAATGAATATTTAATATTCTGTTATTTTTCATTGGAGCGAAGGTGATAATTAAAGTAGATGCTGAATTTTGATCAAAAAAGCGATTTAACCCTTCCACGCCCAATTCTGCGTACACGTTTTCTGATTTTCAATTACTGTAACTTTTTTCTTATTCTCTTAAACTAATCAACACTTAATAAGTTTGTTTCTTTTCTCATTTATTTTATAATTCTGGACTTTAACATAAAGCTGATGTTCGCTATAAAGCCAAAGTTGTTTTTTTATTGACTTGAAGGGATCATAAATTATTGAAAATATATTTTTTTTTTCGTTCTGTTATAGATAAATATATTGATTAAGGAAGCGATTTAGCACTTTTATGCCCAATGTTGCTTACAAGTTTTTCTGGCCTTAAACCACTGTGACGTTTTTCGTATTCACTTAAATTACTCTGCACTTAATATATTTGTTTCTTTGTTTATGCCACTTCGCATTTGTGTATTTTTACACTGAATTGCTGGTCGTTGTAAAGGCCATCTATAAAAATTTCTAAGGAACAGAAATTTTATAAAGTTTATATTTTTATTAATTTGAAGAGTTCTAAATTATTGGAAATATATTTTTTTCTGATATTTTTTAGTAGACTAATGTTCGGCAGATAAAAATATTGCTGAAGGAAGCAATTTAACCGCTTTTTTTTTTTAAATTCATCGACTTTAGTTTGTCTGCACTGTAAAGCGAAGACAAACCTTTCGGGCCCACTTTGCATACACGTTTTCTGACTTTGAGTCACTGTGACTTTTTTTCTATTCAGTCAAAGAAAAGTGAACTTAATAATTTGGTATCGTCTAGACATTTCTCTTATTATTCATGTACTTCAGCATTGAGTTGATCTTTGCTGTAAAGCTATTGGAGGCAATTGGCAAAAATGTTTAAAAATTGATTTTATTAAATTTTTTTGCTGAGCAAAAAAGGCTTTACTGGATGCCTGAATGTATAGAAAATATATTTAGCCTTTATTGTATATTTTAAATTTCCATACCTAAAGAAATAGTTCGGCGAAAAGATATTTAGCTCCAACAAATTAAATTATTGATCAAATAAAATCCTATTTTGAGGAATTTGAGTACTCCTCGTAGTTCAAATTTAACTGATTTAACATATTTCGGTTCTTTTGGACATGTAAGCGTTAATAGATAAAAATCTGAAGATAAATTTCTTCCTTTGAATATATAAAGAAACAGTTTTGTATTGTGAAAGTGTTTTTTTTAGTTAAATTCTTAAATTCAATGAAGCTGTATTTAAATTTTCAAACGAAACCCAGAACAGGCCTTTTAAACTATTATTTCTTTAAAATTTTCGCAATAAAGTTTTTCTAAAATATTATTTAAAATTGTCTACTTAATTTTGGGGTTCGGATTTTCATGGTTGCATTGTTTTTCAGTTTTTGTCTACTATGTTTTGTTGTTGTTGTTGCTGTTGTTATTTTCATTGTATGTATGTATGTATGTATATTATAAATAATCATGTAAAAATTACATGGAAGTTTTTTTAGATATTTAATGTTTAGCATTAAATCTTTGTTTTTTTTTTATATTTTTTTTATAAATATATATTATATATAATGTTTGTAGTATATAATTATATAAATAGTAACTAATTGTTTTTGTTTTTTTTTTTTAATTTGTTTTTAAAAACTACTATTGTCTGTTTACTATCTTTTAGGTTTTGTTTTGTTTTCTCATAAATTATATAATATATTTTGTTCTTATATTATCAAAAGTTAATTAGGTTTTTTACAATTTTCAATTAGCAGTTTTCGTAACCTTTTTGTCTTCTTCTATAGCATTCTCCATAAAAAAAGAAAAAAAAAAAAGCCAGTTGCTAGTGTTTCTTAAACCTTTATCCGTATTCCTCTATTTCCATTATTTTCTTTAAGAGTTTTGGTTATTTTATAAAGGAACCATTTGTTTAGAATCTAAAGAGCAATGTTTATTATATATTTCTATCATTTAAGTCTAAGTTTTTTCTTGTTAAATATAAAGCACCAATATATAAATAATTATTATTTTTATGATTTTTTTATATAATTTTAAGTTTTGTTTAATGGCCTTTTGGAGTTAAGTTTGCTAATTGCTTAAAAAAACTATACGTAATTATATTGTTATATAATATCTCCATAAACGGGCTTACACGGTTATTCATAATGTCTAGCATTTCATTTTATTTATAATTCATTAATATTAATTGCAGTTCTAGTATTTTCTTTCCCATTTTGGTTCTTTATGTTGTACATTTATTTAAATTGTTTTTTTTTTTCAAGTTGAGCCTTAATTACTTAAAGATTTCATTATTTAAAGCCTCTGGTTTTTTATTTTTTGTTAAAAAGAAAGGCTTTGTTGTTGTTGTTGGGTTTTCCCATCAAACATTTTAACATGTTTTTTAGTTTGTTTCCTTAATTATAAAATTTTACTTAAAATAATTCTAATATATATTATTTAATTATTTAAATTTAGTTTTATTTTATAATGTTTCTTACTTAGTTTGGTTTTTCCCATTTTCCCAGTTATTGCAGTTCTAGTAGGGTATATAAAACGTCTTATGCATTTATAATCATGTAACATAATCACGACTTGTTACGTATTCATCACTATAACGACCAGCTGCTAAACATAAAGAGAGAGAGAGAGAGATAGAAAGATAAATAAAAAAATATATATGAGTCCAACAAGGGAAATATTTAGGCTGTGATTTTTAAAACTGACTTAAACTGTTCTTATAGCCGCAATTACACGGTGCGCCATATTTTATGTCGGTATGCGAATATTTGGTAATTAAAAAACCGATATCCATATGTGTGATATTTTTATTTAACTTGGTCCTTTTCAATTAATTTTGACTACTTTTTGAATACAACATGCATCAATTGACCCACCTATATTGGCTACGGAAAGACTACCCGGAGACCAACTTATTGCTTAACGGTACACGGTATGGCTTTCGTACGGGTGATCTGATGACGCTTTTTTTCGGAACGTTGGATATTACCAAGGCTTTCGATCATGTGTGGCACAGCGCACTCTTGTCCAAGCTAATTGCCTTTGGTAATGGTATTGATTTCTCTCGATTTATATCGAGTTTTCCCAGAAATCGTACTATACGTTTTGTTTCAGATGGGGTTTCGTACCGAGAGCTCCAGTGAAACGCAGGGATACCGCAAGATTCTGTTCTTTCTCCTTCACTTTTTCTTATTTTTCTCAATGACCTTCAATGTCAAACTTCTAATGTTATCTACTGCTTTGCACTCGACAGCAATATATGTCATTCATATTCATTGGAGATTGGGGCCATGTGGCAATATATAAAGGACACACTCACTCAAGACCTTTTGACAATCTCTGAGTGGGGTCGAGTGAATAGGGTAAATTTTAATGCTCGTAAGCCCAATGATGTTTATTGACACAAAGACGGGCCATGGAGTCATCAATGTCATCTGTATCCGTGGGTGGTGTAGATATAGACAAATCAGACGCTCTTGATGTTCTTGGCATGAAAATTCAGTGTAATGACCTCTGGAATAAACACATTTTTCAATAGTCGAAAGAAGCTTTCAAGTGCCTAGATTTTCTAAATCGGGGTAAGAAATACTTCAACCCATCTGATCTCCTTACTATTTATACCACCTATATCCGACCAAAAATGGAATACAGTAAGGGACATCCACTAAGTGTTGATGTATACAAAAAGAAGGGCAACCAAAGGGGCATAAGCTGAAGTTTTCATAACTTTTTCGAACATCTCGGGGGGTATAACGATTATTTCGGTACGAATGTTTCAACTTTGAGCTCGCCAATAGTCTGCGGCTTGTTGTCGTATATTTGGCTTTTAAAATAAATCCACAAAAAGAAGTTCGGAGTCGTGAGATCTGGAATTCTAAGTGGCCAGTCAATGTCTTTCTTTGACATCACATTTCAAAGGAATTTTTATGTCAGAAATTGTATTGTTTGATTTGTAGAGTGGCATGTAGTACCATCTTGTTGAAGCCAGTAATTGCCCAGACTTTTTCATTAATTTTCGGGCAGATATAATGAGCCACCATACATCGATATTATTTTCCATCGACAATTTCGTCATCTCCGAAGAAAAATGGACCAATGATCGATTTGGCTCAGGAGCTGGCCCAAACACTTTTTGCTCATGCAATCGTACTTCTGGTACCTCATGTGGATTTTTCGTTCAAATGCGACAATTTTGCTAGTAATCGAAGCCACAGAGTGTAAAATAAGCCTCGTCGATCATCAAAATTTGCTTCCAGAAATCAGGTTCAGTGTCAACCATATGAGCGACTATTTGGCCGTATTGCAAGCGACGTAGTCAGTCTGCAATCATTATACTTTGAGTCAATTGCACTTTATAAGGAAACAAATGTAAATCAAATTATCCTGATGATTATCGATGACGATACGATTTATTTCGGTTCTCGGACACACTCTCGCCCTTACCATTTCAACCAGTTTATTGGAACGTCATGGGCGGGTGAATGATCTCCACTATCCCATATTCAACCAAATCGATACTAAATGACAAATAGTGTTGTTAGACCGTGCTTCTTGGCCATGATATTTTCGACGATATCCACGTAGAGTTAACACAACTGAACGACTATTTTCAATGTACAGCGTGACTATTTCGGAGCGTTTTTTGGGTTTAAAGCGATACATGGTAAAAATTGTGTCCTTTAGTCAAAGTTATTAAATGTTGCCATACCGACAATAAAGATGGCGCACCCCGGGTGTATTTAGATTTAGCTCTATTTATGGAGATAAATGGCTCTGCTACTGAAAACACAATACTAAATACTGCACAAGAAACTCTTCACACATCAAAAGATTTAAGTTTATGTTTGAAAACCAATTAAGTTAGGTTATTTTAGATGGCTAGCTATACTCGGAGGCCATGTAACCCACGAAGATACCTCTAGTTTTAATAGAGAAAAGTAGAAACATAGTGAGAGAAGTTATGGTAAAGTAAACCATTCCCTTATGAAGTAGTAGTGTATGAGTATGAGTAGTTATGTTTGTAATGGGCGGAAGAGGATCAGCACACAAAAGAAATACTTATCATAATAGATCTGGTATAGTATACCAGCAAGAGTCTTCAAAATTTTGTGTTACTTAACATAACATAAATTTATATGGAGTACTCTTAAAAGTTGAAGTTTTGAATGGAACTATTTGTTGTAGTATGTAGTACTATCAAAGCTAGCGTACTAAGTCCACGAATTAATGATGTGAGCGATTACTTTCGTAAGCTGAATACATGCGACCTTATGTTCAAACCTCGGAACTTTTATATCAACTATAGTTACATCCTCCTAGCTCTTATATTATATGTTACAAATATAGAATTGTTATTTCTTGCCAGTGCAATGCGCCAGAAAACATGGCATATTTGTGATGTTGTTGCAAACATCTCTTTTCGTAGTTACCAAATGTAATAATAAAATTTGCCTTCAAGCAAAATATTTAATACTTTCACCCTAACTATTACATAAGCCATTCAAGTCGTTGCCAGTAAATTTATATAAAAAGTTATACGAATTATTGTCAGTATCTCCGCATACCCCATTGTTTGGATGTTCGGAACGAACTAATTATTTTTAAGAAAGAATATAACTTTTGCTAATGCAGAAGATAGCACTTAATTGTTTCCCATTCCCTCGCATATATTTTGAAGCACGGATCAGAAATATGGCATATTCTAACAAATTCTGTAGTTGCAGGGTATTTTGGGATTAAACTAAACTTTCGGATTAATTGTAAAACATATATTTATGTTTTAAAGACTCTTTAACATAATTTGGTACAGTTACATCAAAGCAATCTTGAGCCATCTAGGAAAAATTAGTTTGCTAGAGCATGGGAATGCCCAAGAAATTGAATACATATAATGAAGTTAGATAAGTGATACGATTTATTTCTATTTGCATCAAATTGGTGACAAGCCCGGAGGGCCACTAAACTTATAATCGAGTTCCCACTAGGCATAGCCATTTGAAAGGAAAAGTACGTTATGGCCAGAATTCGAGGAAGGAACTTATATTTGTATTCCATATGTTAGAGCTTTCTGTTTAATGATATTAAATCCCAAGGAGGATTATATGATAAATTTAGCAAAACAACTCCAAAGTGGAGCTGTAAATTTTAAAGTGTCAATAACAGATGTCAATGTGATGTAACTGACTTAAAATTTAGATTCCTTAACCAGTTAGAATTTTATTGAGTCATCTTCTGTTCTTCTCAGGGCTCCTAAGACATATAGGCCAATGAAGCTTATTACACGTAGCAGCTCTTTTTGGTCTATTGTGGCGGATAATAATGACTTAAAGTGGAATTGGTGTTACAATTTAAGTAGTATTCTTCTTTTTTGCCTATTTCATAAGGAAAAGTATTTAGGAACCTGTAGAATCACAGTCCATAACTTGCATTTTTATTTTTCCAAAATAACGGTACAGAATGGACTTTTTAATCCTTATATAAGCTTTATAAAAGCCCTTATTTTTTATATCTTTCAATATATAATAAATAATTTCTCTGAATTTATTTTAAAATACTCACAGTCCTCCATTAAGATAACCGGTGTAGCTTCCGGATTGGTGCTGGTTAATGTATGACCCATCATATTAAAATCATCTTCCATTGAAAGAAATGAAGGATTCCAACGTGATCTGGGTGTAGCGCGATGTGATGGCACACCCGATGATGACGAATACAGGCTAAGATTAGTTGGACTGATAACACCGGACATTGTGGTATAACCCAAGAGCTGGAAAAGAAAACCTTTATAAAAATAAGGCGCAAATTGAGGTGGTGTTCAATTTACCGGTGTTGTTTGTGTATGGAAATGATTAAAGTACTCGCGACCATTTGTATTGGGATATGGTTGAGCCGATATGCGGGCCAATGCTGAGGTGGGCGTGGATACAGCTATGGCCGAAGATGAAGAAGTGGGTGAAGTTTTACAGCGCGCTACATCGATTATATGCGATTGTGGACTTTGTGTAGGAGCTGGAGGTGGAGTAGCCGAGGATGTGGAAGCCACTACCAAATCGGAAGAGTTGTTACTGCTGCCCACTGTAATTGTGTTATTTGATGGATCTTGCGCTAAACTAGAGGCTGTGGTGTTGGTAATTTTAGCCGACATAGAACTTAGGCTACTGCTCGTGCTATGATCTATGGTAGTGTGCTGTTGCTGTTGCTGCTGGCCATGCTGATGTTGATGATGGTGATGGTGATGATGCGAATGATGCTGTTGTAGTTGTTGGTGATTATGATGATGTCTGGGTGAGTCACCAGCCGAACTGACACTTGTTAGAGGCGGTGGTGTTAAGCTGGAAGAATTTGGAGGTGAGGCCACCATCGTCAAGTCGCCAGTAGAGCGTATTATAGCTACGGGACGGGCCATAGGCGGTAGAGGAGGAGGCGGCAACATGGTAGTATATTGCTGATAATGAGCAGCGGCTGCTGCAGCTGACAACTTTGGACTACGTCCTACAGCAGCGGCATGTTGCAATTGAAAATGGGACGACGCTTGATGGTGGTGAGCATGAAGATCTGAATCGGCTGGATTAATGCCCGTTGTGTCCTGGCAGACATAAGCCACAAACTCGGACATATCTTGGCCATGATTAATAATTTCCGTAGCGTATTTGGGCGTTGAAGAAGTCTGAGAATGATGCAAATGTTGTTGGTGATGATGATGTTGCTGTTGTTGCTGTTGTTGTTGCTGCTGCTGCTGTTGGTGATGAGCCTCTTCATTGTCATTGGACGAGGGACTGTTGTGTTGTGGATAATACAAAGCAGGACTCACGGAATTTGGCACCAGTGAAGAACTCACATTATGTTGCATTAACACTAAAGAGAAAGAACGATGAAGAAAGATGAAGAATAAGGGAATATTAATTAAATGGAGTTACCTTCTCCTGGTCTCATTTGTCCCATACTTAATAACACACGATTACTAGTGGGTGTATATCTTTGTAGAGCGGCCTCATCATTGGCATTATTACTAACGTTGTCTTCATTTTGTCTTAATATCACAGAAAAACTACTGGGTCCACCCACGGAATCCTGAGGTGAACCATTCGGATCATTCTTGCAAGAGACCGCAGCTGCCGCTCGTATAAGTGAGGAGTTGGAAAGATGCATACTGTTACGTGGATCCACAAAATCGACTGTAATTTTTATTTAAAAAAAAATCATGTTAAAGTAGCTTAGAGTTAACTTTTTTCGCTCTCTGCAATACTCACTGCTATAACCCGATGGCAAAACCATAGAGGTACCAACGGAAGATCTACCATCGCCAGCCGTTACCATACCTGAGCTACCCGATGAACTCAAACTATTAACACCACCCACTAGTGAACCAAGTGGTGCGGAAGTGGCTGACATTTGATATGTTTGACATTCATAGGCAGCCGTTGGATGTTCCAATTTAATCGAACTAGCCTGGATGAGATCGTTTGTAGTTTCTTCCAATATGGAAGCTAAAATGAAAGAATTTTTGGGTTCTTCATTACACACAATGAACCATTCACCGGCAGCTGAAATGAGTCTGGTTTTTAAAAAATTACCTTTTGATAACTTCCAAAGTTCCTTGGAAGAGAAAACACCTGTGGCCAATATAATATCATTACAGACAACACCATTGTAAGGATTATGACTGTAGCCTGCAAATGGTGTATTGTTGTCTACATCTGAGTAGTTGTCATTGTTGTTGTTTTGGTTATTGTAATTCTTAGCAAGAAAAGAAAATTTCAATTCATTTCCATCATACATACCTTTGTTTTTACGCTCATCATCGGTATGTTTCTTATTGTCTGGTGTGTTGTTGTTATTATTATTTGAACCATGATCATTGCTGTATAGCATAAGGGAGGGTGTTGTTGGGGTGCCAGGATGCGGTGACGTTGACGCTGGACTGCCCAGGGGATCGTGTGTATTTATGAAATTAGCTAAATACAGATCCAACTCCCTAACGGACACATTAATATGATAAGGATTAACACATAACGCCGGATGTATACACTCCGGACTTTTTTCCAAACGTTCGCCATCGGTACTCTCCAAAGGTATGGCTTTGAATAGTATGACCATTACTAAATCCAAGCGCCATACTTTGTCGGCTTGTCTTAGGCAATCGATGCGTCGCATTTTGCCTTTTTGATCGGGATTCGAAAGAACACATATCGATTTACGTTTGCCTGTAATCGATTGTACGAAATCTTCACGACATTCTTGCGTTATGTCTTTGCGTAGTTTTCCCAATAGGCGGGATGCCCATTTTTGTTTGACTTCAGCTTTTTCATTCTGGAATGAGAATTTAATGGAAGAAAACTGTTTAGAAATTGAATATAAAAGTATCCAACACGACACCATTGAGATCAGAATAATCCCTGGCTTTTCCAACTCACTTGATTTCGAATTCAGTTGAATTCATACGCTAATTTCTAAAGAAAGTAAAGTTTTAACTGTGAAACTGATTTAAATTTGAACAGCCTCAATTTTCATAGATTCCTAATAGAAACTTTGCTGAAAAATCTCCACATCAGACAAATTAAATTCAATCGTGGATTTGGAAAGGAATTGATTTTTAAAAGAACTTTCGTTTCAAGGGATTGTTGATCCAATTGTAGATTTCTAATGAATGATATTCAAAGAACTTTTAGTTTAATGGATTTTAGATGCAGTCGTAGATTTGGGGTATTAATGATTGTCAACATCAATCAGAGGTTTCCTAAATAAATAAGTTTACAGAACCTCAATTTTAATAGATTTCTACTTAAATCGTAGACTTTTTGAAAGAGAGGATGTTAAACCAACCTTAAAATTTATTGGATTTCTGATCTAAAGGAAGGAGACATATTGGACCGTTTTTTGTATGAATTTCTAATTCAAAATGTTTTAAATTGTTTAAAATGTTCAATCCTAGGTTACGAAAGTAAGTAGATGTAATAAATTTTTCCTATGATAGTTGGTCATTTCTATGGAAATAGCTTCAATAAACCTTTATTTCAATCGATTAGGAATCAATTTTAGGTTTTGAGAAGAAGTGGATACAATAAATCTTTTGATAAATAGATTTTGAATTTAATCGTAGATAAATTCTAGAGTAAAAATGTTCAATGGATCTTATAATGAATTTCTAACATTTGCTTTATATCTTATGTATGCCATGATTTCAAATTGAATTGTAGATTTTTACGGAAAGTAGATTCAATAAGCCTTTATTTTAATTCAAAAGTGTACTGCTGAAGGAAGTGGGTTTCAATAACATCCAGTATTGACATTAATACTTTGTGAAATTTACAAAAAAGTTGTACTTCCAATATGAATTTAGTAATGAATGACTTGATATTCCAATGAAGTTCGCTGTTTTAGGATCTCAAAAACATTTACAATTGTGTCTTTGAGTTCCATAATAAATTAGTAGATTTCCCAAAGAAGTGGGGTTTTGATAAAACTTGAAGAGATTTAAACAAGAAAGCTGAGCGGAAGCGGTAGAGCGGAAGAAAAATTCATAACTACACTGTATTCTTATTTGGACCAGTTTCTGGCATTTCAGCCTTCATCAGCGATTTATTGAACATTGTGATAATTGTTATGTTATAATTGAGTAGATTGTTTTTATATGAAATTTTTCTACTTAGAGCGGCCGTGAGGTTTGAACCTGCCTCTATCTCACATACACTCGTACTTGCACTCTTTGGTCATGCGCACTCACCTAAGATCAGGCATACGAACAGTGTGATTAAGAATCAGTTTTCATACAGAACCGTAATGCCAGAAACCGGTCCGATTAAGAATACAGTGTAGTTATGAATTTTTAGAAATTTATGCTTTCTTCTGCTCTACCACGGAAACAAAATCAATAATTGCATATAATTACAGTATTAATTGCAATATGTCTATATAGTACGTCAAAATCCAACAAACTATTAAAGAAAGCTGATTTTTGAAGAATCTCCAATACATTAAATTTTTTTCATTTATTTTCTAAGAGTGGACTTTAAAAGCACCTCCACTACTTTCAAGATTTTTGTGGCTTTTTCATGAAAGTTTATTTTTGTAAAGGTTACAGTACTTTCTTAATTGATTCGTAATTCTTAGACATCAATATGAATATGATTATTCTCATTAAAATATAACTATTTCATAGAATTCTCAAGGAAGTTGGTTTGTGATGAACCTTTAATACTTTTAAAACTTATTCGTGGATTTCCCAAAACAATGGCTTTTAAAGCACGTCCAATAACTTCATAAATAATTCTTGGACTTTCCGAAAAAAATTGGCTTTTGAGAGACCAAAGGATATAAATTTTTAAAAAACCTGTAATAATATCATATTAAATCAGTGACTGTACCAAGCAAGTATATTTTTCAAAGAGCTCTGAGTGGGTTTTTGGAGAACCTAGAGTTTAGAGTTTGACTAAGTTTCCATATTTCCATTATAAGTTCGTATATTTCCCAAAGAAGTTGGGTTTTGGAGAAAGTTATAGAGATATAAATAACTTTTGTTCATCTAATTCTCAAGAAAGTTGGTGCATTTTTCAGGGAAGTAGGGTTTTGAAGAAGCTTAAAAACATTTGAATCTGATTATTTCATAGAATTATCAATAACGCTGGTTTTTGATGAATCTTAAAAAAAGATAGTAGGGTTCTGCAAAACCTCCCATAATTTCATAATAAATTCGTAGATTTCACACGAAAGTTTATTTAAAGAAATTTTTCTTTGAAATTTTTCCCAGAAAAGTCGGTTTTTTAAAGAGTCTCTAATAATTTCATAATTATTTTAGGGAAGTGGAGTGGGAAGAATTAGGATATTTCCTTAGAAATCACCAACTATCAAAGGAAAAATTTATTACATCTACTTACTTTCGTAACCTAGGGTTGAATTTGAAACATTTTAAACAATTTAAAACATTTTGAATTACCTTTCACAAAGAAATGGGTTTTTTAAATAACTTTTTTATATATTATACAGAAACTGAAGGATTTAGGAAGGAAGTGGGGAACATTCCCCATAATAATTTCATTAGTATTGATTGCAAAGTTTTTCAAACAAGTTTTATTTAATATTTAATATTTAAAGGGAATAAAAGTAGTTTATGAGACGGATACGTTATAATGTTTAAATGGAAAAACCAGTGTAAATTATTTTTTTTAACTTAAATATAAATATTGATTTTGAAATCAGCTTGTTTTAAGATGAATCCCTAGTAAAACAAAAACTTTTAATTCAGTCCTTTAAACGAAGAGTGGAAAAAATAAGTTGTGTTGAACATTGATTAAATTGTTCTGATTTTGAAAAAGCGAATTTTGAATTTTGTCATTCTCTCACTAACCTGTAATTCGTCTTTGCAATGTCTCTCCTCCTCCAGTGACATGCGTTTCTCATGTTTCTTATAATATTTTCGTTTGGCTGCTTGTAAATTAAACCAGGAATACGAAAATGATTTGACATATGGTAGTAGGGCTTCAATGAACGGATGAAACTCATCCTAAATAAAATAAATTATACAAAAACACATTAACATACAATCATTCGCCAAATAGAAATACGCAGAAGAAAAAAACACTAAATATTATAGACACAGATAAATTCAAAATAAATGCATTTGATTTTTTTTTTTGGTTGTAATCTATGCTAAATAAGATTTTAGTTTCGTTTTAGTAATTAACTTTTACAAAGTATGAGAGTTTACATAAACATTAAAACATTTAGATATACAATAAATACAGAAATATATATGTGTATATATATATAAGTAGAGAAAAATTACATGGCGCGTACAACATTCATATGGAAACAAATTAATAAGAGAATAACAGTGTTTGATAACAAAAACAAAAAAAAAAAAAGAGGATAACCACAGAAAGTTACAAAGAAAATTATTAATTACACCGAGAATAAAAATGTGTTAGTTATTATCACATAAAAATCAAAGTACATTTACAAAAATTTTAAGAATATTGAATAGGAAATAGGTTTTCAAAAAGGAAATCAAAATATGTGTTAGTAATTTTTGTTTAAGCTTAACAGTGTTAAGTAAAACAAATCGCAAAGGGGTATATTTTCAGAATAATTTCTTTAGAGTATCAAAGAAAAAGTTTTTATAATTTTAATATTGTTACTTTTTTATTTATAAATTGTTTTACAAAGTTTCTCTTTAGCTGTAATTCAACTATTTTACGTTCATTGACCTAATCTAAGTTTTTTAAATGTGCTTGTTAAAATTATTTTTGCGTAGTCACGTCTTCTCTTGATGCTTTTTGAATACAAATTAGTTTGATAGTAATTCTTTTGGTAGGTCAGTTTTATTTAATGCAGTTAGTTGTAATTCACATTGTTTTTTGCTTTGACAAAAATTTTTTTTCATGTTATAACCAAAGTAGGTGACTCATTTTATAAATAAAATGTTACATTATATACAGTAATGGAAAATCTAAGACAGTTGTATGGAGTTTTTGTTATAAAATTGTTTACAGATAAATTCGAACTAAACTGCAATATTTCTTAATCGATTACCAAACTAAAGTAAAAGTCATTTAATCAAATTTCAGTTTACTAATACAGAATCAGCTTGAAGTTAAGGAAATTGAAAAGATTATTAGAGTAAGATTTTATCTAGGTGATTGCCAGAAAATGGGTTTCTTCAAAGGCTATTTAAATATATTTATATTCTATACCATTAATAATCTAACAAATAAAAACAAAGTTTTTCTTAAAACTCTTTCTTTCCTTATGCATATGAGTTTTGAATCTCTCCGTGGCTATGCGTGACTGTGCGTGACTATGTCAAAGTTAAACTTTTTTCACGGCAAGTATATCGAACAAGTTTCAGATTGATTGGATGAGGGGATCTGACATTTAGATCACTCCGTGACTGTGTGTGACTATGTGCAACTGTGCGTGAGTACCCCAAAATTAATCTGTACTCACAACAAGACTATGGGCAAAGTTTCGGATCAATTGGATAAGGGGAGTGGGGTTGCCCCACGACAGACAGACAGACAAAGAGTATGAGTTAAAAGAAAGAGTTTAAAAGGAAGAATAGTCGCATTTTTCAACCTACCCTTGGATTTAGGTTCGATCTCCCTGCGTCAAAAACTTTTAGAAAAGTGTTAGCCTCTTATGTCAACATCTAAAAAATACCAGCCTGAAGTCTGGAAAGTCTAAATATTTTTATATAAAATTCAAATCAGCAAAAAATTATCAAAATCTGTTTTTATAGACCGATCAGACTTAGCATTGACTGTAAGCAAAATATGAGCACATTTTACAAAATATTTCGTAATATTTGAAATCTAAATAAAACCATTTGAGATTTCATGACCCTACAAATTTAATAAACTGCTAATAGGAAAAGTCTCCAAAAGCCTTCAAAAAATTTTAAAATTTGTAATAAATTTTTTAGAACATAAAATTTATAATAGATTTTTTAGAACATAAGATTTATAATAAATTTTGTAAAAAAAATTAGAAAAGGGTACCCCATCCACTTAAAACTATGAAAATATATTTTTGAAAATTGTTTAATTTTTCTTTTAATATTTTTTAAAATATTTATCACTTTCAAACAAATCAATACCAAATAAACTACCGTTTATAATAAAAAAAAGTGAAATAAATAAATAAGTAAATAAAAAATAAATAAAATAAAAATATTAATTGAAAGGGTACTACACTCTTTACTAAACTTTCGGTACTATGACATTTTCTAATGAATCTAAATATCAATTTTTAATTAAACTTATATAGTAAAATTGGAAATAAAAAAATTTTCTTAGTATTGAAAATTAAATTTTTTTTAATATTATTATTTTTATACCTCATACCATTTGTGCTGATGTTTGGAACTACCAAAGATATTTGACCTAGACCCATCTTTCATTATACCCATCGACCCAGAATCGCTTTCGGAGTCGATTTAGCTATGTCCGTCCTTTTAATCAAACTACAGGTCGCAAATATGAATATATTTTTATAAAACTTAGTATACAAGCTTCTATCGGCCATAGGAGTAACGCTATTGAAATTGATGAAAATGGGCTTATGTTCAGACCTACTCCTCATACAAATGACCCCTATGATATCAACTTAAATTGCCATAATAGCTAAATTATCAATTGTGTATGTTTATTACATCCATTTAAGAGTAGTCCAAAAAAGATAACCTATAGTACCATTCTTAGTCAATGTCCCCATACGAAGCTGATTTCCGATCTCCACAAAAATATTGCACAGATTTTTCTCAAATTTGGTTTGTTTATGTTTTTGCAAAAAATAAGTGACCTTACCAAATATGGTCAGGATCGGTCCATTTTTCGACCTAGTTCACATATAAATATAGCATCCGATATGAAGTTTTTGATATTCAAAGGCAACAATGTTAATAAGAATATCACTGAAATTTGGTGTATGCTTATTTTCTGTATTTAATTAGTTGGACCTAAGCGATAGGGTCTCTAAACGCATGGTGTAGGGTATCGCATAGCCAGTCTAGGCCGACTATAATTTTTTTCTTGTTTTTTAAGAGTTGCTTTTTCACATTTTTATATAACTTGGTATTAACATTGAATAATAATTTTTTAAATTACAATATTCCATTAAACGTATGTAGTTAATTTGGAAATAAAAAAATTTTCATAGTATTGAAATTTTATTTATTACATAATTAAATTGTACATAATTAAAATTTGAAAACAATATAAAGATATTACAATTGAAAAATTAAAATGAACTTTATATAGATAGCATTATTATATATATATATATATTTTTTGTTTTTGTGTAGAGTATACAAAATATTTATTTTATTAAAAATCATAAATATTAAGCAAGTATTAAAAGAAAAATTAAACAATCAAAAAATCATAAAATTTAAAATCTATTAAAATTTTATTTAAAAAATTATAAGAATTTTTTTTTTTAAATAATTTTTATTGAACTTTTTTTGTGAATACTCTATTAAGCCACAAGCACTAGATTAATTTAATGGAACAATTGATACACAAAATATTAATCACAATTAATATCTTGTGTCAAAGGTATGGATTTGAATTAAAGTGATAAATATTAAAAGAAATTTTAAACAATTAAAAAAAATATAAATACTATGAATATTTGCTTCTATATATTTTATTATTCTTCTTTTAACATTTTTTATAAATAATATTTTTTTCAAAATCACTATATAGATTTAATGGAATACAGTAAACCCTCCAAGTGTACGGTTTTTCATTGTGCGGCTTCGCTATTGCTCGGACAAGCTTTTATTACCAAAATTTCGATCTGCGCAGTAAAAATTTCGTAGCTTTGTACTTTTTTCTTGCAAGTTTTAACAACAAAAAAAAAAAAATAATAATAATAATAATGTCAATTCATATTGGGAAATTCCGTAACACTACGAATACATACATATGATTGAAACCGAATATAGTAAGTCACCGAATTTCAATGCGTATATACTTTTTATTTAAAAATATTGTATATAGAGGGTGTAAAATTGAATAATCTATAATATTAATAGGATAAGCGATTTCTTGTGACTGATGTTTGTTTTACGTGCAGGCGCGAATTTAACTCAACCCTTTTGGGGGGGTAATTTTTGACAAAAAAAAATTGTTACTTATAAAAGTTTATTTAAAAGTTATGTACTTATAAAAAGTTAAAAGTAAAAAACAAAACAAAAACTCAACAAGTTTTTCAAAAAATTCTTTACCAATAAAATAACAATTGTTGATATAAAATAATTTTAATTATATACCTCGTTTCATAATTAATTATATAAGTTTTTAACACTAAAATGACAAAATATTCATATTTTAAAGCAATTAAAAAATGACAGATTATAGTTTACAAAAGTTCAACAAATCAAATTTTTATAGCAAAATCATTAGATTAGCATTATTACAGTTTATATACTTATTACATAACGATAAAAAATATAACATTGTTTAGAAATAATAAAATTAATAATATTCATAACGAAATTAAATTGGACCATTAAAAAATCAATTTCAAGGTTTGGCTCAATATTTTTTTTAAATAAATATTTTTTAAGGTTTGCCCAAAAAATTACTTTTAGCTATTTTTCTTAAAGAAGTGTTTGAAAAGTTTTTCGTAAAAACTTTTTTTTTTAATATTTTTTACTTCCAGAAAATATTTTGAAATTCAGATACAATTTTTTT
Source organism: Cordilura impudica (assembly GCA_963682025.1). Classification (NCBI taxonomy): domain Eukaryota; kingdom Metazoa; phylum Arthropoda; class Insecta; order Diptera; family Scathophagidae; genus Cordilura; species Cordilura impudica. The sequence goes on along the minus strand of OY821520.1, from coordinate 198,431,947 downwards.
AACTGAAATTAAAAAATTTTTATTTGAAATTTTAGAAATCAAAGCAAAGTTATCAGTTAAAAATTCAAGTAAAAAAAGATCTATGAAAGTTAAAAAATTTCAATCGAAATTTACAAAACAACATTTAATATCCAGAAAACTTCATTTGAAATTCAATAATTTATGTATAAACATACATTTAAAATTTCTGAATTAAATGGAATTTTCTCAATTTCAAATGGCACTTTCTGAAATTTAAATTACATTTTTAAATGATAATTTTGATATTTTTAGTAAAAGATTTTAGTTTCTGATCTTAAATGGCAACTTCTGCATTTCAAATAAAAACTTCTTAATTTTAAATGATAATTTAAATTAAAATTAAATGATAATTCGAATTAAAATCATGAATTTCAGTTAATATTTTCTCACTTACTGTTGGGAATGGTGTTTTATATGTAAGTAGTTTTAACAAAATGAGGTTTCTGGTATAAAATGAAGGTCATGTGACCGTAAGAATAATGTTTAATTATTTACTTTGTGGTTGCCCATGGATGAAGATTTGTTTAAAACAGCATCTGTAGATATTTCTTGTTTGTGTCTTTCTTCATTGTTGATCTGAGCCATGTTTTAATTATCCGCAAAGTTGAGAAAGATCTTTCAGCTGTTGAGCTGCTTACCGGTAATGAAATAATATAATATATATATATCTTTCACACAGTGAGATAATGCATCTATGCTTTCATCTGGAACTTCTGTTGAAACTTTGCATTTGAGCTGCCAATGAATAACTTCAGATTCCAGCTTTGCAAGTTGAACTTCTTTTTTTAGTTTTTTAAAATCAAATGAGCTTAGTGAATTTATTAAAACTGTTGCCTTTGTGGGCGTATCTCTGTCCTTCCAATGAGACGTTTTCTCCAGTGCCTCCAATATATTTTTAATATTACTTGCCAATTGTAATATTGTATCATGCCGCTCCACCCATCTAGTTTCCCACAATATTGATAATTTTGATCCAAAAAATTTCATTAAAACATTATTCCATTTGGGGTGTTGATTTTTGAAAAATTTTTTTGTCTCCTTTACAAGCGAAGTCACTTTTTGTATGAGTGGAACTTTAATGCTTTAATATAAGGAGTTATTTAATTTATGAGAATAGCATCGTGTCCTTTTTGCGTTGGTTGGTTCCTCCTGTATTTTTTTCACTGTGCCTTTTCTGCTAACATTAGAGGGCAACCATCCATACAATTGTGTGCATGAAGTTTAAAACTATCGAAAGGTGTTTGTGGGGGGGAAATAAAATTTCCTAGAATTTACGCTCGAATTTCGAGGGCTGGAATCTGCTAGTTTTAATTAGTAACTATTTATACAAGTGTTAGTTTAGCTAAAAATATATATTTATTAAATTCATGAAATTCGTATTCATGTGCAGTAGATATAAGTGAATAAGGATACAAGTAAAATTTTTAATTTTGATTTAATACTCATGTTGATTAAATAGGCACTAGCAGAGCCCATCACTCGAAATTCGAGTCCAAATTCTAGGAATTTTTTTCTTCTTGCAATATTCTTCTTAATCTACTTACATATAAAAATTTATGAATATTTTAATAAAATTCATTAAATTGTGAATTTTTAAATAAAGTTCATTAAATTCTATTATAAATATTTGTTGAACACACGAAGATATATAAATGGGTTTATTAATAACAAAGTTTATAAGAGCCTGAACACAAAGCATTATATAGTTCTTTACTTGAAGCTTAAATATGTGTTTTAGTATATGTCGGTAGCAACTTTAGATATCAACTTTTAATAATTTGAAAGAAATACCTTTCAAATGGTATATATTTTTGTCAAAATCGGTTGATAACTGAGAGTGTAGAAGATGTCACAAAAAATAGCCTTGCCTATTAATGCTATAGATTTTCATAATTTTTGCATCCTCTATATAATAATGGAAAAAGCTGGGAAAAGATAAATATGTATTGACGTTAGAGGCAACGTTTGAAATTGTGAAGCAATTAGAAAATGCTGAAAAATTATTAGTTTTAGCTAAGACACACACGATGAAGGCATCCAGCATAAGGAGGATTAAATTGAATGCAGAAAAAAATAAAAGTTCAATAGCTTGTTCCACATCTCTAGCTGCAAAATATTAAAAAAAAAACACGAAATTCAATAATAGAGAAACCAGAAAAAGTTTTTAGATGGAATATTACAATCAAAAGAGAATGTCTCTTAATGCTGCTGTTTTTTTTTTTCAGGTGAACTTATATTCCAAGCTAGCAAATTATGTTTCGAAAAGTTTAAACATCTTCAGAATCTACTTAGTATAAAATTTACAGGCCAAGCAGATACATTAGCTGCATTTTTGTGTCCAAAGGACAACTTGCTGATGAGACTGACTTATTTTGGAAAATGATGCCTAGCAGAACATTTGTATCTAAAGAAGATAATTCTGCACTGGGATTCAAGTTAGATTGAGAGTTTTGTTTTTCTGTAATGCAGCTGACAATGTAGGAATAAACTAATAATAATTCATAAATCAGAAAATCGTCGTGCTTTTAAAGGAATATCAAAAAACTTACTCCCAATTCATTAGGTATCAAACAAGAAAGCTTCAATGACTTTAAAGGTTTTTAAGATCTACTTTTTAAATTGCTTTTGTGTAGAAGTTGAGACTTACAGAAGAGATACTAACATTTCCTTTAATATTAGGTTGATAGTTAGCAATGTACCAAGTCATCCACCACATTTGGCTGAATTGTTAAAGTGATATTTTTGCCACCACATACGATATCTTTAATTCAGCCGATGAACTAAGGCATAACTGTCTCATTTTGGATGTATAATATTAAAAGGACTTTTAAGGAATGAATTGAAACTACGGTTGGAACAAATAGTCTTTCAATTCGTAAGTATTGGAAGTCCTTGTAACTAATGAAGAAACCATTACTGTTTACAATATTTTGATACAGTTTGTCGATAATAAAAGTGATGAAAACGATTAAAGAAGTTCTTGATATCGACCCTAATGATATGGTGCCTTAAAATTTCGGAGAAAATTGACAGCATAAAAGCTTTTTTTCATTTCAATCAAGCTCTGTGATTAAATGCAAGTTAACTATGTTTAATTTTATTTGTGTTTATATTCGTTATGTATAAGACAATTTGTATATTTATATTAATGTATATATCAATATTAGTCGTTGAATAAAAACCTTTTATTATATATCTTTTTGCATATATAATCTGGCCCACAGTGCGAGATTTCGGCTTGCGCATACTGTACTGTATTGATCTTAAAAAATTTTTGTTATCCATATTATTATAAATATATATATAACAAGTAAGAAAATTATAGTCGGTCTAGACCGACTATACGATACCCTATACCATGCGTTTAGAGACCCTATCTCTTAGGCCCAATTAACTGGACATAGAAAATAAGCAAAAACCAAATTTGATTGGGATTTTTATTAATTTTTTTGGCTACAGATATGAAAAAGTTCATATCGGATACTATATCTATATAGGGACTTGGTCCAAAAATGGACCGATCCTGATCAAGTTTGGTAAAGTCTCTTGTATTTTGCAAAAATATATACAAACAAAATTTGAGAAGAATCAGTGCAATATTTTTGTTTTTTAATAGATTTAAGTGAAGATCGGGAAACAGCTCTATATGGGGTCAAAGGGATCATTTTTGGACTACTCATTAATGGATGTAATGAACGCATACAAACTCAATTTGAGTAAGATCTATATGACAATTTGGATCTTATGGCAATTTATGTCGAATTCATATGGGTAATTTGTATGGGGGCTAGGTCTGAACATGGACCGATTCTCACCAATTTCAATAGCGTTCATCCCATGGCCGATAGAAGCTTATATACCAAATTACATCAAAATATATTCATATTTGCGACCTGCACTTTGATTACAAGGTTTAAATCAACTCAGAAAGTGATTCTGATTCGATCGGTATAATTAAAGATGGCTCTAGGTCAAATATTTTTGGTTGTTACAAACAGCAGCGCAAAGTCATTATACCCAAACCACATAGTGGTATAGGGTATAAAAACTTGGAAAATTATTAAGAGCTAAATTAAATAATAATTAAAAGAAAAATTAAAAACATACAAAAATATGAAATCCGAAGAATGTACTCCTTTTGCTAAGTTATCAATAATATTTTCTTTCATAAATTATTTGTTTTGTTTTTTAAATATTTGTTATTAATATTATTTTTATATTTCATAAACTTACGTATTTATTGGAAAAAGCCAAATTCCGATTTCACTGTATAAGTTTAATGGAATATTTATCTAAAAAAAATTATTCTAAGCAAGAATTGTTCAAGGTTAACACAAATATTTATAGAAATTTGGAAAATCATTAAAAGAAAAGCTGAACATAAAAAAAATTTCCATTGTAATGAACATTTAGTAGTAGTAGGGGTACCCCTTCAAATTTTAATTTTTTTTTTTACAGAGTTTATTATTAATTTCATCTTGTTGGAAAGTAATTGATTTGATTAAAAATTATTAATGTTAAAACAAATATTAAAAGAAAAATTTAATAACATTTTACCTTCTTCTAATTTTTATTAATTTATTTATATATTTTTTTGTACAGACTATCTAATTTTTATTATGAATTAAATATTATAGGAAAAGTTTTGAATTTTGAAAAAGAAAAGATATTAAAACTGCGATATGAAAAAATGTTTGAAAATAGTTGTCATTAAAATTTTTTAGAAATGTGTGCAATGTATTATATAATATTGAAACCTGGAATGTGATCTTTATAATAAGATAAAAACATGAAAATTTATTTGAAAAATCCAGAAGTTCCAAACTGCATTAGATTTTATTAGAATGTATTAAGGACGCCTTTTGTCGAATTATGCATTTCCTTTGGATGGTTTCCATATAGTAGTATAAATCATTGGAAATAACTTTAAAAACATGGACAAAAACAGTTTATAGATGAATTTTTTGCATGGGAGTGAGTCTAAATTTTACTAAACTTAACATTTTTTGTACATATTAGTATGTACTCATAAAACGTAAATCATTGAAATCCATATTGTCAATATATTATGCACAGGTTTGCTATAGTCGAACATAAGAGGTCTCTGTGGCAGTAATGGGCTAAAACACGAACTAGCTGCTGTATAAACAAAAATTGAATTATGTCCTCACTGGAATTGAACTACAAACCCCCCTAAATGGATTATGAAATAACACGAGAATTTGAGCATTTATGTCCTATACTCTATTGGATAGGCCTTTCAAATAGCTTTCATATGATATGCATATGTTTATGTTTTCTTCGGATCAAATGTGAAAAATTTGGAAGATACACAAAAACGGCGGATTTTGGTACCTATTTTATGCCCTAAACATGATATGGGACTGGAAAAACATGAGTCATTTATTTGTTCGTGTTCTGCTTAATATCTAAGATTCATCGCGATCTACGGTGGCGCCCCCAATGATAAGGAATAATGTATTGAAGGAATATTAAAAAAAAAAAAAAGTTGGTCTGAAAACTTCAAACAATTTATTTGGTCTTTCATTTAGAATCGGAAGAAGAACTTTAAAAAGTCAATGTCTTATATTCTGATAAATTATGTACATTTTACTATAAATCCTCCTTTATAACTTGGATATTACATATAATTTAAACAGTTTTATTAAAACAAAAAAATTCAGCCAAAGGTCCAACAATGAAAATTTATGTTAAAAAAAATTATAATAAATAAAAAACGATATTAACATTAATAAAACAAAAAACACCAAGTTAAAATACACACACAGACATATAATCAATTATAAAACACAGAGTAGCATTCGTTTAATTACATGGAGAAATATAAGATCTCAAAAACAAACAAAATGATTATACAAAATGGAATAGAAAAAAAAAATTAGAAGAAAAAAATGTGAATTTAAATATTACAGCATAAAGTAAGATAAAAAAAACAACTTGAAGAAATACACAGTGCAACAATATTGTCAACTACTCCATTTTATATAAACATTCCAGGTAGTAAGTTAAAAAGGTGTATTACAAGGAAACATATATTAACAAAACAAAAGAAAAAATATATGAAAGAATAAACGACAAACATCTATAACAAAAATGTAATAAGAAAAGAAACACAAAAAAAGGATAATATTTTAATGTTATAAAAAAGGTTCACAACCAGAGATGATAACTGATGTTTTTGTGTTTTATGTTTTGTACCACTACTGAAAAAAAATAATCCACAAATTAAAGCAACATATCTGAAAATTTGTTTAGAATTTTTTAATAAATTTATTTAAATATTTTTTTTTTTTTTCAAACAAAAGAAAAGTTCAACTATGACCATGAAAGTGACGAAAGTACGGCCCAATTATAACTTTTTAAGGTTACAGTTTTACGATCTTAACTTTTGCATTAAAAAGTCATATAATTATTACCGTTCACTTTATCTTTTAATAATATACGGAACTATAAAAATTTGTAGGGAAGAAATAATCTTTGAAGAAAATAAAATCTTTGAGGTGAAAAAATATTTTACGTAAAATATTTTTTGAGGGGAACAAACTTTTGTAAAAAAAAATAAGTTTTTAAAATTTAGTTTTTTTTCTAACAGATGCTTCTCCATATGAAATCGTATAGATTTAGAGAACTCCTTTTATAATGGCTCTCATAACTGTTGGACCAGGCATCGGTTTCGGGTAGTTTTTAATACAAATTGTTTAGGAAGTTGAAAAAAGTGAAAAATATTGCGCAGGTCAAGTTTTTGTTTTTAAGTAAAATAAATTTTGGGGTGAAAAAAATTCGGTGGAAACATACAATACCAAATTTGCAATAATTGATAATTTTTTTAAAATACATTGCCAGATATTAAAAATTTTTTTTTTTTGCATTTTCGGTAAATTTATTTAGACTGAAAATTTATATAAATTCTGATATTTCAATCCTTGTACTACATTCGTCGATTCATGTATAAAATTTTATATCTTAAAATTTTCTTTAATAAAATTTTCAATTATTTGATATTATAGAAAGTTATTTTCCTCAGGTTAAAATAAAATAAATATTTGATACCTTCATGCTTCACATCACACCACTGCATATATCGGTTATCGAAGATGCGTGCATGAGTGTGGTAAGACTTCAGAATTTTGGTAGCATGAAGGACGGTGACCTAAAGGGTCACATGAGAGTCCCAAACGGAGCTTATAGACCAGTAGGACCTGTGAACCAGAGCAATGTTCTCGCATGTTGTTCACAGATGGGTCAAAACAATATAATGGGGACACTGGCGCTGGCACATTCGGTCCCAATTTTCAACGTGCCTTACCCATGGGCAAAGATCCATTCATTTTTCAAGCGATTTACAACCCCATCCAGTCTTACAAAGAAATGATTACTTTCCCTATAGAAGAACGACTTAAGGATCTTTAGGGGATTCTTTACTGGACACTGTAATCTTAGATATCATCTACGAATAAAAGGTCAATCTGTTACAGAAACTTGTAGGTTCTGGGAATGGGGGGGTGGAAACTGCAGAACATTCTCTGCGAATGTCAAAAACTAAGTGGCAAAAGAACCCTTGCCCTCGAAGGATACATTGTATCCCCACAGGGCATATGGTATCTCATGTCAAATAGGGTAATTGGCCTTAATCTTTAGAATAATCATGGGCTGCACAAAAGATGATATTGGTCGCAGTGCATAGAATTTTAATCTAATCTAACCTTTATAAATGCAAGCAGTTAAAAAATATCTTTATATATAAAATCGTTATTGCGTGTGTTTGTAACGAATGATCTCCGGAACCATAAGAGCTATTGGGCTAAGATTCAACAAGTTTCGTTAGAGTTCTTATATATAAACAAGATCCTCCCCTATAAAGTAAATATTTATCATTAGATATCTAGAGAAATATAATAACAAGAGTGTCGAAATTTTGTGTTAGTTCAGTAGTTATAAATGTGCATTGTCGTCCAAAAAATGGTTGAGACTGGACAAGAGGGTGTGGCACCCCCCGCAAATAGTAAATATATTTGGAGTCTTAAAACTTTGTGTGTATGTAGTCGAGCCAAAAATGGGCAGCTTCGAATTAGTGGGCTGCTTGTTGTGCTAGAGTTACAATAAAATTAAATGCAATAAAATACATAAATATATTGCTAATATCTTGGCGAAAAAATTGTTTTTAATGTAAAGGCGCTAAGGCAATGTTCTAAAAATAACTCCAATCGGCTTCAAATTTCGCATAGATATTTTTTATCTCTGTTTGCACAGATGTTGCTTAGGTAAATTTAAAATATTAAAAAAATACATACAAATTTTATATATCATACTTTCATTTCATAATATTTTAGGTTAGATGTGTGCCCGCCCGAAAACGAGTACACTCGGAGGCCATATCACCAATTGCGATACCCTTTAGAAAGTGCCGGAAGGTAGAGATAAGAAAAGAGATTATGAAAGTACAAATAGATATGGAAAGAAAGAGAAAAGTGAATAAGAGCTCTTTCGTCCGCTATGTATCCCTCCTGAACCAGCCAATTCCCTGAAAAAGTCTGCAGCCCAAGTTATCAAAGATAACAAAAGCGCAACCCCTTAAGCCCTGGACATTCGCACAGAAAATTTTGCACGCCCTCCTCCTTGTCCACATACATACAGCTCCTAGAGAAGTCAGTGTCCAGTGAGTACTCCTATAAGTATGCTGATTGCCCTTTACCAAAACCAAGGAGTGCTTTCGTTCTCCTTGGAGAAGGCAAGGGCCATATGAACTGGGATATTCTGCAAGATGGAGAGAGGGATTCTAACATCATTGTTTATCGTCCCGCTCAAAGAATATGAGCCCTTTCGTACACATTAGTCAGTCAGCTCGCTTCCTTTGACCCCACTATGTCCTGGAACCCATATCAACCTCCGGAATTTCGTCAGGCGACCTGATACATTCCCTCATACAGTTTGATTTAACGGTTCTCGATTTCAGAGCTTTAAGAGCAGCCAGACTGTCTCCGAAAACATTAATGGATCCATATCCCGTTCCAGAGTCATTTTCGTTGCTATGAGACTTGCGTGATCTCGGCCTGAAAAACGCTACGTTTGTCAGGGATTCTCCGAGATAACAGAATATCAAGTTGCTCAGATTAGATCCCTGACCCTGTACCCGCTTCCACTGAGATCGCAGCCATGTCTATGACACAGTCTGCGGGCCAGTCTCCTCTACTTGTTATTTGGATCGTATTTATTCCATATTTTAACTCATAACTTTTAATTCAAAAAGCGATAAACGTTGTTTGTAATTACAAACTGTTCATTATAAATGTTTCAATTTTTGAAAAATATCATTAAATTCGCCGTTATTCTGAGGGCGGATATTATTAAACCGATGAATACAAATGAATAACAAAAAGTAATAAAAAAAGATTTCGAACAAAGCTGAGACCAACTCCTATGAAAATGCAGAAATTAATTTATTTTATCACACTTAAAATAAAGTCATAGATGAACAACACCTTATCGAAAGTCAGGGGGGAAGAGAATATTCCAGACAAAATCCATTTTTTGTGTGATTAAAAATATTTTTGATCTACTGTTTTGTGCAGGTTGACCTAAGTTTGGTTCGAAAGCCTGTTTGTTACTTATTTTACTTTCACTCTTTTGCGCTTTAGCTAAAGAGATTTTTCTATATGTTTTCTACATATGTATATATGATAGCTGGAGGCAATCTATGCCCATTTCTGATATAAGCAGTGAAGGTAACATCAGAGCCATATTCCGAATTTTTCCTGAAACGGATTTAACACTAATCAAATCTTTGGAAGTTTTTTCGATGATTATACCGTTTTTCACAGTTGTCCAGCTCAAATTTTGATAGATTAAATTAACACGCGCAATAAACCTGTCTGTCCAAAGAGAAAAACAAATACATACGGTTACTAGTTAGAATGGGTGTGGACTCAAAAATAATCTATAATCTATACAATCGCAACTCATATATTTTTATTAAGTTAATCAACATATAAAGTATATTTCTTTATATGGATTAATTTTTCAAACTATTATAGAATTTAATTAATAAGTTTATTATGGATGTTTTTCAATCAGTTATTTACATTTATAATTAACTATAATTACAAAATAAATTAGTTAATACAACTGAGGATTAAATTCTTTAAAATGTTTGCAAGTTCTTTTAACTAAAACTTTATCATCTCTGGCTATAACAAAAAAAAAAAAAAAAAAATATGGCACACACACGCAAACATACATTTGCATACAAAAAAGAAAAAAACAAACTAAAGAAAGAGTGAACAAAACAGAACATTTAGTATGAATGAAAGAAAACAAGTATTGAAAAGTATAAAACAACAAAAGACAGACAATATGAAATTACACCAAAACAAACTTTGTTAAAGAAAATAAATAACACACAGAATTTTAGTAACTTTGGTAATTACTTAGTTAACGAGAGAGTATGATTTGTTTTTTTTTTCTTATTTTATTTGATACGCTTTTCTCTTCAACAAATGTGACTTTCAAATAGAGTATTAAAAAGCTTGTCTCTTTTTTTCTTGCTTTATGATTTTACAAATACAATTTGCTAAATGGAAAAGCTCTGATCCTTTTCTTGGTTTCAAAATTTTTATTCTGTGGGGGTTCGATGATGTTTTTGTTTGTTTGTTTTTTTTTTTTTGGTTAAGAAAATGAACATTGATGCTGTTAGTTATTTCATTGCTTGGGATTTGTTTTGATTTTGATTTCGGTTTTTTGAATTTGATTTTGGTTTAATTGCTTAAAAACTGATACCACGTATAAATTCAGCACCTGTCCTGAGGATGATGTTTGTAGATAAGAATTTACGTCCGTCTCGATCATACAGCTACGTAATGAATCAGGTATAAACATGCCTTTTAAAAGGCTTTAGTTTTTTATTTGTTTGTATATAAACTTTTTTCTCTGTTTTTCGTTTTTTTTTTGTTGTTGTTGTAGTAGATTTTCTTTTTTGTTGATTTTTTGGAAGACTCTTGTTTTTGGTTTTGAGCTTTTGTTTATAGTATAAATGTTGCAGTGATTAAAGACAGAAGAAGAAGTCTGAAAGAAAAATGGAGAAATTACAAATTAAATATAGTTTTTAAAAGACTTAGAAACTAAAAATAAGTCCGTCTTCTGAAAGCCGATTATTTATTTGGTTAGTTGCACCTCTACCAAATGATAGACATTAGCATGATTTTTTTAATCTTATAATTTTTCCCTTACATTTTTAGATTGTTGATGTTAGTCTTCATATCAGGAAATGTAGTCTCTCTCGGTAATATGTCCCTCGAAACTAAATCATTGAGGACAAAGAAAACATTTAAGGTCTCAAGCAAAAATCTAAGAAAATATATGTATGTTACAAAATATAAAACTATTTTACTAAATAAATAATAAATAAGTATCTGTATCTGGAATAAATAAATCACGCCACGATCCAATAAATAGATTAAGTGACTTAATACTGAAATATTATTTTTGGATAAAATTAAACTTGCGATCATTTGCACCATCTATAAAAATTTAATAGGTCTACGAAGTGCCCTTAGGAATTTTCAATAAAAGCCATTTAGATTCAGTGCACATTCTAAGTGTCTTTATATACTAAAAAGAAAGCAAAGATAATTTAGAAACCTTCTTCGAGTCAAATAGAACAGGTTTTCTCTAAGCTAATTTTTGTGTTTGTATGTTCTCTATAAACTATCACGGGAATTTTCTTTGTAGAATATTATTATTAGACACATGTGTGTAGTCAAAAATATTTTTTTTCCAATTCCTTCGGTCTTAAAATTACACAAAATCTCTAGGTATTAATAAAATTTTAAATTATCTACCAATTTCCCTGTTTTCCATTATTGATAAACAAACTACTAGGATATAAAAAATGTTATTTGATGGGCAGTACTTATTTAAGAAAGGCAGAGGTACGGATGAACTTGTTATTAACGAGGTTGATTACATTTTTCACGGACTAGATTCTGGGTATAAAGGAGTAGCTGGAGTGTTTTTTGATTTGTCCAAAGCATTTATTTGGTGGACCATAAAATTTTGATTAAAAAACGGGAAATTTCTGAATTTTCTCAGAAATCAATTTTATTATTCGAAGATTATTTAAAAACAGATGGCAGGATGTTCAAGTTGGTGAATGCAAAAGAAATCAATTGGGTATTATGTGTGGAGTTGCACAAGGCAGCATCCTTGGGCCACTGTTATTCAAAATTTTTATTAATGATATCAAAAACATAAAGCTTAACGGAAAGTTGTTTATGTTTGCTGACGATATATGCCTGTTTTACAATTGGGCAATTCCATAAAAATGTCAACTTTGATGAAAAAATTTTTTTTTTCATTTATATGAAGTAAGTTTAAAAATATATTAAAATATGTTCCAAGTTACATAATGTGATTTCTTACAAGTATTCTAGATAATAAAACAATTATAAAATTTATTTGTTAACTCAATTTCCTTTTAATACATGTTTAAGAAACTTTAGTCATTCCGTCACAGTCATTCCGTCACTTTAAATGACAGTTAATAACTTCAACACTATTACAGGTAAGTTGCTCTAAATTATAATTTTATATTGCTTATATATCATATGCAAAATATGTATTAGTTTAAAAACTGATTAGCTTCTTAATTCACAAAAGTTCCCAGGTTTTAATACCAGGACAGAGTCAAGGTAGCAAAAATGTCATTCCGTCACACAATGAGAAATTACTCAAAAATAAAAGAAAAAATAGTGAAAAAATTGTTTCTGAGTTTTTTTTTAAATCTCTTAATCATTAGCAATCATTTTCAAACTGAAGAATGAATTTCCAATTGAAAATAGCTCTGTGGAATAGCCTTAGCTTCAATTTTACAACTCAAAATGTCATTCCGTCACATACGGAATTGCCCAATTATAAAAATCGGCAAATTAAAAAGTAATTTTTTTAAAGGTATATTTTCTTAAAAAGTACCTATTCTTAAAGAAGTGGCTTTTCTTAAGAAAAGTACCTCTCCTTAAAAAAGTACATGTCTTTAAAATAGTATTTTGTTACAAAAGCACCTCTTGACATAGTATATTTTCATAAAAAAGGATCACATATTAAAAAATTTCCTTTTCTTAAAAAGGTTTATTTCTTAAAAAAGTACATCTTCCTAAAAAAGTTCATTCTCTTAAAAAAGTAAATTTTCTTTGAAAATTATGTTATCCTAAAACAGTAAAATTACTTCTTCATAAAAAAGTACCATTTCCTTAAAAAGTTACTTTAATTAAAAAAGTACAATTTCTTAAAAAAGTACTTTTTCATAAAAAAAGTATTTTTTTTTTTGACTGAGTTTGAAATTATTCAGCTGTATAACCTGTCATGCAGAATATAGATCAATTTTTTTTTTAAACAAATGTGCAAATGTTTTTGCTTTATTTCAAGTAAAAACATTTGATCTTTAGCCTGAATAAATCCATACAAATTTAAATGTCACTAGAAGAAATTATGTCAAAATCACGTTACCTAATGTCAATACTCCAAAATGCATTTTCAACATTAAATGCAGTGAAGAGATAACGTATTCTTCGTTTCCATTATTTTTCATGTGTAAGTAAATAGTAAATAGTGCATAAAGACTAGTGCTTAGTCGATTTTTTAAATTAATTGTTATATTAGTTAAGTCTATTTACATAAAACACAAAAAATAAATTTACTCGCATTTAAAATGTATTATAAAAATAAAAATTCTTTGCACCTCCCTAACTAGCTATAACTGCCCCAAATATTTTAGGCATTGAGTTTTCCAAATTTTAAGCAATTTTCGTCATAATTTCTTTCGTCACTCTTCTTGGAAATCTGCCGTTTGCTAATATTTTGCTCCAGAATGTGTGAAGCCCGTTTTTCGACACTTTACTGGAAGTTTTTGTTGAGTATCTCAATATAATATATGTGGTACGAGGCATGGTCCCACAATTGTTTAGATGGCGGCTGTAGTTTAAAAAAATACTTTGATGAAAAGTGACAACCACATATAACATATATTTAATGTTTCAACGCATCACGTTGTTTAGCATTTTTTATTTTTTTTTTTTGGATCAGTCAAAAGTAAAAAAATCTCAGTGAATTTGTTAACATGGAGAAAATGGGTCATCGTTATATAATTCAGCACTTTCATTTGAAATGTCCACTCAACATTAAAGCCGACCTAGATTCTACTCTGGAGTCTGCTCCTTCGTGTAAAACTATAAGATATTGGGTGGCAGAGTTTAAACGAGGCCGTACCGTAGTGATTGTCAAATTGAGGGGATAACACCAGAAATTCACGAAATTAAATTGTATGATATTGATACTGGCTGAAGGTGCGTGAGTTAGCTGAAATGATAGGCTTTTCAAAAAGTGCTATATCTCGCATATTGACCGAAAATTTGGAGATAATAAAGTTGTGCGCAATAGAACAAAAACAGCGTCGTGAGAATATTTCAGTGGAGTGATTGGCGATGTTTAGTCGATATAAAGTCAAGTTTTTGTGCCGATTAGTAACCCTGGTCCACCACTTTACAGCTGAGACAAAGGAACAGTCAAAACAATGGAGAATCGTATTGAACCGTTTAAGTGTTGAAATTAAATAAATTCCTTTCCCCAAATAATCAATAACTATTGTACAATGTGCATTCCAAAAAAAAAAAAAAAAAACTGGCCTGTAGCTTTTTTTTTTATCAATTAGCCAACACTCAGGGGATGTCTTATACAAATGCAGTACATTGTGTTGATTTCAGGAAAATAGGTTATGGGAAGGAGGAAAGAAGTAGTTAGAAGTATTTGTGGATATTTGACTTAAATTTTATTAGATTATAACTGTCAGGGAAGACCTCTGTGGGGAGTTTATTCCACATACGGCTAGTTCGACTGATAAACGAATTCACTCTGTAATGCGTTGTGCGGTCAACTGAACAATAGACTACAAACGGATGTGATTTACTAGAGAAGCGGGTAGAGCGAACCGAAACTCGGGCACTTGGAATAAGTTCGCTAGTCTCAGAAGAACATTTTCCATGGTAATATCTATAGAACAGCGCTACACAACCCACATTCCGACGATGTTCCAATGAATCAATAGAGCTGGATACCCTACTGACATTGATTAGCACCAACACCCTCCTTTGCACACGGTCCAGTAGCTCCAAAATAGACTTTGAAGCTCCTGCTCATGTATGGGAGTTGTATTCCATTTTCGGTCGGATGTAAGTGGTATAGATTTTTAGGAGATCAGAAGGAGTGAAGTAATTTTTGCACCGTTTTAGAAAACCAAGACACTTGAATGCTTCTTTCGACACTTTAAAAACATGCTCGTTCCAACGAACATCACATTGAATTCTCATGCCTAGAACATCAAGAGTATCCAACTCCTCAATACCTATACCACCATATATACAGATGACATTGTTGAATCCATGGCCCTATGGGTCAACATACAACATTGAGTCTTCAGCGCATTAAAATCAACCCTATTCGCTTTACCCCACTCGAAGATTGTTAACAGGTCTAGATTGAGTGTGTCATTTATTGTCCGCCTTTTGTCCCCAACCTCCAAGAGGCTTGGCTTACAATTAAAGGAAAATTAATGACAAATGCTACTGTCATCTGCGAAAGAGTATATAGAATTAAAAGTTTGACCAAGAACGTCGTTCAGAAAGATAAGGAAAAATGGAGAAAGAACGAAACCTAGGGGCACCCCCGAATAAAACTGAAACTCATTAGATGAGACCCCATCAATAACAACACATATTGTTCGGTCTCTGAGAAAACTCGATATAAATCGAGAGAAGTCATTACCGACCCCAAAGCAATACGCTTTGTTATCAATGCACCGTGCCACACACGATCGAATGCCTTGGAAATATCCAGAGCAACCACTTTACTTTCTCCAAAATTGCGAATGGATCGACTCCAGCGCTCATAAAGTAGAGCTAAAAGGTCTCCCGTACAATGATTTCTACGGAAGCATACTGTCGATCATTAAGAAGTGAGTTGGCCTCTAGGTAGTTCACAAGATGGAAATTGATCATTCTCTCCATCACCTTTGAGAGCGCAGAGCAGATTGCAATTGGACGGTAATTTTCACGGTTATCAGCCGCACCCTTTTAGGGATTGGTTGGATTTTAGCAACTTTCCAGCAAGAGAAAGAGACCCGCGCACAGTACGAAAGGCTGAAAAGGTTGGCCAAGGGACTGGCTAGCGTAGAAGAGCACTGTTTCAGCACCAGTGCTGGTATACCATCAGCTTTCCAGCCGATTGTTAAGTCCTTGGCCGCTTTGGTCGGCCATCACATGCTTGTAACCACTTAGCAGACTGTCTGTTGTACTCCGGTGTATAATAATGAATACACGTCTCATCCACGTAAAAATTCAGTTGAATTTACTTCAAACATCTCCAAAGCATACTTTGAATCAAGAAAACACGTTTTAGTTTTTCTTCAGCTGTTAATAAGCGCGGCACCCATCGAGAAGAAAGCATTTTCATATTTAAATTATCATATAATATACGCCGAAATCACTCTGTTGATATCTTAACAATGCCAGCAATCTCACTTACTTTAATATTCCGATCATTCAATACAACCGGATGCACTTTTCTTACGTTTTCTTTCGTAACTGCCTCATTTGAACGACCAGGACGATCTGCATCATTTGTGCTCGTAGGACCACGTTTAAATTCGGAATACAACCTTATTACCATTAAATATGATGGCGAAGATTCACCATAATGTTTATCAATTAATTCTTTGGCTTGGATAGTATTTTTTTCCACCAAAAAACAATGTTTAATTAAAACGCGAAACTCTTTGCAATCCATATATTACCAAACTTTTAAAGCAGCATAATTTTAATAACTGTAGCTTTTTTCTAACTAATGAAATATCATGGAATTTCGACATAATTTTTCTAGCAGTTGGGTCTGCTGAATAAACAGAAAAAACTGGCACGTGTCACACCATCTCTATGTTAGGCCACGAAGTTTTCACTTCATGTAGTATTTCCTTCATATATTATGCTTTCTATAGAATGTAATTTGCCGACTCCGTTCCCACTCATGCAGCTGCAAATTTACTCTCGTCCGTAAAGATGACACGATTCCAGTGCCCTGGAACTTTGTTGAGATACGTCTTGGCATACTCTAAACTAACCTTCTTATCTTTCTTTGATTTAGGGGGGTTTCTCTTAGAAGTTTGGGAATTGCAATCGGCCCAATGGAACACAGTATAAACTAAAACCGGTATACCATACTCTAGGAAAATCTCCGAAACTATTATTGACGTCGTTTGTCTGAGATTTTTCGAGCGATATCTGATTTTTCACTTTAAGTCGGTACGAATGGATGACCGTTCTTGTTTTATTTGCCTACTGGTCTGTATTTGCAAATTTGTGTATTATTATTTCAACTGTACTGCGAGGTATCTGATTCTTTTGGCCCTTTCTTTACAAAATTTATTATTATTTCCTTCTCTTCTCTGGCAGTTCCTTTGATTTATGTCCCATCGTCTAAATTACATAAGTTTGTAGCGCTTTTTTTTACACAAAACAAAAAAAGAAAACAAATACCTACCGAAATTTACAACAGACGAATACTTTTTCTTTGTGAAAATCTGACTTTGTGAATGTTTTGTATTTCCAAATAAAAAAAAAATAAATGAAACGATTTGATTAAATTTATAATTGACATAATAAAAATTATATTTAAGCCCATATTAAGAAAAAAATTTAAATAAAATAAGATATAATTTTTTTCATAAATATAAATCGACGAATACTTTATCTCTTCACTGTATACATAATACACTCAAAATAAAATTTTAAATTAGCCATACCTCTATAGAAAATATTTATAAAGTTGAATCCAACAAATAGAAAACGGTTGCAACAGAACGAATATAAAGGAGAGTCCTATTTGTTGAATGAAGTACTGAAATGAAATGATGTTGTTGTTGAGTTTTCAAGCTCGTTTTATCATTAGCAATATTTTATTTTTTGGCGACATTGTATATTGCTGGCTCTTGCTGTGGCAATATCATCTTCATCATAATTTGTTTGATGTGTTTATATTTTTCTGCTGTTTTTTTTAATGTGTTTTGTTTTTGCTGTCGTTCTGTTTTTATCTTAACATTTTATATGTGTTGTTGTGTGTGTCGTTTTCAGCCGTGTGTGTGGATAGGAACTTCACGAATATCGAACATTTTTTGTCGTTGTTGTTGCTATTGTTGTTATTGTCTTTTTTACGTTGTTGTTACTTAAAAATTTGTTAAAGTTTTGTTGGTTTTTTGTGCATATTTTTTTTTTAATTATGAAACAGTAGCAAATGTAAATAATGTGGCATAGAAGGAAGAAGAAAAAGTTGGAAAATAGTCGAAAGGTAAAAAAATATGTTTGTATTGGTTTCAGTTATCAAAATCTTAACATTTTCTTGTTTTTTTTTTAATTTTATATTACAAAATTGAAGCAGATAGAGACACTGGAAGAGAAAAGATTTTTTTAAAATTAATTAATTAATTTATTTTTATTTGATTGTCGATTTGGTTGAGTCTTATAAAATAAAAGTAAGAAAATTATAGTCGGTCAGGACCGACTATACGATACCCTATACCATGCGTTAGGTCCAGTTAATTATATATAGAAAACAAGCATTAACCAAATTTGAGTAGCATTGTTAATAATTATTTGCCTTCGGATATGAAAAAGTACATATCGGATGCTATATTTATATGGGGACTAGGTCGTCAAATGGGCCGATCCTCACTATATTTGCTAAGGTCACTATTTTTCAAAAAAAAAAAAAATATGAACAAACCAAATTTGAGAAAAATCTCTGCAATATTTTTGTTTTTTGATAAATTTAAATAAAGATCGGGAATCAGCTTCATATTGGGGCTATGACTAAGAATTGTTCTATAGGCTTTATTTTTGGACTACTGATAAATGGATATAATAAACATACATAAAACAATTTGACCTAGATCTATATGATAATTTGGATATTATGGCAATTTAAGCCGACCTCGTAGGTCTGAACATGTACCAATTTTCATCAATTTATTTGCGACCTGCAGTTTGATTACAAGTTTACGTGGACACATATACGGACGGACGGACGGACATCGAGTCAGAAATTGATTCTGAGGTCAAATATTTTTGGTAGTTACAAACATCAGCACGAACATTACACTTCATACCTCGGCATTGTGAACCAGTACTAAAAATTATGAATACCCAATTATTATTATATTATTTTGTCAACAGTATGAGAAAGAATACTTTTAAGTTTTTGTACTTTTATGTTAATATTTATTCTTTTTTAAATAAATAAATAAAATTGCTTAGAATGGACCTGACCGTTTAATACGTCAAAAATTTATTTCGTTAAAAGTTTCCATTTCACTGTCTCTCACTGTACAAGTACTATGAAAATTAATAAAAACATATTATAATTTTTTTTATAGACTAGCGGTTTTAAGAGCTCTTTGTTTCATTTTTATTTAGCGCTTTTACCGCTTGGTGGGGTATAGTTTAGCGCTTTTTGATGGAAAAAGTTTTTTAACTGTAATATAAAAAAATTGAAAATCATTAAAAACATTATAAACACTGCGTGCTATATAATCTATAATTGGGTAAGTAAATGTTGGATAGGTCTTCCATATGATGTCCAATTTATTTATGATTTCTTTAGGTGCTAAAGGGAAAAATCTATTTAAAACGAAAAACTTCGAACTCCAAAATTCATCGTGAGATGCCGCTGCCCCCATGAGACCTTCATAGAAGGAGCTTAAAATAAATTGTTTTTTTTTCCTAAAAAAAGTAACGCATTAATTGATATATCCCGAAGCCTTTGCATGACAAAATTTAGCTTGCATCTAGATTCAGCAACCTTAGTTTCTTTCTACATTGCATTCTGAAATTTTGGCTAAATATTTTTTATAGACTTTTACTAACGACTTGAGTAAAATAAAGAAACAAATCGATTTTTCTAGAGTCGTAACCAGGTAAGCCCCTTAAATTCAGTTTGCATTTGGTTTTGTTGTTTAGTAATCTTTCTTTTAGAAAATTGCTAATTGCTCTAACACACAGATGAGAGTCTCTGAAGGTACATGCTAAGGACCTCAACTACACCTGTATTAATTTCAGCAGGCCAGTTGGTATAGATAATAAAACCTTATGGTTGTCAAATAATATTTTTTTTTATACAGCCTGTCACGGGTGTGCTTTGCATACACTCTGACTGACTCCCTATCAGTTTGGTTGAGGAGTGTTTATTCAATATTATGCATTACAAAGTGGTGCAGGGTGAAGTATGAGAAAGTTAACTAGGGTAGGGGAAGTCTGAGTGTAAAATTTTTGTTTTATAGTTATATTTTGAAAAAAAAAAATTTTTAAATATTATTTCATAGTTTATTTTGAATTAATTTTTTTAATCTATTTATTTTTATTCATATCTTTTATATTGTAAATAATAAAATTTCTTTAAAACTTTTATCTATCGATTTCTTTTTTGCAGCAGACATCACTTTTTTCTTTGGAAATTTTCTTTTTATAATCTTATTCACTTTTATTTTGTACGATTTTTCTGCAATTATTTTATAAAAATTTTGTACAAATGAATATTTTTTTAATTTTATTAAAATTTTGTTACACAATTTTCTTGAATTTTCAGATATTAGTTGTTATATTTTCTTTATTTTTCCCCGTTTTTGTTCGACAGAGTATTCTTTTTTTTAGCGATGTTTTCGTTTCCTCTACATTATATAAATAACTTGGTCTATACTAAGTGTGGACGAGTATATGAAACCATTTTTGCTATATATATTTAAATATAGACGAATACTGAACTCAGCGAGACATTTCTATATGTATTGGCTGGTTGAGAGGGTGGTGGAGGAGGGGGGTTTTAAAACAAATTTCACAAACACTTTTTGATTGGAAAAAACTTTCACTTTGATAATTTTTCTTGGTAATTTATAAGTTTCGAAACGATTTTAATTTTTTATGATTTTTTCGGTATTTTACAAATTATTTTCTTAAAGAATATTTTTTTTTTTTTTTTGGATTTTACCTTCTTCTTTATATAGGTATTTATTTATTTATTTTTTTTTTTTTTTTGATAATTTGAGCACGCGAAATGAAAAAATTATTATGAAAAAAAGTTTTATTTCTGTCTATCGCAGACGAGACGTTTTTCCTCACTCACCATTTAATGTGTTATGCTTGTGTTTTGCTGAATTTTTCCTTTTGGCTCTTTTATTCTATTCTATATTCAGTTTTGTTGAAAGAAGAAAACACCACAATGTTGCGTTTTCATGCTCATTTCGTTCATTCAAGTCTTTGCATTAAGTTTTTGGCTGTGTGTGATATAAAAATAACTTTAGAATTTTATTCCCTTCACATTTGTCTTTATTTCGTCTATTTGGCTAGTTGGTAGTAGTACGTTAATAAAGTATTGCCAGACACACGTTTATAGCAAAAAAAATAAAAATAAATAAAAAAAAATAAATAAATATAAATTTCAATTTTCTCTCTTCTTCAGGTTGTTGTAAATATGTAAAAGGGTCTGTCATTGACAAAACTTCAACGAATGAATTCTTCTAACAATTAATCCTGAAAGTCAATTATCGCAAAGCTTTTTTATAATAGAATAACATGAATACAACAAATAAAATAAAATATAATAAAATAAAATAATATAAAATAAAGTAAATTAAAATAAAATAAAATAAAATAAAATAACATAAAATAAAATAAAATAAAATAAAATAAAATAAAATATAAAATATAAAATAAAATAAAATAAAATAAAACAAAATAAAATAAAATAAAATAAAATAAAATAAAATAAAATAAAATAAAATAAAATAAAATAAAATAACATAAAATAAAATATAAAATGTAATAAAATAAAACAAAATAAAATAAAATAAAATAAATAATTTAAAATAAAATAAAATTAATTGAATATATAAGAGAAAATAATCATAAAAAAAAATAAATTAAATGGAATAGAATAAAATATTTAGAATAAAAAATATATAATAAATGGTATACGTAACATAAATAAAGTAAATAAAATAAATAAAACAAATAATAGAAATAAAATGAAAAGAATAAAATAAATTAAACATATAAAATAAATAACATTAATAAAAATAATAATATAAATTATATATATAATATAAATAAAACAAATAAGGCAAATAAAATAAATAGTTTAGTTAAATAAATGAAATGAGTAAAGTAAAAGGAATAAATAAAGAAGTTAAAGAAATTAAATATGTTTAATAAATAAAATAAAATCAAATATTATTGATAAATTAAACAAAATGAATAAAATAAATAAAACGTAGTTATTAATGTAAATAAAATTAATAACATAAATAAATTACATAAACAAATAAGTAAAATAAAATAATATTAAATTAAAAATATAAGGTGCATAACATCGAAATAAATAAATAAAATAATTAAAATCAGTTAAACAAAAACTAAAAAATACATTAAAATAAATAAAAATAAAGTAAAAGTAAATCAAATAACACAAAATTAAATAAAATAAAATAGATTGAAATAAAATCAAATAGTATAAAATTAAATAAAATAAAATATAATAAATAAAATAAGTATTATAAATAAAATATATAACAAATAATAAATCAAAAATAAAATAAAACAAATAAAATAAATAGAATAAAAAAATAGATTAAACAAAAATTTTAATAAAATAAATAAAATAATGAAGATATAAAAAAAATATAATAAATAAAAAAAATATAATAGATAAAAAAATAATATAAATAACATAAATTAAATTAATAAAATAAATATAATTAATAAAATATATAATATAAATTATATAAATAATATAAAAAATAGCTAAAATAACTAAAATAACTGCAATAAATAAATCAATAAAATTAATAAAATATATATTAAAAATTAAATAAATAATTCACATTTGTCTTTATTTCGTCTATTTGGCTAGTTGGTAGTAGTACGTTAATAAATTATTTCCAGACACACGTTTATAGCAAAAAAATAAATAAATGTAAATTTCAATTCTCTCTCTTCTTCAGGTTGTTTTGAATATGTAAAAGAGTCTGTCATTGACAAAACTTTAACGAATGAATTCTTCTAACAATTAATCCTGAAACTCAATAATCGCAAAGCTTTTTTTAATACAATAACAAGAATACAATAAATAACATAAAATAAAATAAAATAAAATAAAATAAAATAAAATAAAATAAAATAAAATAAAATAAAATAAAATAAAATAAAATAAAATAAAATAAAATATAAAATAAAATAAAATAAAATAAAATAAAACAAAATAAAATAAATAAATTAAAATAAAATAAATTCAATATATAAGAGAAAACAATCCTAAAAAATAAAATAAAATAAATAGAATAGAATAAAACAAATAGAATAAAAATATATAATAAATAAATACCTAACATAAGTAAAATAAATAACATTAATATAAATAAAATAAAAAGAATAATACAAATTAAACAGATAAAATAAATAAAATTAATAAACTTAATAAAAAATAATAATATAAATTAGATATATAATATAAATAAAAAAAATAAGGCAAATAAAATAAATAGTTTAGTTAAATAAATTAAATGAGTAAAGTAAAAGGAATAAATAAAGAAGTTAAAGAAATAAAATATGTTTAATAAATAAAATAAAATGAAATATTATTGATAAATAAAACAAAATGAATAAAATAAATAAAACATAGTTATTAATATAAATAAAATTAATAACATAAGTAAGTTACATAAACAAATAAATAATATAAAATAATATAAAATTAATTATATAATGTGCATAAAATCGACACAAATGAATAAAATAATTAAAATCAGTTACACAAAAAATAAACAAGTGAGGTCTAGACCGACTATACGATACCCTATACCATGCGTTTAGAGACCCTATCTCTCAGGCCCAACTAACTGGATATAGAAAAAAAGCATAAACCAGATTTGAGTGGGATTTTTATTAATTTTTTCGGCTGCAGATATGAAAAAGTTCATATCGGATGCTATAGCTATATGGGGACTAGACCTAAAAATGGACCGATCCTGACCATGTTTGGTAAAGTCTCTTGTATTTTGCAAAATTATATACAAACAAAATTTGAGAAGAATCAGTGCAATATTTTTGTTTTTTGATCGATTTAAGTGAAGATCGGGAAGCAGCTCTATATGGGGCCTATGACTAAGAGTTGTCCAATAGGGATCATTTTTGGACTACTGATTAATGGATGTAATATATACATACAAACCCAATTTCACTAAGATTTGTATGATAATTTGGATCTTATGGCAATATATGTTGATTTCATAGGGGTCATTTGTATGGGGGCTAGGTCTGAACATGTACCGATTCTCACCAATTTCAATAGCGTTCATCCCATGGCCGATAAAAGATCAAATGCCAAATTTCGTCAAAATATATTCATATTTGCGACCTGCAGTTTGATTACAAGCTTTACATGGACACACAGACGGACGGACGGACGGACGGACGGACGGACATCGTTAAATCGAATCAGATAGTGATTCTGATTCGATCGGTATAATTAAAGATGGGTGTAGGTCAAATATTTTTGGTTGTTACAAACAGCAGCACAAAGTCATTATACCCAAACCTCATAGTGGTATAGGGTATAAAAATACATTAAAATAAAGTAAAAGTATATGAAATAACACAAAATGAAATAACACAAAATGAAATAAAATAAAATAAGATAAATTGAAATTAAATCAAATAGTATAAAATTAAATAAAATAAAATAAAATATAATAAATAAAATAAGTATTATAAATAAAATATATAACATATAATAAATCACAAATAAAATAAACAAATAAAATAAATAGAATAAAAAAATAGATTAAACAAAATAATTAATAAAATAAATAAAATAATAAAGATATAAAAAAATATAATAAATAAAAAAATAACATAAATAAAATTAATAAAATAAATATAATTAACAAAATATATAATATAGATTATATAGATAATATAAAAAATAACTAAAATAACTGTTATAAATAAATCAATAAAATTAATAAAATAAATAAAATATATAATAAAAATTAAATAAATAATTTAACTAAAATAAATAAGATAAAAAAATATATAGTATTAACTGTCTAAATAAAATTAATAAAATAAAAAAAAGAAACTTTATAAATAAAAAAAAAATAAAATAAAAATAAAATAAATAATATAATTAAATAAATATAATAAAATTAATTTAAATAAAGCAAAAAAATAAAATAAAATAAAATGTAATTTATATAAAATAAAATAAAACAAAATAAAATAAAATAAATGAATCGAAAAAAAAATAATTATATTATACTGTTTGCATCCGTGTGTCTTGAAGTTGTTTAATAGTGAAAGCCATCACCCTATAATAGGAAAAAAGTTAATATTTGGGTTGTCTTCAACCCATTATCATTAATTCAAAATCATTATTTACGACCGTAAGTACCTAAAGGTTTTATTCCGGCATCGAACTTTCTGAAAAGAAACTTTACCTTTTGCGCCTTTTAAGATTTAAATCACCATTGAATATTTATTGTTAAATTTGTACTTCAATTCGATAAAAGAGCTGACTTTGGTACCTAAGAAATCTTTTCCAAAATTCCATTAACAACATATTTTCATTTAAAACGTTTCGATTGTAAAATATAACCAAAATATTATTATTAGCAAATTGAAAATTATTCGATAAAAAAAGGTTAGTGGCTGTTCATTTTCGTTTAGCTGAAGAATGTATTCTGCTAATACATTAAGGACAAAAATGTTAAAATTTTAAAATGTTAATAAATAATTTTAATAAATTTTTCAATTAACCACTAATTTAGGTGCTTCAATAAACTATTATTGCCTAAGTCTGTTTAAGAAAAATATATATAAAATCTTTATTTTTGTTAACTTTCTATATAATTCCTTGAAAATTGCTGATCTTTCAGCTGATCTTTTCGAACATTCTTTAAAATAAAAATTCCATTTGCATAGTTTTAGTTATAAACAAGTAAGACAATTATAGTCGGTCTAGACCGACTATACGATACCCTATACCATGGTTAGAGAACCTATCTCTTCGATCCAAATAATTGGATATAGAAAATAAGCATAAACCAAATTTGAGTGGCATTGTTATTAATTTTTTGGCTGCAGATATGAAAAAGTTCATATCGAGTGCTATATTTATATGGGGACTAGGTCGAAAAATGGACCGATGATGACCATATTTGGTAAAGTCACTTATATTTTGAAAAAAATACATACAAACCAAATTTGAAAAAAATCTGTGCAATATTTTTGTTTTTTGATAGATTTAAGTGAAGTTCTATATGGGGCCTATGACTAAGAATTGTCCTGTAGGGATTATTTTTGGACTAGTGATTAATGGATGTAATAGACATGTACAAACCCAGTTTGACTCAGATTTATATGATAATTTGTATCTTATGGCAACTTATGTCGATTTCATAGGGGTTATTTGTATGGGGACTAGGTCTCAACATGGACGGAATTTTACCAATTCCAATAACGGGAAAAGCTTATATACCAAACTTCATCAAAATATATTCATATTTGCGAACTGTAGTTTGATTACAAGGTTTACATGGACACACCGACGAACGGACGAACGGACGGACGGACGGACATTGCTAAATAGACTCAGAAAGTGATTCTGAGTCGATCGGTATAATCAAAGGTCTAGGTCAAATATTTTTGGTAGTTACAAACAGCAGCACAAAGTCATTATACCCAAACCACATAGTGGTATATGGTATAAAAATTGCATTATAAAATAAATTTTTCCCAACAACTGACAAAAATGCATTATGATATACTATAAAAAAATCAGCGACCGTTGACATTGTTAGCTAAAGAATAGATTCTGAAGTCATATTCAGAAGAAATCATAAAAATGTTACAAAACGCTATTACAAAATTTTAATAATTTATTTATATATCTCCGCTAAACTGCTGACATGTCTTTAAATTGTTTTCTAATGAAAGTTATCAACACTATTCTGCCATTGTATTAAGAGGAAAATTTACAACTGGGACTTTTTTAATTTTAAATATTCACGAACACCCTTAAATAAATTTAATTTCCCACAATAGTGCCGATATGCTGACTTAGTTACCTTAAAAAACCTATACTATAGAATCATTTCCGACATTATTTTAAAACAAAACTTCCATAACATGGTTTTAGTTAAAAAAAAATTCCATAAAATCAACGACGTTGACTTAGTTAGCTACAAATTTTTTCCTGTCTTTATATTAAAAAGAAAATTTTTAAATTTGATATCGCGATTAAAAAATGTAATACTTTTTTTTCATAAAACTCAATTGCAAATCATTAAATATACCGACATTGTATTATTCTGAATTTTGATCAATACCAATAATAGAGCTAATATGTCTGAAGTTGTCTTTAGTTAAACGTCATAAACTACTGATTGGTACCTATAACATAAAATCCGATATAGTACTGTTAAGAAAAATATTTAGATTTTGTTTGTCTCAAGTTTTTAATCGATATAAAAATTTATTTTGTTAAAATTTTACTTAACTTCATTAAAATTGCTGACATGTCAGCTGACTCTGGTACTTACAAATTATTTAAAAAAATTCTGTTAAGAACAAATTTGCCATTTAAATTATTTTAGCTATAAACGAAATTGCGAAAAATAATTTTTGCTAAATTGTTCTCAACAACGGACATATATAAATTTGCTTGTTATTCTAAACAGCTGTTTTCTTATGACTTGAGTGTGATGCTGTAAATGGCTTAAGTATGCAGAAATAATGTCAGTACGACTTCATGACAGTCCGATGAATTTCATTGGATTTTTATTTTGAAAAATCATATGACTGAGTGGCATCGTGTAAATGGGCCTTTAAGAAGGAACATTTAAGAGTTCAAAATTTTTAAACGTTAACAAGTAATATTAATAAATGTTTTATGTAATTCACTTAAAACCAATGACTTGTCTTTAAGTTGTCTAGTATAAAAAGTCAATGAGAATTTTCTGACATTTTAATAAATAAAAATTCCAAACGGGTCTTTAGTTCCCAACAAAAGATAACTGTAATTAAAGGTTTTTTTCTGACATGTTTCAAGCTGACATTTCAAAACTTTAGTTAACGGTTTAATTTAAATTTGTTCAGAATTGCTAGAAATATGGCCTTTCGAATTTTAAGCCCAATTTTTTTTTATCAGATATTCTTATCTGTTAACCTTGTACATAAAATATTAAGAAGGTTATTTCCAGTTTGGTCGTTTTAAATTTTAAATAGCCAGGCCCAATTTTCACTATACTCAATTCTGTTTCGTTAATTCATCTTTTGATAATTATTGTTGCTTCAATGCGAAAAATACGCAAGAAAAACTAGACGAATTGTCCTTTTTCTCTCTTTTTTTAAACTGGGATCCTTATCATTTATCTGATTGGAAATAGAAAATTATCAACTAAATTATTAAAAATGAAAAAAATTAAAAAGAAAATTTGAAAAAAGAATATTTTTTCCAAAATAATTTTTTTATGTAAAAAAATGGTTTTTTAAATTAATTTTTTATTTTCAAAATTAAAATAATTTTTTCAGTTGGTTTTGAAAATTAATTTTTTATTTTTAAAATTAAACAAAACAAAATTGTTTTTTTTTCGAAATAATTTTTTTTTAAATAATTTTTTAAGTAATATATAATTAGCCTGAAATTCTTGATCATTAATCTTTTCGAAAGATTTCTGTAAGTAAAATTATTATAACATTCACATTATTACATTTTATTAATCAAATTATTCGCTCAAAGCTCTGCCACCCACCGCCACTTTTACAAAAAATAAAACAAAATAATATTCAATTATAAATGCTGCGCGCGCACAATTTTGTTATGTTTCGTAAAACAAAAACAAAAATTTGCATTTGTTCAAAATAGAAAATCATGGCAAATGAGCAAAGAAATGTCAGACTACAAAAAAGATGAAGAAAAACAAATGCATTTTATAATGTTTTCTATATAGTGGGCAAAAAGAAAAAAGAGCGGTTAATAAGTCAAATAAAAGTGGTTTAGAAGGATTGCCAGATTGGTAAAATGAATGTAAGTGGTTGTTGTGTACACCCGAATAAAAACGTTGTAAGTATTATGTAAACAGGTTTATATAAGAAATAGTAATATTTAAACAAATAAAATTTGAGGAAAAAATCCAAAAATATTTATATACATACGAGGGCGGTCCCAAAACAACTCGACTTGATAATGAAGACACAAGAAATATGGCAACATTTTTCTTTATATCTCAACATATTCTCCTTTTAGTTCGATACACTTTTCCCAACGATTTTCAATAGCTACGATAACCTGTTTATATTAAAAACTGTCTAGCTCTTTAAAATAACGATCAAACGCAGACTCCTCCACCTCTTCATTATTGGCAAATCTTTTAACATCGAGCCATGTTTTCAAGTTGGTAAATAGAAAATAATCCGAGGGAGCTAAATCTGGCGGATAAGGTGTGTGATCAAGCAACTTCTACTTTAATTAATAGATTTTGGCAGTCGCTTTTTTCTTTAATTACAACACTTAAACACTGCAATAAGTTAGCATAGTCCTCACCGTAGATTGTTTATTCTTTTTGAACGTAATCAATGAAAATTATCTCACGCTCATCCCAAAAAACAGACGTTATAACTCACCTTCATCGCGATAAAACAGCGCAAACTTTCTATTGAAACATTTTCACAACGCTGTTTTCTATTGTAAGCAAACGCTGCACCTGTCTCTCGGACAGCTTGTCTTTCTGAATATGTGATAAACAGCATTTTTGAAATGCTTATCATTCCAACTAGCTCACGTACCTTCAGTCGATGATTATCCAATATCATTTGGTTGCAACCTCAATCGCACGACCACGTTTAAGCTCTGTCACCCAATATTTTAGAGTCATAAATGCAGAGTAAGATTTTTCAAATGAAAGTATGTAATTATATAACGGCGAACAATTTTTTCCATGTTTGAAAATTCACTGAGCTTGTTACATTTGATGGCTTAAAATAAAATACTAAACAACGTGGAGCCACTTTTCACCAAAGTAATTTTTCCAAACTACTGCTGCCATCTATACGTCAGGTCGAGTTTTTTGGGATCGCCCTCGTAGCATGAAAATATTTATGCAAAATAAAATTTTGTAAAATGAAGTCATGGAAAAAATGTTAAAGTTGTTATTTTCCAGTGAAAGGATGTTATTCTTTGCAACATTTTTAAAACAATAATTTTTCTTCAAGGAACTAGAAGGATAGAACCAAAACTAGTTCTATAATTGGTAACACAAAACAAATTTTTATATGTATAAAAGTATTATTAGAAAATAGTTTACTTCAAGTAGTATTAAAGTTAATATTCTTTTCAAACAAAGTTATTCTAAAAGAATCAATTTTTTTTTCCCAAAGTATATACTTTTTATACCCTATACCACTATGTTGTTAGGGTGTAATGACTATGTGCTGATGTTTATAGCCATCAAAGATATTTGATCTATTATACCGATCGACTCAGAGTCACTTGCTGAGGCGGAAATCTGTATCTGTTGTGATGAAATTTGGTATATAAGATTATATAGGCCATAGGAAGAACGCTGTTGAAATTGGTGGCAATCGGTGCATGTTCACAGCTAGTCCTCATCCAAATGATACTTATGAGATCGACTTCAATTGCCATAAGATCCAAACTATCATATAGATCTTAATAAAATTGGGTTTGTGTATATTTATTACGTCCATTAATCAGTAATCTAAAAATAAACCCTACACGATAGTTCTTAGTCATAGACCTCATATAAATATAGTATCCGACATTAACTTTTTCACATCTTCAGGCAAAAAAGTTAATAAAAGTTCCACTCAGACTTGGTTGGAGCTTAGTTCAATTCACAAAATTCATGGTATCGCTGTCTAGACCGACTTCTTATACCCTATACCACTATATGGTTTGTGCTTCTGTTTGTAACTATCAAAAATATTTCACCTAGACCCATCTTTTATTATACCGATCGACTTAGAATCACTTTCTGAGTCGTTTATCATATAGATCTCAGTAAAATTGGGTTTTTATGTGTTTATTATATCCATTAATCAGTAGTCCAAAAATAATCCCTATGGGACATTTCGTAGTCATAGGCCCCATATAGAGCTGCTTCCCGATCTTCACTTAAATCTATCAAAAAACAAAAATATTGCACAGATTTTTTCCAAATTTGGTTTGTATACATTTTTTTCAAAATATAAGTGACTTTACCAAATATGGTCAGGATCGGTCCATTTTTCGAGTATAAACAGGGCTGGTCTTTTATTTCATACGTTTTTCCATTATTCTTTTACAAATATGACCATAAGTTTGGCATGTTAACTTTTTGTTGTCTTTACAAAATAGAGTTACCGAGTTCATCCATGAGTTTTTTGCTTTCAAAACAGTTCTACATAGTTATATAAAATTTTTATTTATTTATTATTACATATAATTTTTAAAAATTGTTCATAATTACTAAATCATTACTATTGACATAAATACAAAATTGGACCTTTTAAATTTTCCATTAAAATTTAAGAAAATATCAATTCTAAAAATTGGAATTAAAATTTCCAATTATAAATTAGAAAATATCAATTGAATTTCATAAAATTATATTAAATTTTTTTTTAAAAAATTCTTTCTTAACAAATAACCATTAAAAAAACATCTTTTCTTAAACAAGTACATTTTCTTAGAAATCTACCCTTTTTTAAAAAGAATATTTTCTTAAAATGTATTTTTTTAAAGTAGTCTTTTTTTAAAAAAAAGTACCTTTTTATAATGATAGCTTTCTTCTTAAAGTAAATTTGCTTAGAAAGTTACATTTTCTCAAAAAGGATCTTTTAAATAAAATTACTTTTTCAAATAATTTTTTTTTTAAATAAATTCTTTTAAAAGACACATTTTCCTGGTATATGGCAAACCAAAAATTGCCAAGATTTTAAGAAACTTTTTTTTTAAATACCGCATAATCTTTATCTCTCAAAACATTGAAAAGTATTATTATTATTGAACAATGAATTGCGACCCCACAAAGCATTTGTATTCTTAATCCCTATAATAACTCGAGTCCGTACATGTGTCGGTCTATCTGTCTTTTGAAATTACGGTCATTCAACAAAATAAACAAATTACCTGGGTAAAGTTAAAATAATATTGTTTGCCGTTACTACGAGCAGTTTGGTATTTGAAATGGGTTAAATCGGGCATCACTGTGTCAAGATATGGTCTAAAATATGTAGATACCTCCAAAAATGCTAAAAAATCAGTGTATTTGCTGAAATAATTTGGTAGTAAGTTTAACAAATTGTTTAATTTTTAAAATATTTTGTTTATAGTTATATATTATCAATACTCAAACCGAGGTGGAGGGTATCAATGATGAATTTAACACTCTTACTTGTTTGTTAAATGTTTGTACAATCTATTAGGGTTCATTTATATCCTTCAACTTCGATATATTTTGCTATATTTTATTAATAGTACATGAACTTCCTCATTACACGATTGCTTTCCCTCATAATGTTTTATAATTCCTACTCTGAAGCAAGCTTCTCATAGATGTCCATGAGAAAAACGTGAGTTTTTCAATTGGCCTTGAATCTAGAATATCATTTGGCCATTTTTTTATATTAGCGATTTTTGATTTTTGGCTATTTCTGATTTTGGAAAATTTTGGGTTTGGCGATTTTTGATTTTGTAGATTTTTGTTTTTGGCGATTTTTGTTTTTCGTGATTTTCAATTTTGGTGATTTTTTATTTGTCGATTTAAGAATTTGGCGATTCCACCTATATTTTGCACGACTACTAACATTGGTAATTTATGTACTTTTCAGAACTTTCAAGACTGGTGCTTTTATAAGACTTCATATATTTTTGCATTAGAGGTGCCATGCCCATTAATCCTATCCCGTCCATTTTTTTTTATCGAACAAATTACATTAATTTTTATAGTATTCCGGTTATATGTTTTTATATATTTACTTTGTATGGGCGGTACCATGCCCACTGCTCTAATCATGCCCATTTTTTTTCTACCAATCACATGTATAACTTTTGGGCTGACGCGATGTCTAAAGGATCTCTCTAGTACAGCACTCCTGATATATGACATTTAATACTTACTTTATATAAGAGGTGCCTGCCCATTGGCCCGATCCCGTCAATGTTTTGTCCGACTGCTCATATCAATAATGGATGACCTCATATAAATTTGCAAAGCTGTCTCTGTAATAACTTTACATGGGAGGTGACACACCCTCTTCTGCAATTCTATTAACATTTATAATTGTCATAGTATTCAATATAATTGATATTAAAAATTTACTTTGTATGGGAGGTGCCACGCCCACTAAAAGAATAAAAAAATACGGCCTATAGATCCTTCCACATACACAGTAAGATTCTGTAAAAATTGCAGGAAAATCGGTGAAATGGTTTAGCCTCCTATATGCTACAAATAAACAAACATATATACTTCCTTTTTTATATATTTATATGTTAGCCGATTTCTTGTTACCGATGTTTTGTTTCATCGTTTTATCCCAATTTTGAACAATCATATATTATTTGAAAGGTATTTCTTTTTAGCTGTTCACCAGATTTACAGATTTTTAACTTTTTGTCTTTTTTTTTAAGTATATTGCATTTAAAGTTGCTACTAACACATACATAAAATTATACATATGCTATGTGCGTGTTTATTAAATTTGTTAATATGTTTGTTAATGAGTTTGCTTTTTTCGTTCACAATAATAAAAAACCAAAATAGTGATGGTTTGCGAATTGGCTAAGTTGAAAAATAAAGGTGCCTAGAAATTGGTGGAATCTGTTAGTATACATGAAACTGCTTTGTTTACTTTTTTATTTTGCTTCTTCTTTATTTCACAGAATTTAAAAAAAAGTTTTGTCAATAATTGAAAATTATGTAGATATGTATGTATGTGTTAAAAAGCGCTAACATGACAATACGAATATAACTTTTTTTTTTTCGATAATGTAATAAATTCTGGTATTGTAATCACAACTAGAAGTATACATTACTTCCAAATTCTTTTTTATATTTCTTGAATTCTATATGCCCTTAGATTTTTAATAAGGTTACAACTAATATTTAATATTACAATTTGCAAATACATTAATTTAATTTTTTTTTTTCTCAAATTTTATTTTTTAATACTTAATAACATTGCAGTTTTTTTCTGTTTTTATTTGAAATAATTTAGAGTTAATATTGGGAAGTGTATAGTTTTAAAAAATATATTTAAATTTTTATACTCATCCTAAGATTCCGCTAAGATTACAAATTAAAGAAAAAAGTCTTGGCAATTTTTCGTTTTGGGTTTTCAGTTTTTCGGCTTAAGATCTTTTTCTTTTTTCTTTAAAAAAACTTTGAAGTTTTAAAGGATGACATTTCGCAAAAATATTTTTAGACATTTATACTCATCCTACGATGTCTTAATTGGTGACAGCTGGAAATCTTGAAAATTAAATGAAATTTTTTATTTAATCATGTCGTACAAATTTGCAATGACATGATTCGAAAAAAGAAACATGTTGATAACTTAAATATAAAACAATACATACTAAAATTTCATTGTTTAATTTGAATAGTTAAGTGTTTATAAAAATGTAATGCATGTGGCCCATAAAAAACTAATTTAAACTAAAAATCTAAAAAAATGGCTCATTTCAAATGGACATCATTGGCATCATTTTGTCATTACATTATAAAGTAAAGAATTTGAATATTTTGCCAAAATTCTGAATCTTTCATTTGGCACTGATAACGATAACGTGTGAAGAGTATAAGTATTAAAATATTTCCTTTGAAAATTTTAAGTCTTTGGAAAGGAAACAATATCACGAAATGAAAAAATGTTAGTGCAATATTCTGTTTCTTTTATTATGATCGTTTTGTTTTTTTGTCAGATGGGAGCTATGAAATAGTTATAAAAATAGTCGTAAAAAATACATATCCATAAGTAGTGATTTATCATATTATCCCAAGCACTAGTTAAAATCTAAATAAATCATCGGATCCATAGAAGACAACTTCCATCCCATTTTCAACACAAAAGAATATTGTAATGGTGCGGCGTTGGTGGAAGATCCGCTTCCGTTTCCCTGAGCCTTTGCTGGTCGCACGTGCTGGCGTAGGGGCCTAGCTCGCCGGATGGGTGGGGTCTTGCTAAGGCCCAGGGAAACCGCACTACAGATTTTCACGTGCGATTTACAAAAAACTGTCAAAACATTCTATGGTCGCTAGTGGATGGATGGCCATACTTACCTTGGGATTGGGGACGAGGTGTTCTGCCCCTTTTTGCCCTCCCTACCATGTTACCTCGACTCCATCTTACTTGGAGGTAACCCACTGCAATGAAAATATTTGGTTTGGTTTGGTTTTCTACATTGGGTTTAACAAAAAAAACAGTTTATTTTTGTTTACCCTTCATTTAAGGTTTTAATTTTTATAGTTTATTTAGCAACCATTTATATTTAGCAACCATTTATATTTAGCAAAATTTTAGATTTAGAAAACATTTTATATTTAGAAAATTTTTACATTTAGAAAAATTTTATATTTAGAAAAATTTTATATTTAGAAAAATTTTACATTTAGAAAAATTTTATATTTAGAATTTTAATTTTATAATTAGAAGACTTTTTATGTAATTTTAGAAAAATTTTAATGTTAGAAAATTTTGTTTAATATAATTTTATAAAAAAAATTAAGTTTGAATGCGATTTTCAATTCAATGTATTTTTTTTTTTTTTTTTTTTTATACCCTCCACTCCAGTGTGCAGAGGGTATATATAAGTTTGTCATTCCGTTTGTAATAATTAGAAAAAAAAATTTGGACCCCATAAAATATATATATTTGTGATCGTTATAACAACCGGAGTTGATATAGCGATGTCCGTCTGTCCGTCTGTCCGTCTGTCCGTCTGTCCGTCTGTCCGTCTGTGGAAATCACAATGACGGCATCAATCGGGCAGCTAGGATGCTCGTTGGCATAAAAAATGATTCACTAACATCCTGAAAAGTTTGCTATTTAAAATCGTCCAAATCGGTCGGTTAGGGCCCGAGATTTGAATGAAGAACTAAAAAAAGTCTTGAAAAAATATAATTTTCTATGTTGTTCTTGTCACGATCACGCCCTCAATAGGATAGCTAGGGTGATAATTTTTAGTGAGAATGATTCACCAAATTCATGGGAAGATTTCTACTTCAAAAATCATTAAAATCGGTGGAACAGGTCCAGGTAAATCTATGAAAAATTAAAAAAAAAATGAAAAACATGATGTTTCCATATTGTTCCTGTTGTTATTCTAAATGTTGCATTGTTGTCATAGCTGGACTTGTTGTTTTTGTGGTCGTTGTGGTAATAATATAATAAAAACAAACCCTTTGTACATTTTTTTGTGAACTCTGGTAGAAAATTTTAAAAGTTTCCATTGTTTTGGCATCACTAAAAAAATTTGTTAGATCATTTCTGTCATTGCCACGAGCCTGCATGCAAAATTTCAGATCGATTGGCTCACGGGAAAGGGGCTAAAAATCGATCCAAAATTTTGTCGACAAGCAGACACTACCAGTTAATATAAAGGCAGTAAATAAAGGGAGTAAAAGTTCACCAATAATTTAAAAAACAAATTTTTATGTATTAATTTATTTAAAGAAAAAAATAATTAAATGAAATAGTAATAATAATAAAAAAAAATAATATACAATACAAAAAAAAAAGAATATATAAATAAAATAAAATAAAAATAAATGCATTCATAGCATTATAATACATATAAAAGGTCATTGTTTTCTAACCGTAACCGTAACGAGTCAGTTGTTTTTTTTTTTACATGAAAATCATTTAAAACAGTTACCGAACGTAACCGGAACGTCCCAATACTTTTCATGTGAAAAAAAGGCTGACACGTTACGTAACAGTTACATGTCGCTAACTTGTTCTTTACACAGGCTACTGCTTTTGGAGCCAACTTCAAGTCTATTTATATAGTTTCGTAAGCATAACTGATAAAATTGTTTCTATTATTTTTTGCTGTAAGTAATAAATTATAAATATACTGAATTTGCAAACTAAAATGGATACATATATTGGAGGTGCTTTAATACAAAAGAGTTAACGAAACAAAATCAAAAAAAAAAACAACTCTACAACATCAACAATGGCAGTCATATGTTCTTCAAATAAAAAAAAAACTGCAAGTGTGTTTTGTTGGCTACAAAACAAAAATAGTGTTGACAATATAACAAAATATGTAAAAGAAGTTAGTGCTATGAAATATTTTATTTTGTTTAAAAAAAAATCGCAAAATGAAAGACTATAATTCCATTAATAATCAAAAGGCGTTAAACTAATTTATTTATTTTTACGTTGTACTAATGCATTTTAAATAAGTAAAAGTAATTGTATATTTAAATAAAAATGCATTTGTATTATATGTTGCTGTCGTATTCAGAAAAATCAAGTAGCTGACTATACGACTACAAATGCTGCTGCCAGCAGTCGTCTATGTGTTTCATTCATGATGTTGCATTTTTTTGCGAGCAATACTTACATATATTCTAAATAAAGAAATAATAGTTCTTTTCATACTGCGAAATCTATACAAATATATGTACAAATACTATATGTCAAATTTCAAATTTGCAATAATTGATACATTTTTGAAAGAAAATTGTATAATATGAAATGTCTTTAATTTATTTCATAGAAAACAATTTTTTGAGGTGCGTGGATTTTCCATATTTACTGTTTTACTATTTTCGTAATGAGGTTAAATGAGTTAAAAAGAATTTAAAATATTTGAAAATATTAGGTGAGGATCCTCAAGATGTAATATACGATCGGTCTAAAACTTTTCACTTAGAGCCACAGTTAAATTCGAAACAACAAAAACCCATATATTTTGTGCATAAAGTTTAACATTAAATGTGCTTTTCTAAAATGTCTATATATTTTTCTCATTCATTTCTGACCATCTTCAATGTAAATTTACCAAAGTTTTTTTTATTGCAATATGTATATAAAACTTAAAAATTTAATATTTTTTATTGTGTATTAACTTATTATTCTGCGATTTTCATTACATCACAAAATGTTACAAATTGGCACTACTGTTTCAAAAACAGAAAACTACTAAATCAGTTGAAAACAGTTGATCTGTAAAACTGTGTGTGAAATTGTGTCAAATAAAATTACAAATATTAAGGTGCTATTACACGAAATGTTTTTTACATATGTACTGTCACTTTTTTATCCATATGAAATTCTTCATGTCTGTCAAAATTGTCTTCTTACATACGATTCATAATTTTTGCTATCACACGTGCGTATGTATTTCCGTATGACATAACCTCTAAATGTAAACAACAGCTGATTTAATTTGTGAATTTACAAAAATTTTTTGTTAAAAAAAAGGTTATGTATTTTTTAATTGTTAATTAATACTAAACAATTTATTTTTCTTTCAATATTAATCTTTAAAATGTACTCTGTTTTTCTTTCGCCACAAGCAGTGTTGTATTTTCACTTGTTTGTCATGCAAAAATAGAACCTGTTCTAATTGAAAAATGTACATGTGACTTTTCTCATGTATTGTACATAAACAATGTTTTATATGTATCACACGATGTTTACAACTTTTGTTGTGGGAAAATTTGACAGTACATATGTAAAAAACACATCATGTAATAGCACCTTTAATAAATATAATAATACATATATATATATTTTATTAATTTTGTTAAGAATTAGCACAAAATTGATTTTCCATTTTGCATTTCATTTATAAAGAATTCTGCCATATTTTGTTAAAGGGAAAATCCATTTTTGTTATATTAAAAAAAACAGACTTGCATTTAATTTTTCCGTGACTGCCTCAATAATTGCGTAGATGCCACCACAATATTTTTTCTCATTAAAACAGTTGATCTGTAAAACTGTGTGTGAAATTATGTCAAATAAAATTACAAATATTAATAAATATAATAATACATATATATATATATTATTATTTTGTTAAGAATTAGCACAAAATTGATTTTCCATTTTGCATTTCATTTATAAAGAATTCTGCCATATTTTGTTAAAGGGAAAATCCATTTTTGTTATATTAAAAAAAACAGACTTGCATTTAATTTTTCCGTGACTGCCTCAATAATTGCGTAGATGCCACCACAATATTTTTTTTTATTAAATATTAACCAATATCTAACTAGAATTATGATTTATTCTGACTAAAAAGTTCCAATTAAAAGTTATTCATCCCAATTATGAATATTCTCAAGGAATTTCTTTCTCACGGAAAATACATTTCTCGAGAAAAAAATTCCTCCAATTATAAATTCCGCGTGAACAAAAAATGATTAACTGGCATCATCGAATTTCGAAGCCAC
The DNA here is from genome assembly GCA_963682025.1 of Cordilura impudica. Classification (NCBI taxonomy): domain Eukaryota; kingdom Metazoa; phylum Arthropoda; class Insecta; order Diptera; family Scathophagidae; genus Cordilura; species Cordilura impudica. Next base: position 198,392,352 of record OY821520.1, on the reverse strand, counting down.
TTGCTTTGCTTATTGACAATTTATTTTCTATTTTTTGTGTGTGTGCAAACGACCCTACAATAAATGTCCCAATAAACATTTTTGTTTGCTATCAACTTGAGGTGCATTTGAGATCAAATACATTTCTCAAATCTCCAGCGTTAATTCTCAAATGCCCTCAATAGTTCGAATATAGTCTTCTCAACTTAAAAGGCACATTTTTATATGGCGATTTACATAGTTATCAAATTGAGAAATTTTTGATTCTCAACTTGATAGCAAAGAAATATTTCCAATCGGTATCAAATGGAAGGTACGGAATTGCCATATTAAAAAATATTATACTAATTTTAGAAATGAAAACAATGTACTTATTTTAATGTTTCAATTTAATTTCATTATATATTTAACATTACTATGTACATATTTAACATTAAATGTACATATTATGTACATTTTTTAAAATCTAGAATTAAAAATAAATGAATTAATTAGTTGTACATTTTTTGAAAAATTCGACAAAAAGCAGAAATAATTAAAAACAAGTAAGAGTGTTAAATTCGGCTGTGCCGAATCTTTGATACCCTCCACCTCGGTTTGTGGCAATACTATTAACATAGCTCATGGTAGTTGTGTTCTTGTTATTGTTAATATGTATGAATCACATTTTTTTTGTGGCTTTTTTTATGTTGTTGTATGTTCAACCACTAAACTATTACAAGAAAACACTAGGTTTCATGTTTTTTTTAGAGGTATCTATAAACTTTTGTTCATTTCTCAGCGCAGAGGCTCCCGATTTACTCCGATTTCAATACCAACCTGGTGGGAATTATGGCAAATAATTTTTTCGTAACCTGACCTAAGTAAATGCTTTTTTTTTTGAATGAGCGTGATTTCAACAGACACACGGACAGACGGACAGACGGACAGACGGACAGACGGACAGACGGACATCGCTATATCGACTCGAGCTGTGATAAGGATCAAGAATATATATACTTTATTGGGTCGGAAATTAGTTTTTCGATGCGTTACAAACGGAATGACAAACCTATATATACCCTCTGCCACTGAGATGTGGAGGGTATAATATATCAATGATTTATTTGTACTTTTTTGGCATTTTTTAATTTAATTTATTATTTATGACATATTTAAATAATATCTCAGACTTAACACAAATCGTATTCAAGTTGAAAAAATGTTTGGTCTCAAGTGGAGAAAAGTGTTGGATATCCAATTGAGAGTAAAAATGTTTCTCAAAGATTGGAAAAAATGTTAAGTCTCAACCTGATGTCAAGTTGAAAGCAAACAAGGAGAAAAATTGTTCAACCCAAGTTGAGAATTACATTTGACATCAATTTAAGAACTTAACTTTTCTCCAACATTGGAGAAATAATATTTCAATGCATACTGGGGAATGACCGAAACTAACACATAAACAGTTTTTTCCTATTTGAAAAACATATGACTGTCATTGTTGCTGTTGTAGAGTTGTTATACCCTCCACTCCAGTTTGTCATTCCGTTTGTAATAATTAGAAAAAAAATTTTGGACCCCATAAAATTTATATATTTGTGATCCTTATAACAACCGGAGTTGATATAGCGATGTCCGTCTGTCCGTCTGTGGAAATCACGACGACGGCATCAATCCGGCAGCTAGGGTACTCGTTGACATAAAAATGATTCACTAACATCATGAGAAGTTTGCAATTTAAAATCGTCCAAATCGGTCGATTAGGGCCCGAGATTTGAATGAAGAACTAAAAAAGTCTTGAAAAAAAAAATAATTTTCTATGTTGTTCTTGTCACGATCACGCCCTCAATAGTGCAGCTACAGTGATCATTTTTAGTGAGAATGATTCACCAAATTCATGGAAAGATTTCTACTTCAAAAATCATTAAAATCGGTGGAACAGGTCCAGGGAAATCTCTGAAAAAGTAAAAAAAAAATGAAAAACATGATATTTCTATATTTTTCTTGTTGTTATTCTAAATTTTGCATTGTTTTCATAGCTGGACTTGTTGTTTTTGTGGTCGTTATGGTAATAATATAACAAAAACAAACCCTTTGTACATTTTTTTATCAACTCTGGTAGAAAAATTTAAAAGTTTCCATTGTTTTGGCATCACTAAAAAAAATATGTTAGATCATTTCTGTCATTGCCACAAGCCTGCCTGCAAAATTTCAGATCGATTGAGTCACGGGAAAGTGGTTAAAATCGATCCAAAATTTTTTCGACAAGCAGACACTACGAGTTAATACAAAGGGAGTAAAAATTCACCAACATCTAAAGCAAATAATGCTAAAATACCTAGTTGTTAATAAAAAAAACAATTGGGCAATTCACAATGGGTAATGTATCGTTGTATCTCTTGTATCGTGTATCACTTTACAATAGTGTAAAATTGTTGTTGGTAATTTTCACTGAAAAATCTGATACACGATCCAACTTCATTTGCTATGTTTTGTAAATGTTGTATATTGTATCATAACATATCAGTTCCAAGTGAATGCCAGTTTTTATGAAAAAGAAAAAACAAATACATAGAATATTATCAGCATAAATAATTATAAAATAAAATATGGCAAATAATGCAAATAACGCAAATACATCGATAAGTTTATTTATATAAAAATTAATGTTTATATTTTTAGTATGTATTTTCTCTTTCAGTACCAACCAAAACATTTAAAAATTTTTTTTTTTTTCATTATAAATTAAAATGCAAGAGGTACGTAACTAAAACTCCAGGGTATATCTCACGACCAAAAAGCAAACACTGACAAGTGTTTTCTCTTATACAAAATAGCAGAAGCGACGAAGCGATCTTTCCTCGTTGGATCGAAAATTACTAAAGAAAGCGTTTTACAATATGAAAATACAACTGAGTGTTCACAACAAATGATTGTATTGTGTATTTCAATACAACATATAATATACAACACCTGTTGTGAATTGCCCAAATGTAAATTTAGCAAAAAAATTTATGTATTAATTTATTTAAAGAGAAAAACACAAAAATAACGTTTGATGTTGTATTTTTTGTGTGTAATATTTAAATATACATACATACACATATTAAATAATACAAATAATGTACATATATTATATATATGTATGTATGTATATTGATAGTAACTGCATGTTAGAAATAAATCGGTTATTTTATTTACATAAAATTCTGCAGTATTTTGTTGTGGGGAAAATACATTTCTTTTGTATTAACAGAGTGTCACTTCATTTTGCTCAGCGTGACTATGCCACAGTAGATGCCGCCATAATTTTTGTTTGTTCTAATTAGCTTTGCAATAGTTATTTCTATTTTAACATGAATGTTAATATTTTCAACTAGATATCATACAGAACAATGTTAAGAGTATACACGGGTTGGTCTTTTATTTCATACGTTTTTTCATTATTCTTTTACAAATATGAACATAAGTTTGGCATATTACCCACCAATCTCACATCACACTGCAAGTTCGAAAAACTCAATACACTCACATTTTTTTTTACTAATACACACACATTTTCCGCAGTGGTCACACTAATGGCACCAAATTTTTCGTGCGAATAGTGGCAGACACTAAAGGTGCTATTACATGATGTGTTTTTTACATATGTACTGTCAAATTTTCCCACAACAAAAGTAGTACACATCGTGTGATACATATGAAACATTGTTTATGTACAATACATGAGGAAAGTCACGTACATTTTTCAATTAGAACAGGTTCTATTTTTGCATGACAAACATGTGAAAATACAACACTGCTTGTGGCGAAAGAAAAACAGAGTAAATTTTAAAGATTAATATTGAAAGAAAAATAAATTGTTTAGTATTAATTAACAATTAAAAAATATATATTTTTTTTTAACAATTCATTTTTGTAAATTCACAAATTAAATCAGCTGTTGTTTACATTTAGAGGTTAAGTCATACGGAAATTCATATGCACGTGTGAAGCAAAAATTATGAATCGTATGTAAAAGACAATTATGACAGACATGAGGAATTTCATATGGATAAAAAAAGTGACAGTACATATGTAAAAAACATTTCGTGTAATAGCACCATAACGATGATTAATGTTACCCTGTTATAAATTTAATGCAAATTTACTGGATCCTGTAAAATTGTAATTAAAGTTTTAACTTGTTAAATCTATTATAATGATTTATTTTTTGAAATGCGCATACAAAAACGTTTGTTAATTATAGAGCATAAATATTATTAACTATTATTAAAATAATACTAATAATAATAAATGTAAACATTTTCCCTCAAACATGTGCCTGTATAATAAACTTAGTAACTCTACTTAAAATAAAATAAGAGAGAGAAGTATACAAATTTTTTCAAGTTTACGCTTCGACAACATTTTAAAAATGAGATTGCAGTCAGATGTTTGAGCATAAAATTTAATGGCGATGGATTCGACTAATTCGAACAATTTTTCGTTGATAATACGTACACAACGATTTTAGAATTTCAGTGTGATGTGAGATTGGGGGGTTAACTTTTTGTTGTCTTTACAAAATAGAGTTACCGAGTTCGTCAATGAGTTTTTTGCTTACAAAACAGTTCTACATAGTTATATAGAATTATTATTCTGCTTTACCTATAAAATATCTGATTGCGATTACATCTAATTTTTAAAAATTGTTTATAATTAATAAAGCATTATTATTCACATAAATACAAAATTTCACTTTTTAAATTTTCCATTCAAATTTAAGAAAATATCAATTATAATAAAAACTGAAAATAAAATTTCCAATTATAAATTAGAAAATATTAATTGAGTTTCAGAAAATCATATCAAAACGTCGGAAATAATTATTTTAAATTTAGAAATATCTTTACATTTAAAAATGTTTACATTTAAAAAAAATATTGCCATTCAGGAGATATTAATAACTTTTCAGTACCGCGATTCAGTAACTTCTTTTAACGATAGTCGAATTGTAAAAAAAAAGAAAATTGCAAAATGATCAGTAAAATTTTGAAACGATATTCGCTATTGTTAAAGTCAGCTGTTGTTGTTATCTAAACGACAACCATTTTTGTGTGTTTTATCCAATCGATAAAAACTTAAATTTTTAGGTGAAATGTCGTCATACATAAATTAAAATCATGAAATAGTGAAAATATTTTGCTTTAATTAAAACACTTTTTTATATAAATAAAAAAATTAAATAGCATATTCAATTCATTATTTCATTTTCAAATAAATAAACAGAAATATTAGTAAAAAAAATAAAGATATTAAACATAAACATAAAATCATCCTGTCAAACACGAAGTAATTTGTTTTTTTCTATTCTTTGTGTTTTTCGCTTATTTTGACAGAGATGCCACTCCTTTACAATTTAAATAAATAGAAAAACAGATTTGTCGATATTAATTTAAATTCAATGAATTTAAGAAAACTTCAAATGATATTTAAGAATTGCTAACATAAAAATTGTTACATAAGTAAACGTAATTTTATGAGAATGTTATTTTTTATAAGTATATAAATTTTCACAATTTTTTTTGGATGAAAATTTGAAGTTTTTCAGAAAATAAAGATAACATTAAATTATTTTATTTAAAATGTTTGGGACTTTTCGTTTTTTGCGTTTTTCATCCCTAATTTGATTATTTATTATTATAAATTTATTCTCTATGTTTTCAAAATATGGCAATATTTTAAAAAAAAGTTGAGAGAGCTTTTTTTTTTGGTTATTATTTTGTTACTCCATCCGACCTATATGGCCACAATGAAGAAATATTTGACCAGTTAAAAGAAACTATACAGCCATCTCCAATTAGCACGATTTAATGCATATAGCCACTCTACACAACCATTACCTTTGCAATGGAGGTTAGGGCGAGCTATTTAATTAGCAAAAACTAAATTAAACGAGAAGTTATGTCATATAACCGGAAACGCATGCATATAGGTATATAACCAAAATGCATGCCGATCAGCAACCACGATGACCAAAAAGCAAACACCGAAATATATCCGAAATAATAGAAAAGAAGAAAACCAACCCAAAGAATTTGCTGAAATAATTTGGTATTAAGTTTAACAAATTGTTTACTTTTTCATTTACATTTATTATCAAGACTCAAACCGAGGTGGAGGGTATCAAAGATTCGGCACAGCCGAATTTAACACTCTTACTTGTTTTTAATTAAATTTAGTTTAATTTTAGCTTTAACAAAAAAAAAATTTTTTTTTTTTTGTTTTAAATATGGTACCATTTTGTAAATTCTCTTAAATTTCTATAATTTTAAATTTAGGTTAAATTTTAAATTTTTATTGCTAGCAAAATTTTAAGTTTAGCACAATTTAATTTTAGGGAAATTTTAATTTTAGGAAAATTTAGAAAAATTTTAAAGTATAGCATAATTTTAATTTTAGGAGAAATTTTAAATTTAGCTTAATTTTTTCCATATTTAGGAAAATTATTTTAATTTATGAAATTTTTAGCTTAAACAAAAGTTGACTTTTAGCACTATTTAATTTTAGGATAATTTTTAATTTTTAGGAAAATTTTTAATTTTTAGGAAAATTTTGAAATTTTAATAAAAAATTGTTAATAGTAGAAAAAATTTTTAATAGTAGAACAATTTTAATATTAGCAAACCTCATATCTAAAAATATTTGATATTTAGTTTAAATTTATAATTAGAAAAAATTTTGATTCATAATTAGAAAAATCTTTAAAAAATTAATTTTAATTTATAGTTAGACAAATCTTAGAAAATTTATTTAATTTAGATTTAAGAAAACATTTTAATTAGTGTCTTTTAATTACCGCTATATGGTTGTAGGTGTTGAGGATGAAGCTGCTGCCGCCAGACGCCGTGGTTGTGTGTCGCCATATGCAATTAAAAAAATCGGCCATAGCTGCATTAATAACGATATTGTTGCTGATTTCCATACAAAATGTTTATAATTCCTTAATTTGGTTTAATCAACTTGTGTTGTTTTATATTTTTATATTATTTTTCAATTATTTATTTTTTAAACCTTCTTTTCTTTTCTTAACAGTATTTAAGTTCTTAAATATAATTTAATTTTAAGTTTCTTTAAAAATGTTCTACCACAATTTCTTTAGTTATGTAACATGTAAAGTTTTATTTCTTTTCTTAAAGTTTATTTTAAGTTCTTACTTTCTAAATTTATTTTTTTTTTTTTGTTTTAACCGTCCTTACACTACATTTAAATTTCCACTTAATCTATATTTTTAATTTTAAGAGGTTTTTCCTCAACCTTCTTTATCACTACATTTTAAATTTAATTTTAAGAGGGTTTTTCCTCAACCTTTACGTTCAACTTCCAAAATTCAATTCCAACTCCTTGATTTAAATTTTACTTTATTACCTCAAACCTTCTCATCTTCATTCATTAATCTGCAGATAAAAACCTGTTTATTAATAAAAACAAAGTCACCACCAATTCAATGAGAACATTCATATGCATTCATAATATTCTCTAGTATTTATAACACTCACACTCATATATGACTATGAGAGCAAGTGAGATCAATACAAGAAAATACGTGGTTTGACCAGCATGATTGCATATGAATGTGTTCATGATTTACTTCAACACAATGAAGAGAAAAAATACGCCATAAAAAAAAATGCCATCAACCTATTACCATATAAGTTGTTGTTTATATGTACATACTTGAACTTGAAAATAGTTTCAAGATCAAGGTTATTATTTTTTCTTCTTTCTTATTCTGCTTGTAACAGAAATTCTTTTGTTACAGTGCAGAGCAAAAAAAGATCACCGTCACAATATACATCTTAAGCTCATCACTTATTAAAAAATAACTAGGAAATTTTATTTTTTCATTAAACTTTTTTCTTTCAGTGTTTTTTTAATCAACATATATAAAAAATATATGAATATTTAAATAAATATTTGATGAACACACAGGAGAAATATATGTGGGATTGTTAATAAAGAATTGTATAAGAGCCAAATGATAGGCTAATTAATTTTAGGCAATTCACAATTCAACACATGGTGAATCTTTTTTGAAACCATCAATAATAAATTCACAGGCGATTAAATGTGAATTGGCTAAAATTGATTAGCATACCCTTAGGCTCTTATAAAATTATTGATTATAAATATTTATTTTACTTAATTTAAAATATTTTTAACATATATTATACATAAATTTTATCATTCGGCACTTCTCCTCCATATGATCTATGCCAATTTTCATATTCCTTCGTGCGCGCATCTTGCTAAAGATTGGTCGAAAGACTTCTTACCGTTTCTTAAAAAAGTACACCTTCATTTTCTTTTCCTAAAATGTTACCATTTCTTAAAAGAAGTACAAATTCTCAAAAACGTAAATATTCTTACAAAAGTGGCTTATCTTAAAAAAGCACATATTCTTAAAAATTAAACTTTTCTTAAAAAACTATCTTATCTTAACCCATTTCTTACCGCCGTGTATTTGAACACACGTTTAACATGTCTCGACTTTGAGTAAATATAAAATATAGATAAATATAAATAATTAAATGTGGGGGGGATTTATGTTAAGGTTTAGACTATATGCCAAAAAAAAAAAATTTTTTTTGGGAAATTTTTTTCCAAAAATATACTATTTTTAAACTAATTGTATAATATATATAAAAAAAAAAATAATTATATATGTATAACTATATGGGAGTGTGTTTCCAAATGTCCAAATAAGAACACAAGATGTTTAACCCACCACACAGGAGAATATAGTTGACCTAACGTCAAAGGCAGTATATATTGGCGAAACACGTTGGTACTGATAGTGGCTTTTGACATTTGATATTAATTATACCAGTAGCACATGTTTCTTTATAGAGCAGAGCTTATCTTTGTATTACAACATTTTATGATATGTTTTTCAATTATTTCGTATTTATTTTTTTGTTGTGTGAAATGTCGTGCCGAAAGTACATCACAAGCACCGAATTATAAAACATCATCGATAACTGGAGCGATGATGACAGTGATCATCCAGATGAAAGCGCATCCGCAATTGAAACAGTTGTTTGTTTGTGAAACAATAGTCGATTACTAGATATCAACGAATATTTTTGCCGATGAGAGCCCGTTGACCGAACTAGCAGGTACTGTCTTTCATATTGCTTCTTTTGTTTTATGTTGCTAATTGTATATATTTATAGACACAATTGAAGTTATTTACACATTCGCTGTTGCCGATTTTGGTGGTTCGGAAGTCGAAGTTCAACAGGAGGAACCACAACCATCAACATCATAGGGACTGCCCAAACAAAAATATTTTTCGGCAACTGTTTGGAAAAAAAACCAAGCGAACTGCCTACGATATTTACCCGGTACTCGAGCCATTGATAAAGGAAAAGCAAAGCATACTGCTGCGAACTATAAGAAATCCATTTGAATTGTTTCAATTATTCTTTGACGACGAAATAATTGATCTGCTTGTAGACGAAACAAATCGCTATGTTGCCCAACAAAATATCAGCAATATATTCGACAAATATTTAATATGTATAAAGTTTCATGGGAATACTGCTATTTTCTGGGTATCAGAATATCCCACAAGCAACATTATATGGGAGCTTAGATCCAGCGTTCGTCATTCCCATGATTCGCTTAACAATACCGCTGAACATATTAACGAAATTAAAAGCGAACTTTCATATCGCTAACAATGACAATTTCGATATTTCTGATAAGTTCGGGAAGGTCCGGACATTGTTTCACGTACTCAATAAACGCTACATGTAGTTTTGTGTTTTTGTGGATCATTTATCGATCGACGAGACAATGTTTATACATGGAAAACCGATTCGTTTCGGGTATAAATTGTGGGCACTTTGGTCGAGCAATGGTTATATGTTTCAATTCATACCATATTCCGGTGCATCCGACGCACAGTGGACCATTTGACGAGAAGGCGGTCAAAAATCTATAACTTTTGATTGGATTGGAATTTTGATATGCGGTTTTTTTTTGTTTGGGATGTAGACTTTAGCCTTTAAGTTTTGCTATAAAACGTAATTCTCGACCGAAAATAAAAAAAGTTACGGAGGGTTTAAAATACATTTTCATTTGTAGTTGAATTTTAGTACAAAAGTGAAGTGTTAAAAGGTAAAAAAAAAGGTTTTTTTTTTTTTAAATATAATGTCTTATTTTTTCAGTTAAACTTTGGCCCCCGTAAACTTTTTACTCCTAATATGCACAAGGGCCAAAGGTTGTTTTTTTTTTTTTTTTTTGAAAGATCCCGAGTTAAAATATAATTAATTAAGCAGCGAACGTAAAAGTTACCTTATCTTGGTTCAAGATAGAGAAGTTTCAATGAAAAACCCGTATGTTTTTGCTTTAGTTAAATTTTTTTTTATTGTCTTTAAATATTTCTAACTATATCAATTTTTATGGTAAAGTTTTGAAATATAACAATTGTTATAGTAAATTTACAAAATATATAAATTTTTAAATCAAGAAAATTTTTTAACTATATAAAAAAATGTGTAACTTATTGTTAGTGTAATGAAAAAGTACTTTAAATCAACCAATTGTAGTAAAAATTTCTTCTAAATAGACTTGACAAAATTTTATGAACTGTGGATGGCATATATCTCGAAGAGTATTTTTCATTATAAAGTATAGCTGTTTTATTGGCGTACTCTCCAAATTTTTTTGCATTTATCTTTCTGCTGCATGCTAGAACTTGTAATATGATTCTGAATCGTCTTATTAATTCATGATCTACATCTGTGATAGATGCTGCAGTTTCCGGATCGGAAAAAAATCTCCTTGCAGTATTTCCATCATTTGTGTTTCCTTCCCCTTGTTTTGGTTGGTCGATTACGAGGCCTAGCTGTAAATATTTTTGTTGAAAATTTTTTTTTTTTTTGCTTTCTTTTTCTTCATTTTCTTTGTTTTTTCTCACTGTTTCGCCTAACGGACCAAATTCCAAATCATAACCCAATTTAAGAATATGCTCCATGAAACGTATTCTAGCATGAAGAGGGGACATTCCAAATTCGTAGGCTTCCTTAAAACTATCGTCTTCTGGTGGGGGTTGGCTTAATTGACTTGATGTCTTTTGGCATATAATGCAGCTTGACGTTGACTTTGTTTCAGTTAAAGCTTGTGCAACTTTTCCATCAATCATTGTGAGACACATTTTAAAATGTACTTTAATGTCTTGGTCATCAAATTTAAATATTACTGGTTGAAGTTCCTTAATTGGATCTTTTATTTTTTGAACTTCTTCAGTTATGACATCTTTGGTTTCCTTTTTGAATGCAAATTTTATTGGTCTGCAATACTTTGTTGAAGAAGGAATTTCATTTTTCCATATATCAATTTCTGTTGCTCTACTAGTTGACGGCTCTAAGACGCTATACCTTTTAGTTAAGCGCAATGGAACGAAAGATACCATAAATAAATTAGCAGCTGATGAATTTTCGGCATTAAATTACTTGTATTGTTTCTGACCAGAGAATCCATCACATTCCCATTTAGAAATTAAAGTAAAGCTGCCATTACCAATTTTTTTTTAATGATCAGTATCAAGCGTATTTAGCAATCGTTCTGCAGTATGTTCAAGATCTTGCAATTTTATTTCTGCTGATGTTGAAGTGACACTAATAGCAGATTGTGAAGGTAAGCATTCTTTTTTGGCAGAAACTAAATCTCGATACTCTGGAAAAATCCTACAACTCTTTTCATTGGTTCGCTTCCGCAATTCCTTATATTGATTTTTGGTCAATTTCAAATCCAAAAATAGGGCGAACGCTTTTTCCGACGTAAATTTCTTATCTTCAATTGGTGTAGGAATGCTTTTCAAAATCCTTTTTGTGCGCCTTGGGCTCGCTTCTACTATTTTTTCAATTATTTCAATTTTATTTTTTTTATTTTGGGTTGGTTGAATTTGGTGCAAAAATGAATCTTTAATAATTCTTTGAGAAATTTCTTCATTGATATTCTCCAGCTTGCGCCTTCGAGATCTTTCACTACACTCGTCAATTGGTTTTGCTGGTCGACCCTTTTTTCCACTTTCGTTGGCACTCTCAAAAATAAGTTCCTTTATCAACCAGTCTTGGTAACGTTTGTACATCTTTGCCTTGCTATGTACGGTCCTTTCAAATTCGATGCAAAATTAGTAATTTTTCCTTTGTGCATTTCAATGTCTTCTAGGTTACAATTCTTAAAGACGTCGTTGCTCACTATGTGCAAAATTACATCGTCTACATCATTTCGTTGAAAATAAATATCTGCCAAATCTCTGTAACAGTACTTAGCCATTGTACAAATTGTAATAAATAATAATTGTGGAAACATTATTATAAATACTCTTTCTTGCAATTATGTAAAATAAAAAGTTTTACCTTTTATTACCACTTTAGAAGCATAAAAAACCCACACCCTAACCCCTTTTAAAAGGTGAAGCATACCTGCTCATATCTTAAAGGGCTATGTCGCAATAGTTTTTTTTTTACCATTTACAAATTTTTATCTTTTATTACCACTTTTAGAAGCATAAAAAACCCACATCCTAACCCCTTTTAAAAGGTGAAGCATACCTGCTCATATCCTAAAGGGCTATGTCGCAATAGTTTTTTTTTTTACCATTTACCTGTTATTTAAATTGTTTCCAATTTTGTCAGGTATTTAAACTATATAACTCTAATTCAGACTATTAATGTTTTTGAAAGATACCTATGTAAATGTACCTGTAACAATTAAGCGCATTATATCTCAACCCTTTTTTATAAGTATATAACAACTCCTGACAACTCTACCGACACGCAAAAAAATACACCGCGGTGCACCGGTACGACCAACTTTTGTATTCATAACACTCAGACGGACGGACGGACATCGTTCAATCGACTCAGAAAGTGTTTCAGAAAGTGTTTCTGAGTCGATCCGTATAATAAAAGATGGATAAAGGACCAATATTTTTGGAAGTTACAAACATCACCTCAAACTTAATATATCCGAACCACATAGTGGACAACTTTTGTATTCATAAATTTTGCAGAAAATATCTAACCTTGGGTCAGAAAAATTGTTCTGGTGCACACGGGCGGAAACTGGCAGATATATAATGGTGTATAGGAGTATAGGGGAGGGTTCGGACTATAGAAGAGTGTAAGACTTTTTCTGACTGCTTCTGACTGGCAGGAGTCAAAATTTGGAACTTTTAAAAAAAATTTTTTTTTACAGTGATTTTACATTTTTAACATTAATAGTATGGAAGCCACAAAATTATACAAATTTTTTTCGTTTAAAAATCTTTTAAATCAAAAAAGTTACAGTCATTCAAAAATAAAAATTTACAAAGAAATTTTTAATTTTAGCAAAATACTGAGAAAGCCCATTTTCGAAGACCCTGTTCGCTGTGATATAGTTGACATAGAGTCGCAATTTTTTGGCTACCGAGCTTTACTAGTATTTACTTTCAACTGAATAACATAACTTTAAAATCGGTAAAAAAAAAAAATCATTTTTGGCCGTCTTCTCAAAATATGGTCCACAGTTCGGCGATTATAATAAGAGTTTGGGACTCGGTGCATCCATCATAACAGAACCGTCCACTTCGACAATTTTTTTTGCCTCCCATTACGTTATGTGCTTCCTGAAAGAGAGAGGCTTTTGTGCCACCGGCACTGTTCGATCCAATCGTATTGCCGGTGCCCCTTTGAAAACTGGAAAAAAAAAACATTGAAAAAGTACGAAACCGACTATGCATACGATAAGCAAAATGACATTATGGTAATTCGTTGGACGGATAGTGCTGAAATGACTATCGTAATCAATTATGATGCAATCGATCCAATGGTAACAGTGCAACGCTAAAGCAAAGAAAAGCAGAAAAAAGTTGGTATTCAACAGCCCACAGCATTCAACAATTACAATAGGAACATCGGCGGCGCACAGTAGGGCCTTTAGACTTTTTTCGTTGCAAAAATCTAAACCAATTAATGTATTTTAAAAATTATAAATGATTTTTAAAGATGACTTCCTTACCTTTAAAATGAGTGCTGGCGGAGGGTGGTAGGTACACAGGGGGCTTCAGTATATCCTATCAAATTTCAATATTATTTTGGTGCTAATATTACATGTTGCAAATATAAAGATAATGTGCTGAAATTTGGAACTCAAAGTGTTTTTGACCCAAAGACTAACTCTACTTAAATTTGTTGGAATCGGTCCATGTTTGGACCTAGTCCCCGCACAAATTTTCCTTCCAAATTGGTTTTAATGTCACTGAGTGTAGCAAATGTTATTCAATTGCGATTAAATTTGAATCATAAGGGTTTATTAGGTCAGTGACAAGATCTATAAAAAATCTTTGAAGTCGGTCCACGTTTGGACCTAGTCCCCATAAAAATTTTCTTCAAAATTTGGTTAAAATGCCACAAAAGATGGCAATTTGCTAATTTCTGTATTATATTTAAAAAATTTACAAAAATAATGCAAAAACAACACTGTAAAATTTTAATGAATCGGACCACTTTTGAACCTATTTTCCCGATTTTTCTTATAAAGGAAAACACCCAAAGTTCACAAAATTCCAAATTTCACATTGAAATTTTGTTAATTGACCACTCAAAAGACTTATCATTTCACAATACATATTGTTTAAATCCGAAAGTCTAGAAAATAAATACCACTCTAATATAACATGTTACACTAATATTAAATTTTTTATTAATATTACAGATACACATCGTTGAAATATTTTTAATATAAATATATTAATGATATAGATATTAAGTTATTTCCTATATTTTTTTTAAACCAGTATAATTTGTTTTATTAGTTAGTTCTCTTTAAAATACTCATTAACATTGGGAGCGATATCTAATAGACTTAATATATTTTTAAATTTTTAAGTGCAAATTTTTCATTATGTTAAAATCATTTCTTGAGCTGGCATCGGGTCAAAAGTTTCTATTTGATGCAAAATACATACACTGTAAATTTTCGACCTTTAAAAAATAATAGTAGCGCAAGCAAATTTTGTTTTATTTTTATACCCCATACCACTATGTGGTTTGGATATATTGACTTTGTGCTGCTGTTTGTAACTACCAAAAATATATGACCTAGACCCATCTTTTATTGTACCGATCGGCTCAGAATCAATTTCTGAGTCGTTTTAGCGATGTCCGTCCGTCCGTCCGTCCGTCTGTGTGTCCATGTAAAACTTGTAAGCAAACTACAGGTCGCAAATATGAGTATATTTTGATGAAGTTTGGTACATAAGCTTTTACCGCTATTGAAATTGGTGAAAATCGGTCCATGTTCAGACCTGGTCCCCATACAAATGACCCCTATGAAATCGACATAAATTGCCATAAGATCCAAATTATCATAAAGATCTTAGTAAAATTGGGTTTGTATGTGTTTATTGTATCCATTAATCAGCAGTCCAAAAATAATCCCGTTTAGACAATTCTTAGTCATAGGCCCCATATAGAGCTGCCTCCCGATCTTCACTTAAATCTATCAAAAAAAAAAAAAAAAAATATTGCACAGATTTTTCTCAAATTTGGTTTTTGTATATTTTTTCAAAATATAAGTGACTTTACCAAATATGGTCAGAATCGGTCCATATTTTCACCTAGCCCAATTATAATTATAGCATCCGATATGAACTTTTTCATATCTGCAGTCAAAAAAATTAATAACAATGCCACTCAAATTTGGTTTTTGCTTATTTTCTATATCCAGTTATTTGAATCGAAGAGATAGGGTTTCTAAACCATGGTATAGGGTATCCTATGGTCGGTCTAGACCGACTATAATTTTCTTACTTGTTTTTTTTTATCTTTGAGTGCAAATTTCTTATTATATTGAATTCATTAACAAAATTTGAACACTGACAATGTTGGGCCGCTTAATAATAATTCAGGTAGCACGAACGAATTTTTTATTGTGCTAAATTCACTAATAAATTTGCAGTTTGCATTATTGCCAATACATAAAAATTACAAAACATTAACAGTCTTCTAAAAACACTTCGCCATCCTATCAAAATCAAAATAAAATATGAAAAAATTAAAGTTTCTGTTTTCAAGCACCAAAAGAAATCGTCGAAAGTAAGATAAAAATCTGCAAAAATTTCATAATATTTTATTTTTGATAACCTTTAAAATAAGCCAACAGTTTCAAAATCGATTAATTTTTCATTGAGTTATGGCAAAACACGTCTACCCATCTATCCAGTGTATGTCAAGATGTTTCTACAACTTTATGGTGGTTGCGTGCAGATAGGCAAGTATATGCAACCAAGTTGACTTCAACTGGTTTGAGTATTATATTAGTAAGCCATTTTAGGTAATACCTAAGTAAACATATTTAAACATTTTTAGTTCTATTCTACCAAAATAGAAAAAACTACCAAAGTATAGTATATTTGAAAAACTGAGACAGTAGAAAAATTAACGACCATATAACATCACTTTTATACTGGTTTATAGAAACTTAAAAACCCTTTCAAACGACACTAAAAGCAGTATAATCGGTTAACTAGTTTGCCTACAATCTGATGTGAAAGAGGATGCTTTTTGAAAGATTTTGCGCCTTTTTCTAAATGCTAAAAAAATTCCAACTTTGCGGAGCTGTATCATCCATAATTTTTATCCGATTTTAAAACCATTTATTGATTCTTAATCTGTGAGAAACCCTCTATCCTATACATTCATTGATTTTACTGAATGCTTCTATCAAATTTTTGATTTTTGCCACGCTATTTGGGGAAAGGCGCCACTGTGCGGCGTGGACTTATACGACAATGGAGTTGCCAGACCACGATTATATGCAACAAAACATTCCCAAAGTAGACGGATTGCACGTTCCTTTGAAAATCAGTAAGCGTCGCCGTTACATTGTGTGCATACCAAAAGCCATCATATTCAATTGTGAGAAGTGCAACGTCCACCTGTACTCACAGAATTGATTTAAAGTGTTCCATGAAAAAAAAAACAATTTTATTTACAGCGCCGCGCCACACGTCTAAACAAAAAACCAAGAATTGAATAATTCCATATACTCAAATAAATACTTGAAACTAAAAAAATACCATTGTTTACCTTGGTTTACCTGTAACTTCCTTGAAACATTACTTGTTATGATACTTACCTAAATACTTACCATAAACAACCCAAGTAAATACAAACAAAATTGTGCCGAAGAAAAAATTTCAAAACAACTAAGAGTACCAGCGTGTGATCAAACACACAATTTTCGGGAAACTGCTTTTTTTTGTCTGAAAATGTTATTTACGATAAAATAAGACGTTCCTAAAAGTTTCATTTAAAAATTCCAACGCTGAAATTTCTGATAAGTAATGTTTAAAAAATCTATGTGAGTCCGATCACAGAGGAGATGTATAAACATCTATTTACACATCAAATAAAATCAAACAGACAGGCACAAGATCAAATGTTTTTACTTTAAATAAAGCAATCATTAAAATAATAAAGATCGAAAAAAAGATTTTTTATTTTTATAAAAAATAATAAAATTATTATTTATTATTTCAACTGGTTGTTTGTTATAGTTGGGGTTGTTGAATTATATGTCATACGTTTATATTGTGAAATTTTTAACATTGTTATAACAGAAGTTGTTGCATTAGCTGAAGTAATTTTATATCATAATCTTTCAACCAATTCACTTATACTTCACACCGTTTTTGTCTTCTTACTTCTTACACGGTTTTTGTGATTGTATTGTGAAACAGATTTTTACCCCCCTGATCGTATACATGTTTAAACATCAAAAATTACTTTTTTTTTCACAAGGACTCTTTAAAAAAAACACCTTTATTTTAAAAAATATTTTTATTAAAGTACCTTATTTTTTAAAAGTTCTTTTTCTTTAAAAAGTAACTTTTATTCAAAAATTACCATTTCTTAAAAAATTTAAATATGCTTATGTAGTTTTATTAAAAAGTGCCTTTTCTTAACAAGGTTGCTCCTCTCAAATAATTTCCTTTTCTTACAAAATTTCTCTTCATAAAAAGTACATTTTCTTATTTTATTACATTTACATTTACATTTCTTACATTTTATTACTACTTAAAAAGTACGTTTTCTTAAAAAGTTAATTTTCTTAAAATATTGCCTTATAGCAATTTTTCTTAAAAAATACCGTTTATTAAAAAACATAAATTTACTTAAAAAGTATGCTTTTTTTAACGGACTTTTCTGTAAAAAGTACGTTTTCTGTAAATAGTACCTTTTCGTAGAAAGCACATTTTCTTAAAAAGTACTTTTTCTTAAAGAAGAACGTTTTCTTCAAAAATACATTTAAAAAAAAAATTAATTTTTTTTAAATATCTTTTTTCTTAAAACAAGAAGTTTTATAGAAAACTTCTTTTTTAAATATTACCCTTTTTTAAAATATTACCTTTATCCGTAATTACCTCCTCTTAAGAAAGTACCTTTGCTGAAAAAGTTCCCTTTATTAAAAAAGTACCCTTTAAGCTGTAAAAACTACCTTTTCTTAAAATAGTACCTTTATTACATAACTGCCTTTTTTAAGAAAGTACCTTTGCTTAAAAAAGTGCCTTCCCTTATACAAGTTCCTTTTCTTTAAAAATTACCTTATCTTAACAAAGTACCTTTTTTAAGACAAGGTATGTTAAAAAAGGGCATTTTTTAAAGAAATGAAATTTTTATGAAAACGTCCATCTAATGCCGGGCATACACTACACGAGTTCAATGCTCAAGTCTAGCACTGTGTAAACTGAACTTGCGACACACACTACACAAGTAAACTGTGAAATTTTCATTTTAAAGTTATAAGCAAAGAAGACAACATGTGAAAATAAGGCGCAATGTTATTGTTTACTATAACAATAAAAAGAAAGAAAAGAATACGAAGAAAAAATAATAAATTATTCATATGTCTAAACTTTTTTGACCCTAATGCTGTAGTCATTGCTTTTTATGCGCCATAATGCAGGTGATTTTTTGCATAATTCATAATTTTTTGTTAACTCTCAAAAAAAAAACAGCGACACAACCATACACTACACAAATTAATTGTGCAGTTATACAAACTTGAGCATTAATTCTCAGAAAAAAGGTAATTTTCTTAAATAAGGACTAAATATTATCTCTTCACACATATTATCTCTTCAAATTTAAAAAGCGTTGTTAAGCCTTGATTTATGTTTTTCTAAAAAGATAATTTTCAAATTATTTTTATCATCATACCTTTTGAACAACCTGATAAGTACAAGTGAAATTTGAATTATTTATGTCCTTAAATGATTTAATGAAATTGTATGTTAGCACGCAAAATATTTCAAAATCTTCTAAATTTAAATTTTAAATTGTATTTTTTCATACATTTACAACTTCCTGAACAATATTATTGTATACTGCAAATGCCAATGTCACTGTATATATATCAGACCTTTATCTAGGACTTAATAAATCTTATAAAATGTAACTAAGTTATTTAATATTAAACCATAAAACAGACGTTGGGAATTTAAATTAAATAAATTGAAAAATTTTTGTAATGGAAAGCTGTTCTTTTTTCTTTTTTAACCTTAAACCTGCTTATAATTCTTTGAGTTTGTTTCTTATGTTAATTTAAAAAAAATCAAATAAATTCTAGAAAAGTGTAATTTTTTGTTAACATAAACAACACACACGCACGCATTTATTTTTTATTTTTATTAAGTTTTGGTCGTTTGGAGTTTAGTGGCTTGCAAATATGTTAGCCGACAAAAAGCCGTGGCAACGATCTGAACAAATAACTTAATGTTTAAATGGGCGGTAAGAGCTGAAACAAAAAAGAAATATTTTACAAAGGTAATGTTGGTTTTATGTGATATTAAAGGAAAAGGTTTTCAGAGAGAGTTTAAATTCTTTAAGATTTTGTTTTAGTTTAGTTCTCGTAAAAAATGTACATTTATTTTAATGTTTCCTTTTAATTAGCCTTAAAGTGTAATATTTGTTTATTTTTATTTTTGTACATAAAATGTTTATAATGTTTATAATGTTTTCAAAACAATATAAAGAATTTAATAAATAATATTTTGTTAATTCATTTCAAAATTATACTAAAAGTATGAATTATTTATTTTGGTTTTTATGCATTTCAAATGGAGCATCTATAGAATTCGTTTCATTTTCAATTCATAACTTTATAAAAAAATATGTTGTCACTAAAACTCCTTAAAGTATGCAGCAGCTTTTGTTTATTCTCCCAAAGTTATGTTTAACTATTTAAATTTAATCATACTAATATGAATCATTAAAATTCATGACTTATTATAAATTATAAATTAATTAACACCTACAGAAATTTGTTTTAATTAATTTTATATCTTCAAAGTATTCAGCATTGTTTATTATCGCCAAGGTTACCTTATTAATTTGGTACCTACTCATTTCAATAAAAATAATGAAATAGAAAAGTATAATTCATGTAAATCCCCAAAAATTTGCAGCATCATATATTTATAATCCTTTAAGTAGGTGAATATAAACCTCAATCAGAGCTTTTAAGGATACAATTGTCATTTTATCGTGACTCATACAAAAAAAAATAAATATGTAAGGATTATAATTATAATATTTATTTTTTTTTAAATAATTGAACAATAACCCCTAAAGCAGCCTGAATATTTTTATAATCCTAAAGGTATGCAATTATCTTTAGTCGCCTGGAACTGAGTCAGGAATTCATTATTATTACTTTTTAGGGTACCGCCTAATTTACTGGAAACCGTGTTTGCCAATTTCTTTCTAATCTTTGAGAGGTGAAATTTGGCATACAGGTTTATTCCACGTAAGAATTTAATTGATCCAAAAATTCCTCTGAAAAGGGGAAAAATAGTCTGAAAATTTTTCATTGATTAGATAAGTGGTAAATCCATTTCAGGAAAAGATCTAAATTTTCTGATCTTTTATAAAAAAAAAAACTATGTGAGTCCGATCACAGGGCATATGTGTAGACATCTATTTACACATCAATTAAAATCAAACAGTAAGCGCCATCTATGTATAGCAAGCAACTGCTATGGTTGTTATACTCTATGGTTGCAGTTGTTTTCTATACATTCATGGCGCTTTCTGTTGGTTGTTGAATCAGCTTAATAAATTTAAATCATAATCTTTGCACCAATACACTTACACATACGTCATACCGATTTTCCCTTACGCTATTTTTGTGATTGTGTTGTGAAATAGATTTTTACCCCCCTGAGCGCATGAAGAGTGAAAAGCTTTATTGGAAGCTAGAGAGCGAAAAGGGTCTCAAAATATCGATAATAATTACATGAAGAAAAGTATTGATGTCTCTAAAAACCTCATTCTGTTTATTATAGGCGTTCATTCAATTTTTACTTCAATTCTCATTTATAATACAGTATCAGTATAAATAAAAATATATAGATTTTATATCTATTCAATTAATTATTTATATAAAAACTATCTAAAAATTCCCAAAGATTCAGTCATTTATGATTAAAAAAATATATGTTTTTAGTCACTCAATTCTAGGTTGCTTAATAAATTCCAGTATTTAGTTCAATATATTAAGTGAAGCAGGATTTCATTCAATGAAATTATAAATTTATTTAATGCAACAAAGAAAAAGAGTTGAAAACTGAATTTGGCTTACAAAATCTGACCTCAATAAAAATGCAAGTTGAAGAATGAAATGCCAAAAACCAAATTTTTATATATTTATGTATAATATAACCTTTTTTATTTTTTAATTTAATTTAACTGAAACCCCGGATGTGTCGTTTATTTATTAGCTTTCTTTTATAAAATTAAATCACAATTTAAATACACGCAACCAAAAATTTCTAGGGGCTAATTAGCACACTCGTGAGCGAAATTATTTCTTATTTCTTAAATACTATAGAAATATATCGTAATAAAATTTGATTTTTATGTCTTTAAATGAGTTTCACCGTCTAACTGTACATAAACTGCTTGATATATAATTAAAACCAAAGACCCAATTGAGAAAATTGCACTTAAATACGATGCCGCTATTTGTGTCACATAAAGGATAGTGTGACTTTACAACAGTTATTTCTAGTTTAACATGAATATCAACATTTCAATTAGATATCAAACACAACAATGTTAAAAGTATACACAGGGCCCAGTAAAGAACAATAAATGAGTTTTTTGCTTTCAAAACAGTTCTGCATAGCTATATAAAATTATTATTCAGCTTTACCTACAAAATATTTGCTGGCGATTACATATAATTTTAAAAAATTGTTTATAATTACTAAAAATTGGAATTCAGATTTCCAATTATAAATTAGAAAATATCAATTGAATTTCAGAAAATCATATTAAAACGTCGGAAATAATAACTGGAAATTTAGAAGACATCAATTGAATTTTTAAAATATAAATTTTATTCTTTAAACACTAATTGAAATTAAAAAAACAGCAAATATATTTACATTAATTTAAATTCAATGAAGTTTAGAAATTCTCAAATGATATTTAAGAATTGCGAACATAAAAATTGTTACATATATAAAGCGCAATTTGATGAGAATGTTATTTATAAAGTATTTTTCAAAATTTTCGAAAATTTGAAGTTTTTCAGAAAATAAAGATAACAAATTAAATTATTTAAAATTTTTGGGACATTTGTTTTTTGAGTTTGGCATCCCTAATTTGAACCAGTGATGACTTCAAAATTGACTTCATGGTATGCAAAGTAAAACCCAAAAAAATTAAGTTCGATAATAATTCCCAGGTAGTAGTATTTGGAGTCAATAAATGAAAATATATTTTATTAACATAATTTAATTCAAAATCAAAAGTTGGCATCAATGGGTTAGATTTCTAATAGTGAAAACTCCCTTTCAATATACAAAAAAATTTTATTTTAATAATAATAATAATAATAATAATAATAATAATAATAATAATAATAATAATAATAATAATAATAATAATAATAATAATATTAATAATAATAATAATAATAATAATAATAATAATAATAATAATAATAATAATAATAATAATAATAATAATAATAATAATAATAATAATAATAATAATAATAATAATAATAATAATAATAATAATAATAATAATAATAATAATAATAATAATAATAATAATAATAATAATAATAATAATAATAATAATAATAATAATAATAATAATAATAATAATAATAATAATAATAATAATAATAATAATAATAATAATAATAATAATAATAATAATAATAATAATAATAATAATAATAATAATAATAATAATAATAATAATAATAATATTAATAATAATAATAATAATAATAACAATAATAATAATAATAATAATAATAATAATAATAATAATAATAATAATAATAATAATAATAATAATAATAATAATAATAATAATAATAATAAAATTAATAATAATAATAATAATAATAATAATAATAATAATAATAATAATAATAATAATAATAATAATAATAATAATAATAATAATAATAATAATAATAATAATAATAATAATAATAATAATAATAATAATAATAATAATAATAATAATAATAATAATAATAATAATAATAATAATAATAATAATAATAATAATAATAATAATAATAATAATAATAATAATAATAATAATAATAATAATAATATAATAATAATAATAATAATAATAATAATAATAATAATAATAATAATAATAATAATAATAAATAATAATAATAATAATAATAATAATAATAATAATAATAATAATAATAATAATAATAATAATAATAATAATAATAATAATAATAATAATAATAATAATAATAATAATAATAATAATAATAATAATAATAATAATAATAATAATAATAATAATAATAATAATAATAATAATAATAATAATAATAATAATAATAATAATAATAATAATAATAATAATAATAATAATAATAATAATAATAATAATAATAATAATAATAATAATAATAATAATAATAATAATAATAATAATAATAATAATAATAATAATAATATTAATAATAATAATAATAATAATAATAATAATAATAATAATAATAATAATAATAATAATAATAATAATAATAATAATAATAATAATAATAATAATAATAATAATAATAATAATAATAATAATAATAATAATAATAATAATAATAATAATAATAATAATAATAATAATAATAATAATAATAATAATAATAATAATAATAATAATAATAATAATAATAATAATAATAATAATAATAATAATAATAATAATAATAATAATAATAATAATAATAATAATAATAATAATAATAATAATAATAATAATAATAATAATAATAATAATAATAATAATAATAATAATAATAATAATAATAATAATAATAATAATAATAATATAATAATAATAATAATAATAATAATAATAATAATAATAATAATAATAATAATAATAATAATAATAATAATAATAATAATAATAATAATAATAATAATAATAATAATATTAATAATAATAATAATAATAATAACAATAATAATAATAATAATATAATAATAATAATAATAATAATAATAATAATAATAATAATAATAATAATAATAATAATAATAATAATAATAATAATAATAATAATAATAAAATAATAATAATAATAATAATAATAATAATAATAATAATAATAATAATAATAATAAATAATAATAATAATAATAATAATAATAATAATAATAATAATAATAATAATAATAATAATAATAATAATAATAATAATAATAATAATAATATAATAATAATAATAATAATAATAATAATAATAATAATAATAATAATAATAATAATAATAATAATAATAATAATAATAATAATAATAATAATAATAATAATAATAATAATAATAATAATAATAATAATAATAATAATAATAATAATAATAATAATAATAATAATAATAATAATAATAATAATAATAATAATAATAATAATAATAATAATAATAATAATAATAATAATAATAATAATAATAATAATAATAAAATAATAATAATAATAATAATAATAATAATAATAATAATAATAATAATAATAATAATAATAATAATAATAATAATAATAATAATAATAATAATAATAATAATAATAATAATAATAATAATAATAATAATAATAATAATAATAATAATAATAATAATAATAATAATAATAATAATAATAATAATAATAATAATAATAATAATAATAATAATAATAATAATAATATAATAATAATAATAATAATAATAATAATAATAATAATAATAATAATAATAATAATAATAATATAATAATAATAATAATATAATAATAATAATAATAATAATAATAATAATAATAATAATAATAATAATAATAATAATAATAATAATAATAATAATAATAATAATAATAATAATAATAATAATAATAATAATAATAATAATAATATAATAATAATAATAATAATAATATAATAATAATAATAATAATAATAATAATAATAATAATAATAATAATAATAATAATAATAATAATAATAATAATAATAGTAATAATAATAATAATAATAATAATAATAATAATAATAATAATAGTAATAATAATAATAATAATAATAATAATAATAATATAATAATAATAATAATAATAATAATAATAATAATAATAATAATAATAATAATAATAATAATAATAATAATAATAATAATAATAATAATAATAATAATAATAATAATAGTAATAATAATAATAATAATAATAATAATAATAATAATAATAATAATAATAGTAATAATAATAATAATAATAATAATAATAATAATAATAATAATAATAATAATAATAATATAAATAATAATAATAATAATATAAATAATAATAATAATAATAATAATAATAATAATAATAATAATAATAATAATAATAATAATAATAATAATAATAATAATAATATAATAATAATAATAATAATAATAATAATAATAATAATAATAATAATAATAATAATAATAATAATAATAATAATAATAATAATAATAATAATAATAATAATAATAATAATAATAATAATAATAATAATAATAATAATAATAATAATAATAATAATAATAATAATAATAATAATAATAATAATAATAATAATAATAATAATAATAATAATAATAATAATAATAATAATAATAATAATAATAATAATAATAATAATAATAATAATAATAATAATAATAATAATAATAATAATAATAATAATAATAATAATAATAATAATAATAATAATAATAATAATAATAATAATAATAATAATAATAATAATAATAATAATAATAATAATAATAATAATAATAATAATAATAATAATAATAATAATAATAATAATAATAATAATAATAATAATAATAATAATAATAATAATAATAATAATAATAATAATAATAATAATAATAATAATAATAATAATAATAATAATAATAATAATAATATAAATAATAATAATATAAATAATAATAATAATAAATAATAATAATAATAAATAATAATAATAATAATAATAATAATAATAATAATAATAATAATAATAATAATAATAATAATAATAATAATAATAATAATAATAATAATAATAATAATAATAATAATAATAATAATAATAATAATAATAATAATAATAATAATAATAATAATAATAATAATAATAATAATAATAATAATAATAATAATATAATAATAATAATAATAATAATAATAATAATAATAATAATAATAATAATAATAATAATAATAATAATAATAATAATAATAATAATAATAATAATAATAATAATAATAATAATAATAATAATAATAATAATAATAATAATAATAATAATAATAATAATAATAATAATAATAATAATAATAATAATAATAATAATAATAATAATAATAATAATAATAATAATAATAATAATAATAATAATAATAATAATAATAATAATAATAATAATAATAATAATAATAATAATAATAATAATAATAATAATAATAATAATAATAATAATAATAATAATAATAATAATAATAATAATAATAATAATAATAATAATAATAATAATAATAATAATAATAATAATAATAATAATAATAATAATAATAATAATATAAATAATAATAATATAAATAATAATAATATAAATAATAATAATATAAATAATAATAATAAATAATAATAATAATAATAATAATAATAATAATAATAATAATAATAATAATAATAATAATAATATAATAATAATAATAATAATAATAATAATAATAATAATAATAATAATAATAATAATAATAATAATAATAATAATAATAATAATAATAATAATAATAATAATAATAATAATAATAATAATAATAATAATAATAATAATAATAATAATAATAATAATAATAATATAATAATAATAATAATAATAATAATAATAATAATAATAATAATAATAATAATAATAATAATAATAATAATAATAATAATAATAATAATAATAATAATAATAATAATAATAATAATAATAATAATAATAATAATAATAATAATAATAATAATAATAATAATAATAATAATAATAATATAATAATAATAATAATAATAATAATAATAATAATAATAATAATAATAATAATAATAATAATAATAATAATAATAATAATAATAATAATAATAATAATAATAATAATAATAATAATATAAATAATAATAATAATAATAATAATAATAATAATAATAATAATAATAATAATAATAATAATAATAATAATAATAATAATAATAATAACAATAATAATAATAATAATAATAATAATAATAATAATAATAATAATATAAATAATAATAATAATAATAATAATAATAATAATAATAATAATAATAATAATAATAATAATAATAATAATAATAATAATAATAATAATAATAATAATAATAATAATAATAATAATAATAATAATAATAATAATAATAATAATAATAATAATATAAATAATAATAATATAAATAATAATATAAATAATAATAATAATAATAATAATAATAATAATAATAATAATAATAATAATAATAATAATAATAATAATAATAATAATAATAATAATAATAATAATAATAATAATAATAATAATAATAATAATAATAATAATAATAATAATAATAATAATAATAATAATAATAATAATAAATAATAATAATAATAATAATAATAATAATAATAATAATAATAATAATAATAATAATAATAATAATAATAATAATAATAATAATAATAATAATAATAATAATAATAATAATAATAATAATAATAATAATAATAATAATAATAATAATAATAATAATAATAATAATAATAATAATAATAATAATAATAATAATAATAATAATAATAATAAATAATAATAATAATAATAATAATAATAATAATATAATAATAATAATAATAATAATAATAATAATAATAATAATAATAATAATAATAATAATAATAATAATAATAATAATAATAATAATAATAATAATAATAATAATAATAATAATAATAATAATAATAATAATAATAATAATAATAATAATAATATAATAATAATAATAATAATAATAATAATAATAATAATATAATAATAATAATAATAATAATAATAATAATAATAATAATAATAATAATAATAATAATAATAATAATATAATAATAATAATAATAATAATAATAATAATAATAATAATAATAATAATAATAATAATAATAATAATAATAATAATAATAATAATAATAATAATAATAATAATAATAATAATAATAATAATAATAATAATAATAATAATAATAATAATAATAGTAATAATAATAATAATAATAATAATAATAATAATAATAATAATAATAATAATAATAATAATAATAATAATAATAATAGTAATAATAATAATAATAATAATAATAATAATAATAATAATAATAATAATAGTAATAATAATAATAATAATAATAATAATAATAATAATAATAATAATAATAATAATAATAATAATAATAATAATAATAATATAAATAATAATAATAATAATATAAATAATAATAATAATAATAATAATAATAATAATAATAATAATAATATAAATAATAATAATATAAATAATAATAATAATAATAATAATAATAATAATAATAATAATAATAATAATAATAATAATAATAATAATAATAATAATAATAATAATAATAATAATAATAATAATAATAATAATAATAATAATAATAATAATAATAATAATAATAATAATAATAATAATAATAATAATAATAATAATAATAATAATAATAATAATAATAATAATAATAATAATAATAATAATAATAATAATAATAATAATAATAATAATAATAATAATAATAATAATAATAATAATAATAATAATAATAATAATAATAATAATAATAATAATAATAATAATAATAATAATAATAATAATAATAATAATAATAATAATAATAATAATAATAATAATAATAATAATAATAATAATAATAATAATAATAATAATAATAATAATAATAATAATAATAATAATAATAATAATAATAATAATAATAATAATAATAGTAATAATAATAATAATAATAATAATAATGATAATAATAATAATAATAATAATAATGATAATAATAATAATAATAATAATAATAATAATAATAATAATAATAATAATAATAATAATAATAATAATAATAGTAATAATAATAATAATAATAATAATAATAATAATAATAATAATAATAATAATAATAATAGTAATAATAATAATAATAATAATAATAATAATAATAATAATAATAATAATAATAATAATAATAATAATAATAATAATAATAATAATAATAATAATAATAATAATAATAATAATAATAATAATAATAATAATAATAATAATAATAATAATAATAATATAATAATAATAATAATAATAATAATAATAATAATAATAATAATAATAATAATAATAATAATAATAATAATAATAATAATAATAATAATAATAATAATAATAATAATAATAATAATAATAATAATAATAATAATAATAATAATAATAATAATAATAATAATAATAATAATAATAATAATAATAATAATAATAATAATAATAATATAAATAATAATAATATAAATAATAATAATAATAATAATAATAATAATAATAATAATAATAATAATAATAATAATAATAATAATAATAATAATAATAATAATAATAATAATAATAATAATAATAATAATAATAATAATAATAATAATAATAATAATAATAATAATAATAATAATAATAATAATAATAATAATAAATAATAATAATAATAATAATAATAATAATAATAATAATAATAATAATAATAATAATAATAATAATAATAATAATAATAATAATAATAATAATAATAATAATAATAATAATAATAATAATAATAATAATAATAATAATAATAATAATAATAATAATAATAATAATAATAATAATAATAATAATAATAATAATAATAATAATAATAATAATAATAATAATAATAATAATAATAATAATAATAATAATAATAATAATAATAATAATAATAATAATAATAATAATAATAATAATAATAATAATAATAATAATAATAATAATAATAATAATAATAATAATAATAATAATAATAATAATAATAATAATAATAATAATAATAATAATAATAATAATAATAATAATAATAATAATAATAATAATAATAATAATAATAATAATAATAATAATAATAATAATAATAATAATAATAATAATAATAATAATAATAATAATAATAATAATAATAATAACAATAATAATAATAATAATAATAATAATAATAATAATAATAATAATAATAATAATAATAATAATAATAATAATAATAATAATAATAATAATAATAATAATAATAATAATAATAATAATAATAATAATAATAATAATAGTAATAATAATAATAATAATAATAATAATAATAATAATAATATAAATAATAATAATAATATAAATAATAATAATAATAATAATAATAATAATAATAATAATAATAATAATAATAATAATAATAATAATAATCATAATAATAATAAAAATGATAATAATAATAACTAGCAGATTCCAGCCCTCGAAATTCGAGTGCAAATTTTAGGAAAGTTTATTTTTTCATTAAATAAAGACCCTAAAGTTATACTAATCAATTATAGCCAATTCACAAATCAACACAAAAAAAATAATTTTTATTACAAACACATTAACAAATTTAATAAACACATACATAGCATTGCATAATTTTATGTATGTGTTAGTAGCAACTTTAAATGCAATTTACTCAATTTACTAGCTAAATAGAAATACCTTTCAAATAATATGCGTTTGGTCAAAATCGGGATAAAACGGTAGAACGAAACATCATTCACAAGAAATCACCTAGCCTATTAATATTATAGATAATAATAATAATAAAAAAATAAACAATTTAATAAAATTTAATCTTAATCACATTGCATTCATTTATAACATAACTATTTTTTAATTAATTTACGGTAGCTGATGAAGGATCAAGTTTTGTACATTTTGGAATACCCAATCTTTCATCCAGCATATTTATGGCCTTTATTTGCTGCTTTTTTGCCAATCTTTTCTTGGCGTTACTAGATTCAGCTGTTGATTTCGCTGCTGGTTTCTTTTTTTTGGCTTTGGAAAGAAATCGCATTGAGTTGAGGCTGAAAACTTGTGTCTTCCATTGACAAGCGGTATAAAAGCATGGTATTCACCGGAGCCATCGATTGTTATCGCAGCATCGAATTACTATTATTATTTTATCATTATTTATTAATAGATATAAAAATTATATATTTACATTTTCAATATTTACAATATATACATGGGTACATTTTGTATATCTAAATATGGCATAACAATATGTTGTGAGCCAGATTCGCACTATTCAAAATTAATATAATTCATTTCATACAATATTTTAGGTTTTTATAGATATAATCTAGAATTTAATATAATTAAGACTTGACATCTAATTCATTTGTTATTAAATTACAATATTCTGGACATATTTTAATGCATTTGTATAAATATTTTAGCATACGAATTAGGTTTTTACATATATAGGAATTCAGATTTTAATATAATTAAGATTAGACAACAAATTGATTTACAATTAATTTACGATATTTTGAGCATAATTCATTGTATTTGTATAAAGCGTGGAAATTCTCACCATTAAAAATGCTAATCACCTCATTGCTATTGAGATGGGTTTTAACAAAGAATCTTTTGCGAATATATTTATATATAGGAGATGAACCTATAAAGTGGTAGGTATTCTCACATTCATATAAATTGCAGATTGAGCATATACTAGATAAGTTATTTCCAAAGGATCTGGCATTTAAATCCAGCAATCCACCTCTTGTTTTATCAGTAGACAAGTAACTCTTGATGAATAATTTGTTGGCGTAACATTGTAATTTAATTGTGAATACATACATATCATGATGATTAAAGCTCATGGCGCTTATTGCGTACTCTTCGCGTTCCTTTACTTTCAATAGTTTTAATAATATCTTCCATTGCTTACAGCGAGCATTATTAAGCGGCTTTAACTGTAGATTTTGACAAATATCGGACCACTCTTTTGCCCAGTAAACATTATTAGATATGACAGCTTCAGCTAGAATACGTGGTTATCGATGATGTTCCATGTTAAGTACTTTGTTTATATAGCAGAAATGAAGTTTTAATGTTCAGGAGAATAATGAATCTAGTCCAGTTTACATATAGGTATAAAATGTAGTTTGTTGTTGTCGATGGTAAATATAGCATTTTTTTACTAGAAAATCTGAACAATTTTTCCACAACATCATATTTTTTATAACCCCAAATTTGGGCCGCGTAAAACATTATGGATCTAGAACAGTGGTGGCCATCGAGAGAATTAAGTTAGTAATAGTGTTTATGAGCATGTGTTAGTTGTACTACACTGATCGAAATCCATGGACGTAACAAAATGCCGGTATTAAATGGGTTTGTGTAGATTTTGTATGACTGTTTATATGAATGACGAAGAATATGGTAAAATTTTAAATATAATTTGTTGTTTTAAAATTTTAAATCTTATATTCTGAAAATGTAAAACAAAATGTGAAGAACATTTAATCTCTTTTATCAATAAGTTTGAAGTTTATTAAATTAAATAAGTAATAATAAGTAATTCATTTCTTTAAAAAACAAAAAAAAAAAAAACAAAAAATAGCAAAACTTAAAAAGATGAGAAATTTCAAAGGTTAATAAGTGGTATGTTACCAAAAACTAAGAAACTTACCAGCCTGCAGTAACTGGATATTTTTTAAAATTAAAAAAAATGCATAAAAGACAGCTATAATGTTGTCAAATGGAGGCGACGTATGTAATTTGTAGAAAATGTTTAATTTATAGTTTATCAATTCTTCGAAATTTTCTCAACATATTTGGTTTCTTTTAAACAAATATTCTCTGTGTACCTATTAAAAAATATATATATGAATTTCAAAAGGCAATGCGGCATAGACCTGCTTTGTTCAAAAGCTTTCATAAGACTGAATAAAATTTTTGTTAACTTTTACTCTTTGGTGAGTATTTTTGTTTTCGTTCGGCTGTATACATATAAGAAGCCGAGCACCAGCGTGCTTGATACGGCCTTCACTGATCTAGAAGCCGCATGGAAAATCCGTAGCTTGTTATTTTTTGAAATTTGGGGGTGGCTAATGTATTTTGACCACGATGTGTTCATTGCCAATTTAGATGCAGCCAATTTATTATTCAGATAAGTGTGAAAAGACAAATTAAACGTGATATCAACCGCTAGATATTTGTAGCTATTTACTATTTCAACATGTTCTGAACCCTAATACCATGTTTATTGATTTGAAATTCTTGCACCAGAACGAAATATCATTATCTTTGCCTTGTTCAAATTTACGGATAAACTCCAGAGAGTACAGTAACTATGTGGCTTATTTATTATACGCTGTAATTCATTTGGTGAGTCCGATAATAAGACTATATCGTCGGCAAAAAGAAGAATTTTTTGGTTGTTCCAGCAACATAAACACCACCAAGCAATATATCAACTAAATCGTTTACATATAACTTAGTATACAGCCTTGTTTAACACCAACATCGAAGGCGAAAGAATCAGAGAAGATGGATTCTTCCCAAATGCGACATTCAGTTTTTTCATATGATTTCTGCAATATTCTTATCAATTTTGAAGATAATCCTAAACAGGAAAGCTTGTAAAATAAGCTATTTCTTGGGATGGTATCAAATGCACAACAAAAGTCAACGAAAAAAGCGTATGTAGTTTTACCATTTAATTTATTATGTTAGGTTAGGTTAGGTTAGGTTGAAAAAGAGGAGCCATGTATACACATAGCTCATATCCGTTTTACCCGGATAAACACTAAAGCTAGAAAGTCGGCTTGTTGTGCGCTCTACATCCTCGTGCTCGTCCGTTAATCTACTCCTTATTTAACAGAGGAGTTCGGTCTCGATAGCAAATCTCCTGAGTGCTTTATAGCGTATCCCCCTAAGAGCCGGTAGGCCTGGTATGATGTCGTTGGATAAATATCTGGCCTCTGTTCCGGCAAATGCAGGACAGTAACAAAGGTAGTGTTCTAGGGTCTCGTCATCCTCTCCACAAGCTCTGCATATGGCCGATTCTGCCCGTACTATACGGTATAGATGAGCCCTCAGTTCAGAGTGTCCAGTGAGGATGCCAATAATCCTACTCAGTTGCTTTCTATTTAGACTAAGGATTTCCTTAGTCTTGGAAGTGTTTGAAGAGCCCCATAGTATAATAATAATAATAATAATAATAATAATAATAATAATAATAATAATAATAATAATAATTATATTCATAATAATAATAATAATAATAAATAAATTATAATAATAATAACTAGCAGATTCCAGCCCTCGAAATTCGAGTGCAAATTCTAGGAAATTTTATTTTTTCATTAAATAAAGACCCTTAAGTTATGCTAATCAATTATAGCCAATTCACAAATCTACACAAAAAACAAACTAATTTTTATTACAAACACATTAACAAATTTAATAAACACACACATAGCATTGTATAATTTTATGTATGTGTTAGTAGCACCTTTAAATGCAATTTACTCAATTAACGAGCTAAAAAGAAATACCTTTCAAATAATATACGTTTGGTCAAAATCGGGATAAAACGGTAGAACAAAACATCATTCACAAGAAATCACCTAGCCTATTAATATTGTAGATAATAACAATAATAAAAAAAATAAATGATTTAATAAAATGTAATCTTAATAACATTTATAACATAACTATTTTTAATTAATTTATTGTAGCTGATGAAGGATAAAGTTTTGTAAATTTTGGAATACCCAGTCTTTCATCCAGCATATTTATCGCCTTTGTTTGCTGCTTTTTTGCCAATCTTTTCTTGGCGTTACTGGATTCAGCTGTTGATTTCGCTGCTGGTTTCTTTTTTGGCTTTGGAAAGAAATCGCATTGAGTTGAGGCTGAAAACTTGTGTCTTCCATCGACAAGCGGTATAAAAGCATGGTATTGACCGGAGCCATCGATTATTATCGCAGCATCGAATTATTATTATTAATAGATATAAAAATTATATATTTACATTTTCAATATTTACAACATATACATGGGTACATTTTGTATATCTAAATATGGCATAACAATATGTTGTGAGCCAGATTCGCACTATTCAAAATTAATATAATTAATTTTATACAATATTTTAGGTTTTTATAGATATAATTTAGAATTCAATATAATTAAGACTTGATATCTAATTCATTTGTTATTAAATTACAATATTCTGGCCATATTTTAATGCATTTGTATAAATATTTTAGCATACGAATTAGGTTTTTACATATATAGGAATTCAGATTTTAATATGATTAAGATTAGACATCAAATTCATTTACAATTAATTAGCGATATATTGAGCATAATTCATTGTATTTGTATAAAGCGTGGAAATTCTCACCATTAAAAACGCTAATCACTTCATTGCTATTGAGATGGGTTTTACCAAAGAATCTTTTGCGAATATATTTATATATAGGACATGCACCTATAAAGTGGTAGGTATTCTCATCTTCATATAATTGGAGATTGAGCATTGAGATTGAGAGATTGAGTTATTTCGAAAGGATCTGGCATTTAAATCCAGCAATCCACCTCTTGTTTTTATCAGTAGACAAGTAACTCTTGATGAATAATTCGTTGCAAGTATTGGCGTAACATTGTAATTTAATTGTGAATACATACATACATATATGATGATTAGAGCTCATGCCGGTTATTGCGTACTCTTCACGTTCCTTTAGTTTCAATAGTTTTAATATTTTATTAAGCGGCGTAAAGTGTAGATTTTGACAGATATCGGACCATTCTTTTGCCCAGTAAACATTATTAGATATGACAGCTTCAGCTAGAATACGTGGTTATCGATGATGTTCCATGTTAAGTACTTTATTTATATAGCAGAAATGAAGTTTTAATGTTGAGGAGAATAATGAATCTAGTCCATTTTATAGGTGTAAAATGTAGTTTGGTGTTGTCGATGGTAAATATAGCATTTTTTTACTAAAAAATCTGAACAATTTTTCCACAACATTATATTTTTTATAACCCCAAATTTGGGCCGCGTAAAACATTATGGATCTAGAACAGTGGTGGCCATCGAGAGAATTAAGTTAGTAATAGTGTTTATGAGCATGCATTAGTTTTACTACACTGATCGAAATCCATGGACGTAACAAAATGCCGGTATTAAATGGGTTTGTGTAGATTTTGTATGATTGTTTATATGAATGACCAAAAGGGAAAATAGTTGAGTTCACGAAGAATATGGTAAAATTTTAAATATAATTTGTTGTTTTAAATTTTTAAATCTTACATTCTGAAAATGTAAAACAAAATGTGAAGAACATTTAATCTCTCTTATCCATAAGTTTGAAGTTTAATAAATCAAATAAGTAATAATATGTAATTCATTTCTTTAAAAAACAAAAAAAAAAAACAAAAAATAGCAAAACTTAAGAAGATGAGAAATTTCAAAGGTTAATAAGTGGTATGTTACCAAAAACTAAGAAACTTACCAGCCTGCAGTAACTGGATATTTAAAAAAAAAAAGCATAAAAGACAGCTGTAATGTTGTCAAATGGAGGCGACGTATGTAATTTATAGAAAATATTTAATTTATAATTTATCAAGTCTTCGAAAATTTCTTTTAAACAAATATTCTCTGTGTACCTATTAAAAAAAATATATATGAATTTCAAAAGGCAATGCGGCATAGACCAGCGTTGTTCAAAAGCTTTCATAAGGCTGAATAAAATTGTTGTTTACTTTTACTCTTTGGTGAGTATTTTTGTTTTGGTTCGGCTGTATACATATAAGAAGCCGAGCACCAGCGTGCTTGGTACGGCCTTCACTGATCTAGAAGCCGCATGGAAAATCCGTAGCTTGTTATTTATTGAAATTTGGGGGGTGGCTAATGTATGTTGACCACGTTGTGTTAATTGCCAATTTAGATGCAGCCAATTTATTATTCAGATAAGTGTGAAAAGACAAATTAAACGTGATATCAACCCCCAGATATTTGTAGCTA
The DNA here is from genome assembly GCA_963682025.1 of Cordilura impudica. Classification (NCBI taxonomy): domain Eukaryota; kingdom Metazoa; phylum Arthropoda; class Insecta; order Diptera; family Scathophagidae; genus Cordilura; species Cordilura impudica. Next base: position 198,354,605 of record OY821520.1, on the reverse strand, counting down.
TTTACTATTTCAACATGTTCTGAACCATAATACCATGTTAATTGATATGAAATTCTTGCACCAGAACGAAATATCATTACCTTTGACTTGTTCAAACTTACGGATAAACTCCAGAGAGTACAGTAACTATGTGGCTTATTTATTATACGCTGTAATTCATTTGGTGAGTCCGATAATAAGACTATATAGTCGGCATAAAGAAGAATTTTTATGGTTGTTCCACCAACATAAACACCACCAAGCAATATATCAACTAAATCGTTTACATATAACGAAAATAAAAGAGGACTTAGCATACAGCCTTGTTTAACACCAACATTGAAGGCGAAAGAATCAGAGAAGATGGATTCGTCCGAAATGCGACATTCAGTTTTTCATATGATTTCTGCAATATTCTTATCAATTTTGAAGATAGGAAAGCTTGTAAAATAAGCTATTTCTTGGGATGGTATCAAATGCACAACAAATGTCAACGAAAAAAGCGTATGTAGTTTTACCATTTAATTTATTAGGTTAGGTTAGGTTAGGTTGAAAAAGATGAGCCATGTATACACATAGCTCATATCCGTTTTACCCGGATATACACTTAAGCCAGAAAGTCGGCTTGTTGTGCGCTCTACATCCTCGTGCTCACCCGTTAATCTACTCCTTATTTTACTTAGGAGTTCGGTCTCGATAGCAAATCTCCTGAGTGCTTTCCAGCGTATCCCCCTAAGAGCCGCTAGGCCTGATATGATGTCGTTGGATAAACATGTGGCCCTTGTTCCAGCAAATGCAGGACAGTAACAAAGGTAGTGTTCTAGGGTCTCGTCATCCTCTCCACAAGCTCTGCATGTGGCCGATTCTGCCCGTCTTATACGGTATAGATGAGCCCTCAGTTCAGAGTATCCAGTGAGGATGCCAATAGTCCTACTCAGTTGCTTTCTATTTAGACTAAGGATTTCCTTAGTCTTGGAAGTGTTTGAAGAGCCCCATAGTATCTTCTTAGCCTTACCCACGTCAGTTTCCTTCCAAATTGAAGTATGTGAATTAGTTGCCCACTCCGATAGTTTCAATTTGAGAGCCTGGAAAGGTATTGGGTTTTCCAAATTGACACCCTCCAGGGAAGAACCCTTCTTGGCCAGTTCATCTGCAATCTCGTTTCCCATTATACCACTGTGCCCTGGGATCCAAATGATTTCAAGTCTACCTCTTGTAGTAAAGTTTGCAATTTCTTCCTTACATCTGAGGACAGTCCTTGATCTACTTTTGTCCGAGGATATCGCCCTGATAGCCGCTACACTGTCCGAAAATATTTTCAAGTCTCCGGGGCTTGGAATTGCCCGTGCGTCAATAGATCTTATGCATTCCGTTATCGCGACCAGAAAGACAGAGTTGTGGTCCTGAATGCGTAGGTATATGCCATTGGAACGGTCCTCATCATAGAAACCTATACCAGTCCTACCATGCAGTTTAGATCCCTCTGTGTAGTAGTGTGACCTTGGAAGGTTTCGTAGAAAATTTTCGTTCAACCAGCTTTCCCTGTCAGGTATCCTTATACTGCAGGGTATGTTTGTCGATACTTCCGCGATTCTATCACAGCTAAAATCCACTGTGTTGAATTCCGGTATCTGGTCCAATATTGTTTGGTGTCTGGTCATATGGTCGGTGATGTATACCCCTGTTACTCTTAGTCGTAACATGGCCAGAGCTGCCTCATATTTAATTCTAATCTCTATCGGGTGTATAGCTAGAATCGTCTGTAAAGCCCTCGTAGATGTAGTCCGTAATGCGCCGCTGATTCCTATACAGCAGAGGCGTTGTGTATTTTGGAATGCTTTAATATAGCATTTCCTGTTCATTGATGTCCATGTGACTACTGATGCGTAAGTTAGAATTGGTCTAACGACCAATTGGTGCGTGAGTCATCCTCAGGTCTAAACCCCATTTTGAACTTATAGCTCTTCTGCAAATGGCCCATATCCGGTGAGCCTTCGCGACTTTGCTCTCAATATGGTCCTTCCAAGTGAGCTTTTTGTCGAGAATCACCCCAAGGTATTTCACCGTTTGTGTGATTCTAATCGTTTTGCCCTGGAAGCGGGGTTCATCGAATTCGACTATTCTCGTCTTCCTAGTAAAGAGGCATATTTCATCTTTTCCGGATTCACATTTAATCCCCTTGGTTGTGCCCAATCGTATGCTATTTCTGGTGCATCCGATGCCCTCCTACATAAATTTCTAAGATCTTTCCTCCTTAACAGTATCGCTACATCGTCTGCGTAGCAGACAGGTTGGAAACCCTTATTGGTTAGAATCCTTAGAAGACTGTTTATAGTGGTCACCCAGAGAGGGGGGATAGAATTCCCCCTTGTGGTATCCCACAGCAAACCTTGTCTCTTATTTTAATGCCACCAACCTCGCAACTTATCCATCTATTCCCTAGCATGTGACTGATCCAGGCTTTGATATCCTGGTCGATGTCGAATCGTTCTAGGGAGTGGAGTAGCGTATTTATTGATACATTGTTAAAAGCTCCTTCTATATCAATGAATATGGCTAGAGTTAAGGTTTTTTAGATCAAAAGATCTTTCGATGTGGTGAACTACTTCATGAAGCGCAGTTTCTACCTAGCGTCCCTTTATATAAGCGTGTTGTTTGAACTTCAACAGCTCATTTGGGATTTGAGATTTGACCATGTTATCGACTATTCCCTCCATGGTTTTCAGTAGGAAGGATGTAAGACTTATCGATCGATATGGCTTTGCGTTCGCGTAGCTTTCCTTTCCCGGCTTTGGTATGAAGACCACTTTGGCCTCCTGCCATGCTCTGGGGGTGAAAGCAGGAAAGATTTCATCTGGGCCTGCTGCCTTAAAGGGGGCAAAGCTTTGTATTGCCTTAATTACCATATTTTCGGTTATTCTATCATATCTTTCCTCTCGATATTGTTCCCCATTAGGCCCTTCATATTGTTCCCCTTCGGGTCCCGTCTGTTGTTTCATATTGGTTCCAGTTTGTCGGGACACATTGGTACCAATTTCAGGGTCCCAATTCGGCCCATATTCTTCGGTAAGAAAGTGTGTTTCCATCAATATTTTTAAGGACTGTTCCATCGATTCCGCCCTAATCCCGTCCCTATCGACTAGAGTTTCAGGCTGCGAATGGGGTTTCGATAAGAATTTCTTGATTTTTGAGACGTCATTGACGCTATCAACCTGTTCACAGAAGTGTCTCCAGGAGTTGCGTTTGGCTATTCGAATTTTTTGTTGTAATCCCTGAGCTTAACATGGTAGTCATCCCAGTATATTACGTGTTTTTTACGACGAGCCCTATTGAAAAGTCTTCGGACGTCCTTCCCAAGATTTACCAGTTCTCCTGTTAGCCAGGGTTTATCTAGGGGAGATCTCCTTTCCCGGAGTGGACAGCATTCTTTGAAGGAATCAATTAGGCTCCTTGTTAATTTGTCCACTTCCTCGTCAATCTCTTCGACATACCTTAAGTCTGTGCGAGGAGTAGTAGACGGGCTTGTAGATTTCTTCTAAATTTAGGCCAGTCAGTCTTAGCCTTATTCCTGAACTTGATGGATTCAGGTGGTGGGTGTGTCAGTTTAAATAAAATATATCGATGATCCGAGAAGGAATGTTCGCTAGAGACATGCCAATCTTGGATATCATCCACTAAATTTTTCGAACAAATTGATATATCTAGAACCTCTAATTTATTAAGATTAACAATTTTTACCAGGTCGAAAATATTGTCCACAGTTGAGTAATTTTTTCTAAAACCAGCGAGCGAACGCCAAGCTCAATATGTTGTTATTATTAATCCATTCTGATAATCTATTTAATAAAATGGTGTTAAAAATTTTGCAAATGGTGTCAATAAAAGATAAACCCCGATAGTTTGGAGGAATATTCGGATCACCTTTCTTACATAAAGGAATCAAGATTGAATTACAAAAACTTGACGGAATAATCTCACGAAAAAATATTTTATTAACAACAGACAGCAACTCATTTCTGAAGCAAGCATGAGCAAATTTGTAAAATTCGTAGGTTATACCGTCTTGACCAGGAGACTTATTAAGTTTTAAAGTTTTTATGACCGACAAAATTTCACACAGCTCTATGGGAGAATCCAAGTATGGGTCCGTAAAATATGGAATGCACCATTTTATTGCTTGATACTTTTCTGCACTTTGTACTGATGAGTTTTAAAAGAGTTTGAGAGTTCCACTAATCTGCAATTCATTTCATTAGTTGATCCAAGTTTTTGTTATAAAGCTGTATCTTCTTGCTATTACATATCTTTGTATATCTAAATCTTGCTGATAAATAACGCGATTTATTTGCAACTGTATGGTTCACTCTGATTAAGCATTTTAAACATATATTTATGATATCTTACACACATCCAGTCAAACCATTTTTGTTTAGGTTCAAAGAATTTTTTATTTGTATTCGAAACGGCAGCCTGTTTTATTTTGGATGTAACAGAAGTACCTAGAACATCTATAGGAAGATTCGATTGTAGATCAATATTTGCACTAAGATAAGAAAGGTTTTCCACTTATTTTGGCATTTGCTTATTATTCCAGCGCAATTTTGGAATCATAGAGGCATGTGGTCAGAATATGGTTTGGATGCAACAAAAAACTCCTGGACATATTGCAGAAAACTATGAGAACATATACAATAGTCGATGACCGAGTTACCCATAACACCGCAAAAGCTGAATATCTATTTTCACTTATGTGCGGTAAGTGATGTAATAAATGTTGATCCAACGTCTGGACATCAGAAATTCTCGCATTTGAATCACCAACAATACAGAAATTTGTTGGATTAAAATCCATCATAAATTTTTTAAAGTTTTCTAAGTCAGCAATCCAACTCGAACAATTCAGATATCTTGGGATAAAATAAAACTGATTGCCATCAAACTTAGCAGCTAATACTGTGTTATTATGAGTATTTAAGAATTTAAAAGAGTGTATATTTTGGAGATTCTTTTTAAAAGCAAACAAACACCCACCACTAACTCGGCCAGCTCTATGTAGTTGGAATCCAGTGTAAAAAATAATTTTGAAAATACGAAGTAAAAAGATGTTGCTTATCTGCTATGATGTGTGTTTCATAAAGAAAAAAATGCTTCAAACTTATTTACGTATGTTATAAAATTACCAAAATTTATTGAATTTGACAGATTAGCAACATTATATGACAATAAATTGCAAAAGCTAAATTGCTATTGTGATCTACGACTGTTCGACATTTCCCCTCTGTTTAGTTTATCATCTTTAACACAAACTTTTACTGTATAATTGCATTCAGCCAACAGTTTATTTAAAAATTCAGCACTTACACTAGAAATTGCTAAATTTTGCCACCGGACCAAGTATATTTATTGTTGTTGATAAAAATGCAGAATTCACCAAGCTTCACTTTAACAGATTTGTTATTTCTTGAGATATTTTTCCCTATTTGTCCCAGGTTGTATCTCACATTTCGCTCTTCTTCGGTATAATCTTTATTTATAAATACCTTCTGTCCATATAATTTCTTTTTAGAAGCCATAACATCTAGCGCCTGCCAATTAGTTTCAAGTGTAAAGCAGAACGATTTTCCTCCAGCTATCATACGAGTTGATATTACATTAGTGTTTACTTTTAGCGCTTCAGCACATAATTTGAGAAAATCAGATTTGGCATCATTAATGTTTTTACCACTTAAACCAGAGGCTACAACATTTGAAGAACGAGATTTGTGATCTATTAACTCCAAACTGGAGGTTAATTTCTTAACATCTTTCTTTAGTTTCATATTTTCTTCCCTTAATTCTACAATATCAGCATTAAGGGATACTAGGTCAGCTTTTCTTGCGACATCCTTCAGTTTATCATCAAAAAAATTACATAATTTATCCAATGAAAAAACATCTTGCGAGTTGCTTTGCTGAACGGCTTGCATAATACTGTCGGCTACGAATATTTTACGATTGTTTTTTTCAGTGTTCACAGGAGATGTTAGATGCAATGTTCGCTTATTGCTCATTTGTTTAAAGCATACAGTTAGGCTTACTTATAACAATAGCAATGGTGGCGAAACTTGGCAGCACTTTTACATTTATGTTTATACAACAGATGACCATTAAAACAGTCAAAACAACAATGTACACAACCACCAAATATAATTCCACATACTCCCACCTTGATAACCAAAATTATAAGTGCATATAGATTAAAATACACAATTACAGACTTGCTTATACTTGTTTCAGATCCTCCGGGTCAGTAGTTATGCGACACCAATACTGAGATTCAGGCCGGCCAACGAAAGCACCTCAGTTGTAAGTTACAAGCTAAGTATTATTTAAATGCAAAAAGCAGCAGTACTCCAATTTTATACAAAGCAATAGATTCTCCAGAGTTTGAAGACACACTTTACTGCCAATAATATAATTAGTATTTTGCAGTATTATTAGTATTACTCTTCAGTGTTTTCAATGTTTCCTCATGATCCTCTTTGCTACTAATAACTATTTTAGTTTCTTTACAATAATTCTTTGCCCAATAGCATAAAGCAGTCGCATATATGATGCGATCTTGATGAGAGCACGGGAGGCTATACTTCGCTGCATTTCTTTTCAGGTTTGCTTCAATATCATCACATGCTGGCATTCCAAAATCTTTTTTATGAGTTATAAGAATTGCGAGGCTACTTTTGTTTTTAAAATGTTGACGAGCTACGTCCGAAATGCAGGATACCTTCTCTACTGTAAATTTAGATTTGAGATATTTTAGTTTAAACTGCAACGGTATCATGTTTTAAATCATGGGATATGATTGCCACACTTTTGTGTTCCACTTTTTCATCTTTCATGTAGTAAATAACTAGTTTGAATATAGTTGCTTGGTCGGTATTGAAGTGGAAAGATTGTATGGCATCCTGAAGATTATATTTATAGTTTTCTGCGAAATCTTCAAATGTACCTTCAAATCCTTGAAGAACGACCATTGCTCTTTGACTAAGAAGTCATGAGTTCTCAAGTTTCATTTCTTCCACAAAATCATCCACATTTAAAATTATTGTTTTCAATGTGCATCTGTCAGTCTGAATCCAAGATTCAATTTTGACTTCCTCTATTTATTCGCGGTCAAAAGATTTGATTAAATTCTCTTTGATGAATGCGGTTTCCGGACAATTTGAACTTTCACCTAAGTGGCAAGAAGTTCGTAATCGTGCAAATCTTCGGGCAAACCTTCTGGCGAACAGCTGAACCTAGTAACGCCAAGAAAAGATTTGCAAAAAAGCAGCAAATAAAGGTGATAAATAAGCCGGATGAAAGACTGTGCATTTCAAAATTTACAAAACTTAATCCTTCATCAGCTACAATAAATTAATTAAAAAATTATGTTATAAATGGATGTAATGTGATTAAGATTACATTTTATTAAATTGTTTATTTTCTTATTTTTATTATTATTATTATTATTATTATATATTAATTTAATTATTATTACAAATAAATAAATATAATAATTTTTCAACATTTCTATAGAAAAAAAGTGATTTTTTTCTTAGGTTAACATATTGCGGGTATTACAGAATCGAAGGTATGAAAATTTAGTTAGGTATGTTGCATCCCGTCGGAAAGATAAATTTTTCTAGTTTCTCAGTATATGCTTTATTTATAAGGTCTTAGAAACACACTAAGTGTAAAAAGTTCAAATTAGTGCATATGGTAAAAATTGAAAAACCGTTAACTTGAGTTACAAAATATTTTTTGATAGATATCCCTCTCACATCCACTAAGCGACCAAAAAACTCTTAAAGGAAGAATCCTAGCTTTCTTTTGAGCAAAAAAAAAACCTTTTTTGAAAAAAAATCAAAAAAATTTTTGATTTTGCAAAATAAGTAACAAAAAAAATTTTTTTTTTAATTTTTAAATTTACGTGGATGAGAGATAACACCTGTTTGCCAAAATGCCAAATTTTGACCCCCTAACTCAGAGAGTTCTGGACCTATCTTGTTGTGTCTAAACTACTATCCAATAGCACTAATCTTGGTGCAAATTTCATCCCGATCGGAAGACATTGGTTTCAAAAGTTGGTTCACTTGACATGAAACGTCCCATATGTATATATGAGATATAGTTTATCTGAATCATTAAATTGGAAGAAAACGTAATTATTCAGAAAAAATACACAAAACATTGTCTTCAAAGAGAATATGCTGATTGACTTATGAAGAAACTACCACGTGGTATATTTCTTGATCCTTATAACAAGAGAAGTTGTTTTTTTTAAAAAATACATTTCTTTTAAAGTACCATTCTTCAAAAAGTATCTTTCTTAACGTATCCTTTTTTAAAATACCGTTTTAAAAAGCACCTGGTTTTTTTTTAATTAACTTTCCTTAAAAACTATATTTAAAAACAAGTAAGAGTGTTAAATTCAGCTGTGCCACCTCGGTTTGAGTATTGATAATAAATGCAAACAAAATATTGGAAAAATATGCATGCGTTTCATATATGCATGCGTTTCCGATTATATGACATAACTTCTCGTTGAATTTAGTTTTTGCTAATTAAATAGCTCGCCCTAACCTCCGTGGCAAAGGTAATGGTTGTGTAGGGTGGCTATATGCATTAAATCGTGCTAATTGGAGATGGCTGTATAGTTTCTTTTAACTGGCCAAATATTTCTTCATTGCGGCCATATAGGTCGGATGGAGTAACAAAATAATAACCAAAAAAAAGCTCTCTCAACTTTTTTATTAAAATATTGCCGTATTTGGAAAACATAGAGAATAAATTTATAATAATAAATAATTAAATTAGGGATGCCAAACGCAAAAAACCAAATGTCCCATACATTTTTAATAAAATAATTTGTTATCTTTATTTTCAGAAAACTTCAAATATCCATAAAAAAAAAATTGTGAAAAATAATATATGTATAAATAACATTCTCATCAAATTGCGTTTATTTATGTAACAATTTTTATGTTCGCAGTTCTTAAATATCATTTGAGGTTTTCTAAAATTCATTGAATTTAAATTAATATTTTCTGTAGTGCGAATTCAACGATCCGACAGAATTTCAAAGATCCGACAATGGCAAAATATATCGACACCTATTATTGTTTGCACTGAGGATTAAGTGATTCACTAAGTACACACATCTTAACGACAGTCGACAAATCTATTTTTCTATCTATTTAAATTGTAATTGTAAATTGTAAATAAGCAAAAAACACAAAGATGAATAGAAAAAACAAATTACTTCGTGTTTGACAGGATGATTTTATGTTTATGTTTAATATCTTTATTTTTTTACTAATATTTCTGTGTATTTATTTGAAAATGAAATAATGAATGAATTGCTATTTAATTTTTTTATTTATATAAAAAAGTTTTTTAATAAAAGCAAAATATTTTCACTATTTTATGATTTCTATTTATGTATGACGACATTTCAACCTAAAAATTTAAGTTTTTATCGATTGAATAAACAACACAAAACAATAGCGAATATCGTTTAAAAATTTTACTGATAATTTTGCTTTTCTTTTTTAACGATTCGACAATCGTTAAAAGAAGTTACTGAAAAGCAATTAATTTCTCCTGAATGCCAATATTTTTTTTTATGTAAACATTTTTTAAATGTAAACATATTTGGTGTTTTTTTTTGGAATTTCAATTTGTGTTTAACGAATAAAATTTATATGTATATTAAAAATGCAATTGATGTCTTCTAAATTTTAAATTATTATTTCCGACGTTTTGATATGATTTTCTGAAATTCAGTTAATATTTTCTAATTTATAATTGGAAATTTTAATTCCAGTTTTTAGAATTGATTTTTTCTTAAATTTGAATGGAAAATTTAAAAAGTGCAATTTTGTATTTATGTGAATAATAATGCTTTAGTAATTATAAACAATTTTTAAAAAGTAGATGTAATCGCAATCAGATATTTTGTAGGTAAAGCAGAATAATAATTCTATATAACTATGTAGAACTTTTTTGAAAGCAAAAAACTCATTGATAAGTCGGTAATTCTATTTTGTAAAGACAGCAAAAAGTTAATATGCCAAATTTATGTTCATATTTGTAAAAGAATAATGAAAAAACGTATGAAATAAAAGACCAGCCCGCGTATAGTCTTAACATTGTTATGTATAATATCTATTTGAAAATATTGACATTCATGTTAAAATAGAAATAACTATTGCAAAGCTAATTAGAACAAAAATTGTGGCGCCATCTACTGTGGCATAGTCACGCTGAGCAAAATGAAGTGACACTCTGTTAATGCAAAAGAAATGTATTTTCCCCACAACAAAATATTGCAGAATTTTATGTAAATAAAATAATATACCGATTTATTTCTAACATGCAGTTATTATGGATACACATATATAGAATATATGTATATTATTTGTATTATTTAATATGTTTACATATGTATGTATATGTAAATATTAAACACAAAAAAAAAAAAATACAACAACAAACGTTATTTTTGTCTTTTTCTCTTTAAATAAATTAATACATAAAATTTTTTTTTGCTAAATTTACATTGTTTACTTTTTATTAACAAGTAGGTATTTTATCATTATTTGCTTTAGATGTTGGTGAATTTTTACTCCCTTTATATTAACTCGTAGTGTCTGCTTGTCGAACAAATTTTGGATCGATTTTAACCACTTTCCCGTGACCCAATCGATCTGAAATTTTGCAGACAGGCTTGTGGTAATGACAGAAATGATCTAACAAATTTTTTAGTGATGCCAAAACAATGGAAACTTTTAAATTTTTCTAATAGAGTTGATAAAAAAAATGTACAAAGGGTTAGTTTTTATTATATTATTACCACAACGACCACAAAAACAACAAGTCCAGCTATGACAACAATATAACATTTAGAATAACAACAAGAACACTATAGAAACATCATATTTTTCATTTTTTTTTTTTTTTACTTTTTCAGAGATTTCCCTGGACCTGTTCCACCGATTTTAATGATTTTTGAAATATAAATCTTCCCATGAATTTCTTGAATCATTCTCACTAAAAATGATCACCGTAGCTATCCTATTGAGGGTGTGATCGTGATAAGAACAAAATAGAAAATTATATTTTTTCAAGACTTTTTTTAGTTCTTCATTCAAATTTCGGGCCCTAAAATCTTCCTAAAATCTACCCTTTTTATAAGAACATTTTCTTAAAGAGTACTTTTTTATATAAAATAACTTTTTTTAAATAATTTTTTTATTAAATTAAATGCTTTTAAAGAACTTTTTTAAAAAATCACATTTTCTTTGTATATGGCAACGAAAAATGCCAAGATTTTTAGAAATTTTTATTTTGAAATTCCGCATAATCTTTATCTCTCAAAACATTGAAAAGTATTGTTCCTTATTGTGACTATTGGTATTCTGTTGTAACGCATTGAACAATGAATTGCAACCCCATAAAATATTTGTATTCTTAATCCCTATAACAACTCGAGTCCATATAATTTCCGTACATCCGTCGGTCTCTCTGTCTTTTGAAATTACGGTCATTCAACAAAATAAACCATTTACCTGGGTGAAGTTAAAATAATTTTGTTTGTCGTTACTGCGAGCAGCTTGGTATTTGAAATGGGTTAAATCGGGCACCACTGTGTCTAAAATATGAAGATACCTCTAAAAATGCTAAAAAAAAATCACTGTATTTGCTGAAATAATTTGGTAGGAAGTTTAACAGATCTTTTACTTTTTCAAATATTTCGTTTATATATATTATCAATACTCAAACCGGGGTGGAGGGTGTTAAAGATTCGGCACATCCGAATTTAACACTCTTACTTGTTTTTAAAAAAGGTTCTTTTTCAAAAATTTTACTCTTAGAAAGAAACCGGACTTATTTACGAAAATATACTTTTAAGGTAAGGTACTTTTTTAAAAAGGTAATTTTTAAGGTAAGATCTTTGTTAAGGAGAAGTACATTTTGTAATAAATATACAGTAAAATCTTCTTTTTCAGGATAGGTACGTTCCTAAGAAAACCGTGTAAATCAAAATCGTTTAAAAAAATACACGATTCATATGTAAATTTGGGGATCTGCTCCACTGCCTTAAAAAATCGTGTAAAATGAAAAAAATTCAAATATTTTCTTAAAAAACTGTGCAAAAAAAGTGATATTAAACTCCATCTTCTTATATGTATTTACGCTGATCCCTGACCCACTGACTGACTGACTGATTCTGTAACGCTGAAATAATACACACACATAGCACTCCCTACAAAGCTATGGGAAATACGCAAACAAAATTTAATCTTTCTCATTTTATACAAACCCACACACAATTTTCTCTCTTCTTTGTTACCGACCAGTGCTGCTAATAAAATCTTCTGAAAATCTACCATTTTGAAAACTAAATTTCCAAAATTATCATTTTTAAAACAAGAAATTGTCAAGAAAATTTTACCGCTTATAAAACTCGAAAAAATATTACAAAAGGAAGCAATAAAATTTATTTACATATATCATTCATATTACGAATATTATTACAGCATTGGTAATTTCTATATATAAAAATGTATTAGTGGTGAAATTTCAACGAAAAAAATTTAACACAGCAATCAACTAAATAATTTTATTGATATTTATCTATAGCTGAAACTTATAATATAGGTTAAAATTATAGCCGTAATTAAAACTTAAATCTTAAATGGAGATGCTATTCAAGGTGTTTCCGTTTTGAAACGACTTGACCCAGAATTAAATATATACATATTTTGTAATTTACATTTAAACTGAACTAAAACTATCAATTTTCGATTTACAGCCAGGGCTGCCAGAATTGCCGATTTTTCGGCATTTTGCCGATTTAAAAAAAAAAAAATATGCAAAAAGCCGATTTGCCGATATTTGGTCGAAAAATGCCGATTTTTTGTTAAAATCTAAGAACACGGCAACTTTATTTTTTGTGGAGTTTTTATGACTGTGGCAACATTAAAATATTTATTCATTGAAAGAAAAGAGCTATGAACGTTTTTCAAGAATCTCAGTTGGAGTACAAAGGACAGACAATGAATGCATTAATTTTATAAATTGTGGTGATCTTTATGAAATTTACTACATTTTTTGCAAATAAGCAACTGTGAAGAATAAGAGAAGAAAGTAAAATCAAAAAAGTTAACGGTTTAATTTTTTATACTAGACAAAAATATTAAAAAATACAGAAAATTCATAAAATAGTTTATAAATTGTAAAAACAAAATTAATCTAGTAAAATCATAAAATGTTGAGATATTTACAAAGGAATAATCAAGGTATGTAATACAATAACAAAAATAATGTTATAACAAAAATATTAATACAAACATAATTTTTTCTAGAAACTGATAATGATGTTGAAGACAATGCTACAACATTAGAAAATCAAACATTGGTATGTATTTGATAATTGTTTTGCACAATAACATTTAGTTTAAATATTACTTTTATTGTAGGCTGATAAAAAGAAAAGAAGAAAGCTAAAAGAAGAATGGATTATGGAAGCTGAATTTAGATGTTGGGCAGAAAAGAGGAATAACGTTTTTTTTTTTTTTGCAAATTGTGCAACTTACAATTAAAAGCCTCATCCGGGAAAAGTGATTTGTTAACACATTCCCAGTCTAAAAAACATGCTGCTGCTGCAAACTCAATTTATATCCAAAAAAAATTGACGAATCATTTAATTTAGAAAAGTTTGGCGCAAAAAAGGCAGAAATAAGGATGGCCCTTTTTATAGTGGAGCACAACCTTCCATTTATGGTCGCTGACAATATGACAAAGGTTTGTCAGGTATCATTTTCCGATTCCGGAAGTGCAAGCAATATGACACTAGGGCGCACTAAGCCCACAGCCATCGTAAAAAACGTTGTTGGAAAAACACAATTTTCAACTGTGTGCGGTCTTTTAAAAAATAATAAATTTTCGTTGTGTGCTGATGAATCCACGGATCTTTCTAACACGAAATCTTTATGTTTAGTGGTTCGAGTTTGCTTGGATTTTAAAATACAAGACCTTTTTTTTGGCTTGCTAAAAGTGGATAAGTGCAACGCTAAAAGCTTGCATAAACTAATTGTAGACCATTTTGAGAAAAACAACATTGACTATAAAGCCAACATGATTGGATTTGCGGCCGATGGTGCTTCTGTTATGACTGGTAAGTCGCTTTCAGTGGCAAAGTTATTAAGGAACGACATTCCAGATTTATTTGTGATTAAATGCATATGCCATTCTCTAGCTTTATGTTCGTCGTACGCCTGCCTCCAAATTCCATCAGAGGTTGAAACATTGGCTAGAGACATATACAACTATATATCAAACAGCCCAAAAAGGGCCAACCAATTTGAGAAGATATTAAAGTTGTTGGAAATAAAACCCAAAAAAAATTTGCATCCAAATCAAACGCGATGGCTGTCTCTTGAAGCAGTAGTTTCAAGAATTTTGGATTTATACGAGACATTAAAAATTTATTTTTCATTTGCCGTAAATGTCGATAAAATTGATACGGCAAACATTATTCTTAATAATTTAAATGAATCAAATGAAATTTATTTATCTTTCCTGAAATATATTCTTGGAATTGTCAATAATATTAATAAAGTTTTTCAATCTGAATCAACTGAAATCCATAATTTACATGGACAGTTGAAGAGACTACTTAATACAGTATTAAGCAATTTTATAAAATTTGATTATTTAAAAAATGATAAAATTCATTTAACAGAACAGATCATGAACAGGGATAATTTTTTTGAATTTGATCAAATTTATTTGGGAGTATATGCCAAAGATCTTATTTTTAAAACCAAACTAAGCAAAAGTGAACTAAACAACATTATAAATAATTGCTTAAATTTTTATATCGAAATTTCTAATCAAATATTAAAACGTTTTGATTTCGAAACTAATTATAAATCGTTAAGTATGATAAATCCAAATATGGTAATGAATAAAAAAAAGAATTCAATTTTTGAAATTGTCAAAGAATTTTCAAATTTTATAAACAAATCCGAAAAGCAATCTTTGGATTCTGAGTACAGAGAGTTAAAATTTCTAAAATTGTGAAACTAATTTGTGTAGTTTTTGGCTTAAAATTTCTGAAATAAAACGTGGTGATTCCACTAATGCTTTTCCAATTTTAACAAAATTGGTTCAACAAATAATGGTTTTACCTCATTCCGCTGCAAATGTGGAACGCATTTTTAGCCAAGTCAATTTAAACAAAACAAAATTTCGGTGTTCTCTGGAAAATGAAACGTTGGAATGAATTTTATACTCCAAAGACTTTTTAAAACTTAGCGATTCAAATTGTTTTGACACGGATATTAAATCAATAAAAATGATAAACTGTGAGATGTATTGATAAAACCTTTGTTATTTTATGTAAAATCAATTATTAATTATGTACAAAAACTGATGTAACTTTGATGAAATCCTTATTTGATCTCAAAAACCTTAATGAAATGATGAAATAATATGTGAAAAACATATTGTTTTACACTGAAGTGTATTTTTTTTTAGAAATATATTTTTCTGTATTTAGATAAATATATATTTACAATATATATAATTAATTTTTTTTAAATGTTAATTAATGTAATTGTTATGTTAGAAAACATATTATTTACACTGAATTGTATTTTTTAAATAAAAGTTAACATACTTTAAAAATTTGTATTTTTAATAGTGCCGATTTTTTGCCGATTTTTTGAAATCAAGTGCCGAAAAGTGCCGATTTTTTTTTTGGAAAAAGTGCCGATTTTTCATTGAAATCATCTGGCACCCCTGTTTACAACCCATTAATTGTTAACCCATGGAATCCTAATTGTTATACTACTGAAAATTTAAAATCTTCAATCATCATTTTAACAAATTTAAAAAATCATTTTAACAAATTGAAAAATCGTCGAAATCAAAATAAGTTGTCAAAATTAGCAGCACTGCTAACGACAATAGCACTACATATGCAGATTTCGTGTTACATATGGAATAAGATGAACGCAAAAAATGCATCATAAAACTAATATCTATTCAATTTCTTCTTTAAATTCCCTTTGTTGGTCAATGAAAAAATTCTGCAAACAAAGTAATGAAGGAAATTTTAAACATTTTTATTTTTCTCATTTAACATCGTCCGATATGCATACATACTTTTGTTTTATCAAACTCAACTTTACCGTTTGTCTGTTTTGTTTTTCATCTCAAAATTGCTTTCGCTCAGGTTCTCTGATGGCCAGCACTTACCAAAGAGTATGTATGCTTTTTTTGATAAATATTTGAGAAAAAAGAGATCTTCAATGTAGATTTTGTTGTTGTCCAACGTATGATTTCGTTTAAAGCTCTATATTGAAAAGCACTTGAAAAAATAGTGCAATATTAAGTTTAAAATTTAAATTATTGTAACTTTGCATAATTAAATTACATTGTAATTTCAGAAGAGAGGTGGGAAAATAATTTTTTTTCACTCATAATATTAATTTTTGCATAATTTGCTTTCAAAAAATTTAGGCAAACATAAATTACGTAAATAGGTATATTTAAAATATTAATTTGAATAATTTGTTGAAATTATCATAGAAGAATTAAAGGCGATTTGGAATAATAATTTTGTTTTTTAAGTAAAACTAATACGCCCTTATTTTTTTTATTTTTTTTTTGATTTATAGATAACTGGAAAAAATGTTCGCTTTTTATAGTTCACATTTATGATGACATAAATATGAAATATTTTTTTCTCTTTTTTGTAGGTGCATTGGTGTTTGCACTTCCTTAAGGGGTGGTAGGTTTTAAAACCTTTTTTTGAATTTCTCTTTCTGAATGCACAAATATCGAAGGTGTTGTGTCAAAATTTTAAGTAAATCAGAGCAAAACTTAAGAAGATACAGCGTTTCCAGCGACCGGCCTCATACGGTATATAGTATATAAATCATAGTATGTATATAAATTCGAAGTCCGTCAAATCATAACTCAAAATCTACATGACCGATTCTTTTGCAATTTTAGACACTATATCTACACATAAATCATCACGTAACCACGAAGGGTTTTTTTAACTCCATTTTCTTTCCCATTTTTTAACAAAAATTCCCGATATGTATAGCAAAAATCGTTTTTCACTTCAAAATGCTGCCAAAAAAAAAAAAATTGAAAAAACTCTTCGTCACCTTTTAAAAGCGTTTCGATTTTTTTATATCACATGATCCGGTAACGAGTTATGATGTTCACCGCAAAACAACAACGCCTCCGGAGATTCGCTGTCAAGGACTTATTTATTAAAATTTTTAATTGAATTTTTTTTCAAAGATTCTTCAAATATAATGCTATAACGTATATATGAAATAAATAATCCAACATTATTCATATCTTCAAAAAAGAATTATGAAAATACGACTTTTTTTAACTTTTAAAACCTTACCCCCCTTAAGAAACTTTTAGGAACCTTGCTCTAAAACGTTTTTTTTTTTCTATGCTATTCTATTTTTCTACAATAAAATGGAGTTAGGTTATAGCGAACTCGGCGGGACCGGCCAAATTAGTTCCTTATAGACTAAGTTCGTTATAACCGTAGTATTTTTTTGATTTGTCCGAAAGGTTTAAAAAGTTTTTTTATTTGAATAAGTTCATTTATTTTGGGGCATATTAAAAAGTTATAAAACATAAATTAAATTACTAAAAAGATACATATTAATTGTTTGTCTTAATAAGACTAAAATTACCGAGTTTCTATCAAAATAAAATATTTTTTTTAAATCATATAATATGAAAAACTCCTTATGTATAGAAGCAGAAAGTACAAAGCAAAGGTTGGCTACTGGCAAACTTTGAAAATCGAAGTTTTTGTTTTGTATTAAAATTAAATGAAAATAAAATTAAATTACATTGAAATTAATTTTTTTTAAATATATAAAATATACGAAAATCCTGAAATGGAAAAAAAAATTTGTTTGTTAAAGTCAAAAGTTTGATATAACCACTGTTCGCTATAAGAGAAGCAATTTGTATGAAAAATGTGATTAGAACCCTTGGGACCGAAGAAATTCTTCGCTATAAACAAAAATTTATTATAACAGGGTTCGTTATAAGCGAACTCCATTGTATTAAATTTTAATAATTTTGGGAATCTCCAATCTCCTCACTTTACCCGGCCTTCCCACGTTCAAGTCAAATTGATACAATGGTCAAAAAAATTGTTAAGCAACTGTCCCATTGAAAAATTGAGAGAAAATTGAAACGTATGATTGTTTAGTAAAAAAGAGTAAAAAAGTATGAGTGCATTACAACCTGAAAGCCAAAAATTTAACGTGGGAACGCCGGGTAATATCTTAAATATATTTACGCTGATCCCTGACTCACTGACTGACTGACTGACTGAGAGACTGATTGATTCTGTAACGCTGACCAAAATGATACGGTTCTAATTCCTAGGATTGATCTCGCCCTAATCGCCACCACATTACCTTTCATATTAAAACGCCGCCAGTTTCCTGCATACGCAATTACCATAAACAAGTCTCAAGGCCAGTCATTTGATTACGTTGGCATTAATTTGAAGAACGCGGTATTTTCACACGGCCAACTGTATGTGGCTTTGTCACGATCAAAAGTTGCAAGCCAAGTTAAGATACGTATTCAATCGAACCCACAGCAATGAAAACTATTAAATGACCAACGAAATATAGTTTTTCCAGAGATTCTAAATTGAAAAACTTTTTTGGCAAATATTTCTTATCTGATTTGATACTTATGTATACAATTTCTACAAACACAATGTTTTTCATATGTACATATGTAACAATATAATTTTCAATTTACTACTATATTAAAAGAAATTTAATTTTTTATAAATTTTTCGTGGATTTATTCATAATTTTTAAACGGGCGCCTAGGCGCCACACAATCAACTAGTTAAGTAATAACAAAACAAAACAATTCATATTTATTACATGAAAATAAATTTAGTTTACAGTTGAAATTCGATCCATAAGTACAAAAAAATAAAAAAAATTAGAAAAGAAGAGTACTGCTACTCATCACTAGTTGATAACAATCGTGTACGTTTAATATGGACTGGCTTAAAAATAGCACTGTCGTCAGAAGATATGTCTAACACAACTGTTGGGTTTTGTTCTAATGCAGAATTATCTTCATTATTAGCGGCCTCTATAGGTTTTTTTTTTTTTTTTTTGTTATAAAGTCTGTTAAAAGAAGTTGTTTTTTTTTTGGTTTCTACAGTTGTTTAGATAATTCTTAACACCCAGCAACACACGATTTATGTTTACGTTGGAATTGTAACACACGCTGCATGTCAGGATCATGAGCAAGAAAATGTTGTTCCAAACTTATAGCGAATTTCAATCCCTCACAAATTAAATTAGCCATTAAAACCTGACCTTCACCTTCGTCTTCATTGATATCGACATCTTTATTCTCATTGATTGTCATAATTTCAATTAAGTCATCATCATCAATAGGAACTTCTTGCATTAATTCATCGATGTCAGCCGTTTGGATGTTGTCGAACCTATCGCCACCTATATTATTTGAAAGACTTATAATCTCAGAACAAATTTCTGATCTTTGCACCACTGAAGTTCCACTTTGAACGAAAGGTGCTTTTTTAAGAAAATGTATTTTAAAGAAAAGATACTTTTTTAAGAAAAGGTATTGTAAAGTAAAAGTGATTTTTTAACCCTAGAATCATAAGCAGTCGTAAAATTTACGAGTCAAAAATTAAAATTTGATGCCAACAACACCTTAACCAACACATCGTATAGAAAGTCAGCATACCTTTAATTTTTGACGAGAGAAGTCGCGTTGAGGACGAAAGAAATATTTTATTGCTTTAGAAACAAGTGAAATCGCAATAGAGTCGTAAATTTTACGAGCGCTTAGCTTTAATATAACTTTTTTTTTATCTACAATTCTTTTAGAAAAATATTAATTTTTATCTTTTTCTGTTAAAGAACCATGACTATAAAAAAAAAATATGCACGACCTATGAAGCAAAATGAGCTGGAACTGAACATGCAATAGGAATTCGACATAGAACAAGAAAATGGATCAGAAACTGAGGATAATATTGAAAATGATTTTAGTGCATTCGAATCTGAGTATGTTTGTTATAGTGACAAAAGTTCTGATTTCGAATTGCCTACATGTCCTAAAAAGCTAAAATTACGTCAGAATACTCAAAACGTCAGCATAACCGAACAAGAAACCATGGAACAGTACTCTAATGTAAATCAACAGGTAATAGAAGATACTCCTGTGTGCTTCAGAGGTAAAAACGGGCATCGCTGATGTACTGTCTCCAATAATCGCAAAAGAAGAACTATTAGCTCCTTTTGGGTTATGTAAAATCGATTAAGAAATAATGTAAAACCGATTACTCGAAAAGAATTTAAGACCAAACTTCAACAGCAGATGATAACACCTTGGCTTGAGCATCGGGTAAAACAACCAACTTTACAACGCTCACTTAAACAAATGATATGCGAAATATTAAATATAAAGATTTGTTTTATATGTCACGCAGAATGACGACGTTAAAACTGCAATCGAGCCTTTTGTGCAGAACACCGAGCACGTTGCTGTGGATGATCCGATCACGACAAATAATTTAATATCAATTTTTTATAATTTCTGTTCTCTAATGTTTATTTACGAGTTTAAATGTAAAAAATTAAAGAAAAAATTGATAATAAATGTGTGTTTTGTTCACAATAAAAAAAGTCGTAATATTTACGAGTGCTCATGATTTACGTAATTCGAAATAAAGCTTATGATTTTAGGGTTAAGAAGGGTACTTTTTGAGAAAGTAACTTTTTTCAAAAAAGGTACTGTTATAAGAAAATATGCTTGTGTTTAATATAAGGTACTTTTTTGAGAAAATTAATTTTTTTGAAAAAAATATTTCTTTATTTATTCAAAAAGTACCGTTTTTGAGCAAAAGTTGTTTTCTTCAAAAATATATTTTTGAACAGAACTTACTGTTTTAAGAAAAGGTACTTATTTTAGAATAGGTACGTTCTTAAAAAAAATCTACTTTTTAATGAAATTGTACATTTTTAGTAATTTGTACTTTTTCTAGAAAATTTACTATTTTAAGATCAAGCAATCTTTTAAGAAAATGTGCTTTATTAGGAAAAACTTATTTTTTTAATGATACTTTTTTGATTTTTTTTTTTTTAAGAAATTACTTTTTGTAAGAAAACGTACCTATTTACAAAAAAAATCTATTTTAAGAAAAGGAAGTTTTTTAAAGTAGGACACTTAAAAAATGCTTTTTCTAAAGAAGTTTTCATTAAGAAAACGTACTTTTTTAATAAAATATGCTTTTTGAGAGAAGGTACTTCTTTAAGAAAAGGCACCTTTTTATGAAAAGGTAAATTTTTGGGAAAAGGTACTTTATCAAGAAAATTTTCTTTTTGTAAGAAAACTTAACTACAAAACAAGTAAGAGTGTTAAATTCGGCCGTGCCGAATCTTTGAGTATTGATAATAAATGTAAACAATATATTTGAAAAAGTAAACAATTTGATATACTTAATACCAAATTATTTCAGAAAGTTATTTGGGTTGATCCGCTTAACAGATGATTTTTGTTTATTTCAAGAGTTGGTCTATAAAGCTTTCTCACATTAGTAGTTCGCGCTTCAACGAGGAAAGTTCATTTTCGTCTTTTCTATTATTTCGGATAAAAGAAAACACGTTTCGATGTTTGCTTTTTGGTCACCGTGGTTGCTGATCGGCATGCATTTAGGTTATATACCTACATGCATGCGTTTTCGGTTATATGATATAACCTCTCGTTTAATTTAAAGTTTTTGCAAATTAAATAGCTCGCCCTAACCTTCATTGCGAAAAAGCTCTCTCAATTTTTTTTGTTAAAATATTGCCATATTTGGATATTAATTTTTTTTTTACAATTAAAAGGGAGTTTTCTCTATTAACTTTTGTGGTAACACAAAATAAAACAATACAATACAAAATCTAACCCAGTGATGCCAACATTTGATTTTGAATTAAATTATGTTAATAAAATATATTTTAATTTATTAACTCCAAATACTACTACCTGGGAATTATCGAACTTCAATTTTTTGGGTTTTACTTTGCATACCATGAAGTCAAATTTTGAAGTCATCATGAAGGATGACGGATGCCAAACGCAAAAAACCAGATGTCCCAAAAATTTGAAATAAGATAATTTGTTATTTTTATTTTTTGACAAACTTCAAATTTTATTTATGTAACAATTTTTATGTTCGCAATTCTTAAATATCATTTGAGGTTTACTAAATTTTATTGAATTTAAATTAATGTTTTCTTATCCTGCTAAATGCTATAAATGTCTCCTCAACGGCAATATGTTTTTTAAATGTAAACAATTTTAAATGTGTTTTTTTAATTTCAATTTGTGTTTAAAGAATAAAATTTATATTTTTAAAATTCAATTGATGTCTTCTAAATTTCAAGTTATTATTTCCGACGTTTTAATATGATTTTCTGAAATTCAATTGACATTTTCTAATTTATAATTGGAAATCTGAATTCCAGTTTTTAGAATTGATATTTTCTTAAATTTGAATGGAAAATTTAAAAGGTGCAATTTCGTATTTATGTGAAAAATAATGCTTTAGTATTTATAAACAATTTTAATAATAATTATTTTTTATTATAATTATATATAATCGCAATCAGATATTTTGTAGGTAAAGCAGAATAATAATTTGATATAAAAATATTGAACTGTCGACATTCAATTTAAAATAGAGATAGCTACTGCAAAGCTAATTAGAACAAAAATTGTGGCGCCATCTACTGTGGCATAGTCACAATACGCAAAATGAAGTGGCACTGTTTGTTAATGCATAAGAAATGTATTTTCCCTTAAACAAAATATTGCAGAATTTTATATAAATAAAATAATATCAATTTATTTCTAACATGCGGTTATTATGAATATACATGTATAGAATATATGTATATTATTTTATTATTTAATATATGTATGTATATGTAAATATTGCACACAAAAAATACAACACCAATATACTACAAAATCAACATCAATGCATTTTATATTACTTTTTTTAGCTAATAAATAAATATTACTTTTTTAATAATAAACAAAAACCATACGTTTTTCCATAATTCTTTTACAAATATGACCATAAGTTTGGCATATTAACTTCTTGTTGTGTTTACAAAATAGAGTTACCGAGTTCATCATATATGCATATTTTTGGGGAAACGGTTAACATTTATTACCATTAGTATTATTTTAATAAAATTTGTGCTCTATAATTAACAAACTTCCGTTTGTATATGCGCATTTCAAGAAATAAATCATAATAATACATTTAACAAGTTAAAACCTTAAATGCAATTTTATAGTAATCCAGTAAATTTGCATTACGTTTTCAACAGGGTAACATTATTCATCATTAGTGGCAGCAAGCAATAATGATAGAACTAACTTAAGGCCTAGTTAACCACACGTAACAGTAACGTAACGTGTCAGCTGTTTTTTAGTTACATGAAAAGCGTTGGGAGTTCCGGTTACGTTCAGTAATGTTCTAAATGCTTTTCACGTATATGTATATTATATTATATATATATTATTTAGAGTATTTTGAAATTTGCAAAACTTGCGATATTACATGGGTCTCGACGAGCTATAATTCATAGCAATGAACAAGTCAATGGATTGTGGAGACCGCTAATGTTGAAATGGCAGAAATTCTGCATTAAACCCTGCCATTAATTTGAAGTTTCATTCGATTTTGACGTTTAAGTATTATAAAATGGCGCAACTTAAATCAAATAAAAGCCAAATTAATAATTCCATTAATATGTATCGCGAATATGAGTATTTATGGAACTTCAAAAGTGAAAACCATAAAAAACGGATTTAAAAAGAAAGGCGTGCGAGGAAATTGGACACAAATTTAAGTGTTTACAGTTCAAAGACATTTTGGAAATGAAATGTCTAGACATAATTTGCCCACTTCGTGTTTTGACGTTATTATATTTCTCTGACTTGAACATAAATATTGCCATGAATTACAGCTAGTCGAGCATAAAATCCCAGAATATTTATATTTATTATATATATTATATATATATTTTTTTATTTAATATATGTATGTATATGTAAATATTACACACAAAAAATACAACATCAAAAGTTATTGTTGTGTTTTTCTTTAAATAAATTAATACATAATTTTTTTTTTTGTAAATTTACATTGTTTTTTCTTAACAACTAGGTAGTTTAGCATTATTTGCTTTAGATGTTGGTAAATTTTTACTCCCTTTATATTAACCCATAGTGTCTGCTTGTCGACCAAATTTTGGATCGGTTTTTAACCACTTTCCCGTGAACCAATTGATTTGAAACTTTGCAAGCAAAGCAAAGTGGCGATGGAAAAAATTACCTAACAAATTTAAAATTTTTTTTTTAAATTTCCCTAAATTTTTTTAGGGATGCCAAAACAATGGAAACTTTTAAATTTTTCTACCAGAGTTGATAAAAAAAAATGCACAAAGGGCTAGTTTTTATTATATTATTACCACAACGACCACAAGAACAACAAGTTCAGCTATGACAACAATACAACATTTAAAATAACAGCAAGAGAAATATAGAAACGTCATATTTTTAATTTTTTTTTACTTTTTCAGAGATTTCCCTGGACCTGTCCCACCGGTTTTAATGATTTTTGAAACAGATATCTTCCCACGATCTTGTTGAATCACGCTCACTAAAAATAATCACCCTAGCTATCCTATTGAGGGCGTGCTCGTGACAAGAACAACATAGGAAATCATATTTTTTCAAGACTTTTTTTAGTTCTTCATTCAAATCTTGAGCCCTAATCAATCGATTTGGGCGATTTTAAATAGCAAACTTTTCAGGATGTTAGTGAATCAGTTTTTCTTCTAACGAGCATCATAGCTGCCCGATTGAAGTTGTCATCGTGATTTCCACAGACGAACAGACGGACATCGCTATATCAGCTCCGCTTGTTATAAGGATCAAAATATATGTATTTTTTGGGGTCCAGAATTTTTTTTCTAATTATTACAAACGGAATGACAAACTTATGTATACCCTCTGCACACTGGGGTGGAGGGTATAAATATACTATTTCAAGAAAAAGTAATTTTTTAAGTTAGGGTAATTTTTTTAAGAAAAAATAATTTTTTCTCTAGAAATGTTGAAAAATACTTTTTTTTTGTAATAATACTGAAATTAATATAAAATAATAATAAATATAATAAAAATAAAAAGATAAATAATTTTGTAAAATGTAAATCTTAATCACATTAGATCCATTCATATCATAACTATGTTTATACTGTGTCTAAACTACTATCCAATAGGACTAACCTTGGTGGATATTTCATCCCTATCGGAAGAAACCCCATATACATTTTTTTTCAAAAAATATACTTTTCAGAAAAGATACATTTGTAAGTAAATTTACTTTTTTTTAAAAAGATGCGTTTAAAAAAAGCAATTAAAAAATTTTTGCTTTGAAGAAAACTTATCTTTTTCAAAAAAGGAGTCTTTTTAAGGTACTTTACGATAATAATTTCTTAAGAAAAGATACTTTTTTAAGAACAGGTAATTTTTTAAGAAAATTCAGAAAATATACTTTTCAATAAGAGATATATTTTAAGAGACGGTATTTTTTAAGCAAAAATACTTTTCCAATACAAGGTACTTTTTTCAAAAAAGGTGATTTTCCAAAAAAGGTTCTGTTTTCACATAGGAAAAGTTACTTTTTAAAAAGATACGTTAGAAAAAAACAAACAAAAAAAATATTTTTTTAAAAGAAAACCATTTCATAAAATGAGAGTTTAAGATAAGGCAAGGTAAATGAAAATATACTTTTTTAGGAAAAGGCATTTGTTACTTATTAATTAAAAAAATTTTTTCTTTAATTTACTTTTTTAAGAAAAGCGCTTTTTTAAGGAAATGTGCTTTTTTAAGAAAAGTACTTTTTCAAAAATTATGTGTTTTTAAGAAATGGTACTCATTTAACAAAAGGTACTTTTCTAAGTTAAGGTAATTTTTTAAGAAAATTGACATTTAAGAAAATGTACTTTTTTAAGAAGTGGTACTTTTTAAGAAAAGGCACTTTTTACGGATATATAAAAAAAAGGTAGTAATCTAAAAAAATCGAAAAACAAATACTTTTTTTTTTTGGGAAAATGTTTTTTAGGAGAAGTTACTTATTTGGACATTAGCCTTCTTTAGTAGAAGATACTTTTTGATAAAAGCTTACTCTTTTAAGAAAATGTACTTTTTGCCATTCTTTTGAAATTTGGTTTTAAAAAAGAAAATATTTTTTCAAAAATCACTTATTATTATATTTGTATTTTTCGACAGAATTGGCATTTTTCCAACACTGATTGCGTAGTTATTTACTTATTGCAGCCCCTTGAATAACTCCAAATGTTTTGTGGTTTAGTGTATATATAATTCTACTTTGTAATCCGAAAATGTATGCAACACTTTGTGTAAATAAACCAAACCTTAAAGTATGCTTTTACTTGTAATATTTTAAATTGTTGGATAATCCATTTAATGGATATTTGCTTAATTTTTATAAAATTTTTTATAATAAAGGTTATATATATTTATTATGCTTGTTATAGAAACAAATGATTAATTGTGAATGCTCGTTGTTATAATTCAGGAAATTAAATTAATTAATAAATATTTTCTAAATATTTCACTCTATAATAAATTATATGCAGCGTTTCACAATATAACACATGGA
Source organism: Cordilura impudica (assembly GCA_963682025.1). Classification (NCBI taxonomy): domain Eukaryota; kingdom Metazoa; phylum Arthropoda; class Insecta; order Diptera; family Scathophagidae; genus Cordilura; species Cordilura impudica. The sequence goes on along the minus strand of OY821520.1, from coordinate 198,327,784 downwards.
GCATAAATGTGTCGAACGTTAACATAACATACTTCCTATATAAAGTGACCTGAAAAATATAAAAATTTTATTTCTCCTTCATTGCTTCTGTAACATATTTTCTAAAAACTGTTACCGTTTTGAGGAAATAAAAATAGAGGTTTTATGAATTGCAATAAAAAAGTTGTAGGCGATGCTTAGCGTGGCCAGGTATCGTAGCATAAGCAAAATTCATCCAGATTCACATTCCCCTCTGGCTAGAGGATCAATCTGGATTTTTTTTTAAAACAATGTGAATAAAATCAACTCACGTGGCGAAAATTTTCATGATTTACAACTGAGCTTCTTGCGAACTTCTACAGTATTATGGAAACCCTTATATCTATAATTTTTAATTTCATAATGTTAAAAAATAAGTATGTTAAAAATATGAATATTGCCTAAAAAACATGTCAGTTTGATTGTAAAAAACATTTTTTATGCACAATAACCACATAAATCAAAGCATAACTTAAGGCACGTCAAAACAGACAGAACAAACAGAAAAGCAATTTTAATATTTGTTTATTGGTTTACACAAATGCCACCATAGAACATCAATTGGTAGAACAAGGCAAAATGTCATACACAGACATTCAGTTCATAACAAACATGTTAACAGGAAAGCGCTTGTGGGAATTTGGAATAAAATGCTTTTTTTTCAGCAGCAACACCAACAGCAGCAACATGAAGTGGTCACTCTTTGTAGTATATTTTCAGACATGTGTTAGGAGAATACAAATACATGTGTAGAAGAAACATATATTGTGTTTTTCATGGCATAATTGAATTTGAATCAGTATATCAACATAGAAAGGAAGGAATGCCCTGCTCTTTCATATTATAAAATATCTTTCCAGGATTATTATAAACAATTTTGAATAAAGGCTGCAAATTTGGAAAAAAAAAAAACATTAATTTGTAAATTCCATTATAGTTTAAATAATGTATATAAGTAGATATTTAAATTTTGTATATTTTTTATACACACCATCCTAGTGTGCAGAGGGTATATATAAGTTTGTCATTCCGTTTGTAATAATTAGAAACAAAATTCTGGACCGCATAAAATATATATATTTATGATCCTTATAACAAGCGGAGTTGATATAGCAATGTCCGTCTGTCCGTCTGTGGAAATCACGATCACGAAACCAATCGGAGAGCTGGGGTGCTCGTTTGCATAAAAAATGATTCGTTAACATCCTTAGAAGGTTGCTATTTAAAATCGTCCAAAGCGGTCGATTAGGTCCCGACTATTGCATGAAGAAGTAAAAAAAGTCTTGAAGAAATAAGATTTGTCTAAAAATAGGATAGCTAGGGTGTTAATTTTTAGTGAGAATGATTCACTAACACCATGAGAAGGTTTCTGTTTGAAAAATCATGAAAATCGATTTAATAGGTCCCGAGAAATCACAGAAAAATAAAAAAAAAATGAAAAATATATATTTCTATATTGTTCTTTTTGTTATTCTAAATGTTGTATTTTTGTCATAGCTATACTTGTGGTTTTTGTGGTCGTTATGGTGATGACATAATAAAAACTAACTCAAAATAGCTAAGGTAGAAAAATTTAAAAGTTTTCATTGTTTTGGCTTCACTAAAAAAATTTGTCAGATCATTTTTCTCATCGCCACGAGCCTACATGCAAAGGGTCACGCGAAAAGGGTTAAAAATCGATCCAAAGTTTTGTCGACAAACAGACAAGCAGACAAATAGTGCTAAACTACCTAGTTATTAATAAAAAAATAATGTAAATTTATCAAAAAAAAATGTTTATGTATTAATTTATTTAAAGAAAAACACATTATTAACTTTTGATGTTGAATTTTTGCGTGTAATATTTACATATACATACATATGTAGGTATATTAAATAAAAAAAAATATACATAATATAAAAAATTTATATAATCAATATAACATCGCAAAATGTTATAAATACACAATACTGTTACAAATATCAAAATATTTTAAATAATATACGTACATATATCTTATAGTTGTATATCCATTTATTCAAGAGCAAATTTTTTTAAATAATTTGATGAAACTAAATTTGTAATAATTGGTAGTATCTACAATCCTAGCTCCTGATCAACATGGTTTCCGTAAATCCCGCTCAACTGTTACTAATCTTCTTGAACTTACAACGATTGTTAATGAAGCTTTTTTAAACAAAATGCAAACTGATGCTATACATACGGATTTTAGTAAACCATTCGACAGGGTTAACCATGATCTTCTATTGTTTAAGCTTGATCGTATGGGTTTTTAGTAATATGCTATTGAAATGGATATATTTCTATTTAACTGGCCGAAAACAGAGTATAAAATTTCGTAATCTTCATTCAAAATCGAATAATGTTTTATCTGGTGTGCCTCAAGGAAGTCATTTGGGTCCACTCTTATTTACACTATTTAATAATGATCTGCCTTCAGCTATTAAGTTCTGTAAATGCCTGATGTATGCAGATGACGTTAAAATACTTTATTCATCCAACAATAATGAGAAACAATCACGTTTACAGATGGATATTAATAATTTCACAGCATGGTGTAATATGTATAAACTTAATGGACCTTAATGTAAAAAAAATGTAAATATATGGTGTTTTTAAGATCTTTTCCCATTAATGGCCAGTTTTTGATGAACAACGATCATCTGGAAATGATGGAAACATTTAATGACCTCGGGGTTTTATTAGACAAGCGCCAGGATTTTCGTAAACATATATCACTCATAATTAACAAGGCATTTGGTGTGCTTGGTTTTAACAAGGGTTGGGCGAAAGAGTTTTCTGATCCTTACACAACAAAGCAACTTTTTACTACACTGGTAAGACCAATTTTGGAATATGGTTATGTAGTTTGGGATCCTTTTTACACCGTTCATTCAAATTCAATTGAGTCTGTTCAAAAACAATTTCTAATATTTTGCCATCGTGAACTGGGCTGGGATCCAAATATACAATTACCTTCTTATAGAAGCCGTCTCGCTCTTATTAAGCTTCCTACGCTTAAAAGCCGAAGAAGTATGCTTAATATATGTTCACGTTATTTTCAGTTCCTAATTGTAAAGTATTATCATCCAAATTATGCCAACTCTGATCCTTTTCGTCGGCTGTGTATGGAATTTAATCAAATGTATAACATTATTGATTTTCAGAAAAGTTTAGATTTTATTAAAAGGGATATAATACTTTATCTAAATAATATGAGATAAATATTTAGCTTGTCATTTTCAATTCGAAATTGTGTTTAAACATAATATAATATAATATAATACTTTATCTAAATAATATGTACTAAATATTTAGCTTGCATTTTTCAATTTTAAATTGTTTTTAAACATGTTTAATCGAATTTATATATGTATGTTTACAAATGTTATGTATGTTACTTTTATAGTCAGTAAGGAAAATTTTCCATAGACTAATAAATAAATAAAAATAATAATAATAACTGCATTTTAGGAATAAATCGGTATATTATTTTATTTGACTATTATTTATCAATGTTTTCATAGCATTCTAATTAATATATAAAATAGAAAATACTTTCAGAACGTTATAATATAAGTATATAAAAGGTCAATGTTTTCTATCAATCAGCTCAAAACTGTTTTCTTCTTATGCATTTCATTTACATATATAAAATTTTGCAATATTTTCTTTCAAGGTAAATACAATTTTTTGGTATTAACAAACAGGGCTGCACTTCATTTGGCTCTTTAGTTCAAGAATGATAGAATAAAGGCCTGGTTAGCCACACGTAACCGTAACGTAACGTGTCAGCGAAACCGGAACGTGCTTTTCGTGTAAAAAAACAACTAGCAGGTTACGTTACGGCTACGTGTGGCTAACTAAGCCTTAAGTTAGGTTATTCTTGCTTGCTGCCACTAACGATAAATAATGTCACCCTGTTAAAACTTTAAGCAAATTAACTGGATTACTGCAAAATTGTAATTAAAGTTTTAACTTGTTACGTCTTGAAATGCGCATATAAAAACGGTGGTTTGTTAATTGTAGAGCAACAAAATGTTAATGTGGATGCCAAACTTATGGTCATATTTGTAAACGAATAATGGAAAAACGTATGAATTAACAAATAAAAGACCTGCCAGAAAAGTAATATTTATTTATTTATTAGCTAATAAAAGTAATATAAAATACCTACGTTGATGTTGATTTTGTTGCATTTTGGTGTTGTATTTTTTGTGTGTAATATTTTCATACACATAAATTAAATAATAAATATATATAATTTACCTATATTCTATATATATATGTCCATATCCATAATAACCGCATGTTAGAAATAAATCGGTATATTATTTTATTTATAAATACAGTTCTTTTGTATTAACAAACAGAGTATCACTTCATTTTGCTCAGTCTGACTATGCCACAGTAGATGGCGCTTTGCAATAGTTATTTCTATTTTCACATGAATGTCACCATTTTCAAACACAACAATGTTAAAAATATACACATGACTGAGTAGAGAAGATTTAATGAGTTTTTATACCCTATACCACCATACTTGACTTAGACCCATCTTTTATTATAGCGATTGACTCTGAATTAGTTTTTGAGTCGATTTAGCGATGTCCGTTCGTCCGTCCGTCTGTCTGTGTGTCCATGTAAACTTTGTAATCAAACTACAGGTCGCAAATATGAATATATTTTGATGAAATTTTGTATGTAAGCTTCTATCGACCATAGGACGAACGCTGTTGAAACTGTTAAAATTCGGTCCATGTTCAGACCTAGTCCCCATACAAATGAACCCTTTGAAATCGACATAAATTGCCATAAGATCCAAATTATCTTATAGATCTGAGACAAATTGGGTTTGTGTGTGTTTATTATATCAATTAATCAGTAGTCCAAGAATAAACCCCATCAGACAATTCTTAGTCATAGCCGCATATAGAGCTGCTTTCCGATCTTCACTTAAATCTATCAAAAAAAAAAATATTGCACAGACTTTTCTCAAATTTGGTTTGTATTTATGTTATCAAAACATAAGTGACTTTACCAAATATGGTCAGGATCGGTCCATATTTAAACCTAGTCCCCATATAAAAATAACATCCGATATAAACTTTTTCATATCTGCAGCCAAAAAATTAATAACAATGCAACTCAAATTTGGTTTATGCTTATTTTCTATATCGAATTAGTTGGACCGAAGAGATGGGGTCTCTAAACCATGGTATAGGGTATCGTATAGTCGGTCTAGACCGACTATAATTTCTTACTTGTTTGCTTTCAAAACAGTTCCACATAGTTATGTAAAATTATTATTCTGCTTTACCTACAAAACATCTGATTGCGATTATATACAATTTTTTAAAATTGTTTATAATTACTAAATTACTATTCACATAAATACAAAATTGCACTTTTTAAATTTTCCACTCAAATTAAAGAAAATATCAATTCTAAAAATTGGAATTCAGATTTCCAATTACAGATTAGAAAATATCAATTGAATTTCAGAAAATCATATTAAAACGTCGAAAATAATTATTTGAAATTTAGAAGACATCAATTGAATTTTTAAAATATAAATTTTAAAGAATAAAATTGAAATTCAAAAAACACCAAATATGTTTACATTTAAAAAGTCAACTGATATCAAAAAAAAATATTGAAATTAAATTAAATAATAGCATTTCAGGATAAGAAAACAAACATTAATTTATTTTCAACGAAATTTAGAAAACCTTAAATGATGTTTAAGAATTGCGAACGTTACATAAATAAAGCGCAATAATTCTTAAACGAAATAACAAATTTTAATAAAAAGAAGAGCAACTATTTGATGAGAATCTTATTTTTTATATATTACTAGCTGTTTTTACCCGGTCTTGCCCGGGATAAAAAGGCATTTGACTTGAAAAATGGTTCACTATGCTTACCAGGCGCTGAGTACTTAGTCCACAATGAACAAATTCCCCAATAAAATAAACTTTCTCCCCAAAAATTTGTATGGCCAGTAAATTAGAAGTTTTTTATAAGATGCTGCAGCAAAAATGCTTCAAAAATAAGCTGCGAAATGGCTTTAAGTTTTTTTTTAAAGTTTATTTATAAACATCAAATATAACGGAATCGTTTGCAAATTAAAGGAATCAGAACTTTTAAAAATTGAATTACGTCATTCAATAAGTGATCATCATTGAGCAGAGAAGTCAAATTCAAAGAAGTTTCAAAAATAAAAAACTAATGCGACGTTTAAAATTTTGCCGCAAAGTTGTTTTAAGCAACTGCTTATAGTACATGTATTGTAATTATTGCACAAATGTACATACAATTAATCATAAGACTTTTCACTGAGCTGTATTCCGCGAGCGAGGCGCTTCCGCGTCCGCGCGTTTGGCAGCTACACCCGTGCTGCCGCTCAGTTCTCGTTAATTTATTTTAATCGCTAAAATATATTTTTCAGATCATTTCGATGTTTTAGCTGAGCTGTGTTCCGCGAGCTCGTCACGTCCGCGTCCGCGCGTTTGGTAGCCACACCTGTGCTGCAACGCAGTTGTTGCCAACTTATTTTAATTGTGAAATTATATTTTTCAGATCATTCCGATGTTCTAGCTAAGCTGTGTAAGCCGCGCACCGAAATGAATACTCATTTTAAATGCGTTTATTGTAGGACATATATTGTGAGCAGTAAGCAAGTTTTCACTAAAATAAATACTTTAAAAAATTCATTAAATAAAAATATGTAAAAATTTAAGAATGAATTAATTTTTAATTTCGTTAAAAAAAAAAAATGGCGAATTTGTTCATTTCGTTTGGGGACCTTTTTTAAATTTGGGGATTTATTCACCGTGAAGTTATTCCCGTGTAAACCAAAGAGAAATCCGTTGAAAAATACAAACTTGTATAGGGAAGAAATATACCACACAACAAAAAATTAATTTTATATGAAAAGTGGGCGTAAAAGTAGGCGTGGTAGGTAAAAATCATATGGCGACCTTCCCTGGAATATGTACTAAATTTCGGAGAAAGCCGTTGAAGGATAAAAATTACTATAACGAACAAATATAACAAAAAATTAATTTTATAAAAATATGGGCGTAAAGGTAAGCGTAGCAAAAAAGATTATAATGCGACCTTCGCTGGAGTAGAGAGATCGCGTTTTCCAAATTTCAGAAAAAGCCATTGAAAAATAAAAGTTTGTATAGCAATCAAACAAAGTAGCAAATAAAAGGAAAAAAATAAATTTTACATACATAGAAGTGGGCTCAAAGTAGGCTTGGCCTGTAAGAAGCATATAGTGACCTTCCCTGGAGCATAGAGATCGTGTGTACCAAATTTCAGAGACATCCCTTGAAAAATAACGATTTCTATAGTGAACAAATATACCAAAAAACGGAAAATGAAATTTGTATAAAAAGTGGGCGTACAAGTAGGCGTGGCCGGCAAGAATCATATGGCGACCTCCCTGGAGTATAGAGATCGTGCGTAGCAAATTTCAGAGAAATCCGTTAAAAAAAATTGTGTAGCGAACACATGTACCAAAAAACAGAATGTGAATTGTGTACAAAAAGTGGGCGTAACAGTAGGCGTGACCGGTACGACGGATATGGCGATCTTCCCTGGAGTACAGATATCGTGTGTACCATATTTCAGAGAAATCCGTTGAAAAATAAAAATTTGTATAGTGGTCAAACAAACAGACAAACGAACAAACAAACAAACAAACAGAAACTGAATTTTATATATAGATATAGATAGATTTTTGGGATATTTGGTTATGATGACTTAAAAATTTGACTTCTTGGTATGCAAAGTAAAACCAAAAATTTAATTTGGATAATAATTCCCAGGTAGTAGTATTTGGAGTCAATAAATTAAAATATATTTTATTAGAATAATAAAATTCAATATATGTAGAGGGTATATATCAGTTTGTCATACCGTTTATAACACATCGAAATAAATTCCTGAGCCAAGAAACCATATATTTTCTTGATCCTTATACCAAGGGAAGTTGTTTTTGAAAGAATACATTTTTTTTGAAGTACAATTCTTCAAAAAGTATCTCTCTTAAAGTGTCCTTTTTTAAAATACATTTGTTAAAAAAGTACCTCGTTTTAAAATGTACCTATGCTTATGAAAAAAATGTTTTTTTCTTAAAAAATAACCTTTAAAAAAACATATTTTCTTAAAAATCTACCCTTTTTAAAAAGAACATTTTCTTAAAATTTTTCTTAAAAAGTATGTTTTAAAGTACTCTTTTTTTTAAAAAAGTATCTTTTTAAAAGGATAACATTCTATTTAAAGTACATTTTCTTATAAAACTGCCTTTTCTCAAAAAAGGATCTTTTATATAAAATAACTTCCTCTTAAAATAAATTTATAAAAAGAGTAAATTCTTTTAATGTACTTTTTAAAAAAATCATATTTTCCTGGTATATGCCAAACCAAAAATTTCCAAGAGTTTTAGAAACTTTTATTGTGAAATACCGCATAATTTTTAGCTCGCAAAACATTGGAAAATATGATTCCTTATTGTGACTCTTCGTATTCTGTTGTTATGCATTGAACAGTGAATTGCGGCCCCATAAAGTATTTGTATTCTTAATCCCTATAACAACTCGAGTCCATATAATGTCCGTACATGCGTCTGTCTGTCTGTCTTTTGAAATTACAGTCAGTCAACAAAATAAACCATTTACCTGGGTAAAGTTAAAATACTATTGTTTGTCGTTACTACGAGCAGGTTGGTATTTGAAATGGGTTAAACTGGGCATCACTGTGTCAAGATATGGTATAAAATATGGAGATACCTCTAAAAATGCAAAAAAAAAAATAGTGTATTTACTGAAATAATTTGGTATAAAATTTAACAATTGTTTACTTTTTCAAATATTTTGTTTACATTTATTATCAATACTAAAACCGAGGTGGAGGGTATCAAAATTCGGCGCAGACGAAATTGTATTTTATAATTTTTATGTGGAGAGTGTTAAAGTATAACGTAACATTTGATTTACATGCATTGTTATTTTGTTATTGAATTATAAAGTACACAGAACAGGGTAATGTATGGAACAACACATCCAGCAAATAAGCCCCACGAACATTTTGCATAAATGTCGTTGAATTTTGTTGATGCAGCGTTGAATTTCCTCTTTTAAGCACGGGTGGTTGTGGGCTTGTTGTCATGGATCTTTAACTTCAAATAACTCCATGAAAGGGGACCAATTTTGATCACCGAAAGGAGACAGTGACAACCAAAAATTTAGGTTTTGCTCAACGATTTCAATTCTTGAGTCACTGTAAGCCATCCGATATTTAAAAAACAAGTTTTTTTGAGTCTTGCGTGACGAGGGTGTTTGGTAACAAGTTGAACAGCTACTTTGAGATTTTGTTCGAGACTTCGAATTTAAAAATGAATAGTAATATGAAAAATATACATTTAATGTAAGATTTTATTTGCTAATTTTTTTTTATTCAATAAAATTATTAAAATAATAATTAATTTTTATACCTTAATCACCAGAGTGCAGAGGTTAAGTATACGTTTGTCATTCCGTTTGTAATAAATTAAAAAAATCTGGACGCCATAATATATATATATATATATACATATGTATGTATCGTGGTGATCTTTATAGCAAGAGGATTTGATATAGCATTGTCCCTCTGTCCGTCTGCAGAAATCACGCCCTCAATAGCTCTGCTGGGGTTCTCATTTTTGGTGAAAATAATTCATTGGTATCCGGAGCAGGTTGCTGTTTGAAATCATTAATATTTGTTCAATGGGTCCCGAAATATCAATGAAAAGGTAAATATTTTCTTCAAAAATTATGATTTTTCTTCATTTTGTATTTTTGTCATAGCTTTACTTGTTGAGGTTATCATGGTCGTTATGCTTATAGAATTTTACTTCATGAATGTGTATGTGTATGGCTATACTGCTCGTGTGACTATAGCTTAGACCGGTATTGCCACAGTGTGTTTATTATAATAGTTTAACGGACAAAGATAATTGTTGTTTGCTTATTGTTTTTGTATTTTTCTGTACATGTGATCGTACATAATTAAAAAAGCATGAAAATAACCAAAATTTTTTTTAATTATCTTATTAATTTTAGGCATCATTGAAAAATCTGGCCATTATAATTTGAAATCTAGCCACTTTTGTCTCTTAGTTTTGACGACCTTGGTTATAATAAATTTGTTTAGAACGCGCGTGGAGGGTATCAAAGAGCCGAATCTATTAAAAATTATTTTTATATTATTTAACCAAAAAATCTCTTTATCACAAAAAAAAAAAGAAAGACATTATCTATGTATATATATAATTGATAAAAAAAATTTTTTTTTCACCAAAAAATAATTTCACCTAAAATTAAATACCAAAAGTTATACTTTTCTATAAAACATTATTTTACATTAAAATTTATTCCCTTAAAAATTTTTTTTTTCACAAGAAACCGTTTTTTTTCGCAACGCATATTTTAATTAAAATTTATTTTTTGATTCTTAGATTTGACGTCATTTTTCAGATATATTGCAATTAATACTGTAATTAATCTGCAAATATTAATTTTGTTTCAATGATACGTGGTAGAGAAGAAGAAAGCATATACTTAGTTCAAAAATTCATAACTACACTGATTCTTAATCGGACCGTTTTCGGGCATTTCAGCCTTCACCGGCGATTTATTGAACACTGTGATAATTGTTATGTTATAATTGAATAGATTTTTTCTATATGAAATTTTTCTACTTAGGGCGGCCGTGAGGATTGAACCATCGTCTATCTCACATACACTCGTACTTGCACTTTATATTTATATATATATATATATATAGCGATGTCTGAAAACTAATTTCTCCAAAACAATTTTTATCTCAAAAGAAGTGTTTTTTCATCATAACAAAATATGTATTATTTAATCAAATCCATCGAAGAATGTCTGTAGAATATACTTCCCATTTTGTATTAACACAAAAAAGTGCAATTGAAGTGATGTTTATTTGTGTGAAAAAAATTGTTAGTTAAAAAAATTTTACCATATTCATTTGATTTGAATATCAATTTATTTATTGACACCTAAGTGAAGGCAGCAAAAAGTGTGGTGTATCAAAACTAATAATAAAACAGCTTTCATTGTTTATGTTTTTTTCTATACAAAAAATAATTATATATGTATAAGTATTAATATATATTACTTAAACATTTAGATAACAACCAGTGCTGGGTTTTCCTAAGCAATATGATAAGTTTAAATGATCTAAAAGTATCTCATGTTGGATATTACTTATCGAAATTTGATTTGGAGAAGATGATTCGGCAAAGCAAAAATGATTTGAAATTCACATAAGTCATTTTCTACACAATTATTTTTATGACACAGGTAAAATAAAATGGATCTAAGTTCCATAATTACTTCATACTAAATCGTTTAAGAGACGTTCGTATGTCTGTGGAAATCACAGCTCCACTTCCTCATATTCAACGATCCTAATAATATAGTTAAGCTTTCACTGACTCACTGATTCTAGAACAAAATGTCTCATAAATATATATTTTCAAAGAATCATCGCTCGTACGTTCACGTATTAAAAAAAAAAATATTAAATTATTTGAAAGGTACCTTTTCGTTAAAAAGTAAATAATCCAAAAAAAAATACTTTTTCTACAAAAAGTACCACTTCTAAAGAAGTACCCTTTCTAATAAAAGTAAATTTTTTAGAAAAAGTTGTTTTTCTAAAAAAAAAATTCTGCTCTAAATATGTTCCTTTTCTAAAAATGCACCTTTCCGAAAAATACCTTTTGTAGAGAAATGCTTTTTACTGAAAGGTACTTTTTACAAAAAAGTATAAAAAAGTACCTTTTATAAATAAACACCTTTTATAAATAAGTACCTTTTCTTAAAAAGAACCTCTTCTTGAAAAAATTACATTTTCTTAAAAAGCTTCTTTTCTACCATTTTAAAAAAAGTATCTTTCAAAAATAGTATTTTTTATAAAAAAGTACTTTTATATAAAAGTACTTTCTATAAAAAGTACCCTTTGTAAAAAGTACCTTTTGAAAAAATATTTGTTTTAAAACCGTACCTTTTAAATAAAATTACCTTTTATAAAAAAGTAACTTTTATAAGTGCCTATTATAAAAAATTACATTTTATAAAAAAAAGTAGCTTTTTAAGAAAATCGCCCTTTTGAAAAAAAAAACACCCCTTCTAAAAAAAGTAATTTTTGTAAAAAAAGTTCTTATTCTAAGAAATTACCTTTCCTAAGAACTACCTTTTGTAATAAAATACCTTTTACAGAAAAGCACTTTTTACAAACAAAATAATTTTTCCAAAAAGTGTTTTATAAAAAAAGAACCTCTTTTTAAGAAGCACCTTTTAAAAAAAGCACTACATAGAAAAAAGTGTCTTTTATAAAAAGGTACCTTTTACAAAAAAGTACATTTTATAAGTAAGTACATTGTCTTAAAAAAGTATATTTCCTTAAAAAGTCCTTTTCTTAAAAAAGTACATTTTCTTAAAAAAGTACCTTTTCTCAAAAAGTAAATTTTCTTTAAAAAAAAGTATGTTTTAGCTAATTTGTTGTACCTTTTCTTAAAAAAAGTACCTTTTCTTAAAAAAAACAGTATCTTTTCTTAAAAAGTATCTTTTCTTAAGTAAGTAATTTTTGTCTTTAATAAGTACCTTTTTTCTTTAAAAAGTACTTTGTTTCTGAAAAAATTATCTTTTCTTATAAAGTACCTTTTCTTAAAGAATACTTTCCTTAAAAAATAGCTTTACTTAAAAATTACTTTTTCTTAAAAATACCCTTTCATAGAAAGTACCTGTTCTTACAAAAACTACTATAAAAAGTTATTTAAAAAAAAACTCAATTATCTTATAAATGTAGCCTTTCTTAAAAAAGTATTGCTTCTTAAAAGTTTTAAAATGTATTTTCATCCATATTCAATGGGCAAGTTGCCCTTAAATCTAACAAATTGTTTCAATATTTTCTTACCATGAATTTATAATTTATTCTTATTAAATCATTAAATTATTGTATTTATTTTCAAGTTCAGCTTATCCTAAAAATTTTACGCAAATCTTTATTAGAAATTCCACACTTAAGTTAAAGTTCGCTTTATTGCTTAATCACTTCCACTAATGTGATTAGTTGCTAAACATTCCACTAAATGAAAATGTTAAGCAACATGTTTGTAAAACATCGCTTTTACTACAAGTTGCTCAAAACTGTTATATTGTTAAAAAATATGTTAATTTAAGATATTAACCCATGGTTTCAAATAATTTAAAAAAAAAAATGGTATGAAACCGTTAAACACTAATTTTGTTAAAAACTAAATGTGATAAAGTTTGAAAATTTAGTTAACATATAAAGGAATTTCTTAATTTTCTATACCGAATCAAATTGAAACAACACGATACAGCACAATTCAATATAAGAATCAAATTCTTTATAAATTTTAGACGTCCCTAAACACAAATAAGTTATATAAAATGAGGGCCTCAGTGTTTCATAGATATATAACCACTTTACAAAACCATAAGAAAAGTACAAATGTAAAATTTATATTTAATAAACAAAGTAAAAAGTATATTTAAGTAATAAGAGTATTATTTTATAAAGCTAATAATAATAATCAAAATTTTGTTTATATAATAAACAATACTCAAATAAAAGATGGCAATAATTTAAAAATTAATGTTTTAATTGTTTTATGATGACCAACAAAAGATATTTCAATCACCTTGAATGTCCCACAATGCATATAAATGAATAAACAGTATCTTTCTACACCTCATTTTATTGAAATGGCTTATGCAAAACTATTTAGCAAATGCCACAACCATTTGATTCAACAACAACCCATTCAAACTAACGGTAACTGTATGCAACAGTATACCAGTTTTAAAAAGATTACAACTCAAATTGTTATAAACACAATTATTAACACGAAATTACTAAACATATATATTAGTGTATGTATAAACATTAAATAGCAACTTTAAAAGGCAGTGCAACATCTGCCAACATACAGCATCATCAACAATTTAATGCTAATAAATGAAGTGAAAAATCACTCGGCACCATAAAGTCTAACATAACGGTTTATTAGACGGACAATGATTGAATGAAAATTATTTGAAAAAAAAAAATACCAGACACGGAATTTCTATGTGAAAATATTCTTATATGGGCGCGTAAATAGATAAAATATCAAAGTAATAAAAACAAAAAAAAACACAAAAACGAAAAAACGAAAGGAAGTGAAATGATACAACAAATGTTAAATTACCGGAAGTGTTTAAGTATGTGAAGACATGTGTTATATTGTTGCTATCTCAACTACTTACAAAAGAAAGTTTTAAGTAAATAAATTGAATTAAGAATATTAAGAGGGTGCTGAAAAGAAATATCCCCCTGGCAAAAATATACACAACTTGTTTTGTTTACCAAAACAATATTAGCAATAATGTAAGTGATTTTTTTTGTTATAAGTTTGTCTTAAAGTTTCTAAGAGTGTGCTTAAGGTAATTGAGTGTTTTAATCTTTGTGCAACAATTTCTTTTATCAGCAGTTAACTTAGAAGAAAACTTTAAAGTCAAAATTTCTTTTTTAATACAATGCTATCTCGGTTAACGTAACTAAATCGTGGAAAAAGTGCCTTATATAAAAATAAACTTTTGTAAAAATTAACCCTTTATTACAAAAGTATTTTTTAGAAAAATATAATTTAAAAAAAATTTGCTTTTATTGATTCTACAAAATGTAACTTTATTCTAAGAAACAACATATCTGAAACAAATATTGAATAAAAAATTTCTCAAAAAAAAAGAAAAAGATCCTGTTCATAGAAACTACATTTTCTTAGAAAAGTACCTTAGAAAATTCTTTTTTCTTAGAAAAGTAGATTTCTTTTAGCAAATTATTTTTATAACTTTTTAAAAAAAAGTGCCTTTCTAAAAAAGAACTTTTTGAAAAACGTACATATGTTTTTTTAAAAAAAAAATACCTACTTCAAAAAATAATTTATTCAGAAAAGTACCTTTCCAAAAGAGTACCTTTTACAAAATAATTACGTGTCTAGTAAATTTTCATAATAAATTACCTTTCTTTATTTTAAAAAGTACGTTGCTAAAAAAATAATCTTTTTCAAATATGTAAATTTCTAAAAGGTTTCATTTTAAAAAAGGATAGTTAAAAAAAGTACCTTTGTAAGAGATGTGTATTTTATTAGGTAGGTAGGTATCCTCAAAAAAGTAAATTTTCTTAAAAAAGTAAATTTAAGAAAATAGCTTTTTAAAAATGTACAATATTAAAAAAGTACGTTTTTGAAAAACACTTTAATAAAAAAGTTCCATTTTAAAAAAATATCTTTTTAAAAAAAGTACCGTTATAAAAAATGCCTTATTAAAAAAGAACATATTTAAAAATGATCTTTTTTTAAAAAAATACCTTTTCCCAAAAAGTATCTTTTTAAAAAAGAACTTTTTAAATTAAACGCTTCTGTAAAAAACCGTTCCTTAAAAAAGTACCTTTTAAAAAAAGTACATTTGCTTAAAGAAGTATATTCGATGAATTTCATGTAAAAAACGAGATGCATTGAACCCGACCCCCTCAGATATCGATGAAATTTTGTTCATAGCTAAATTTGATCAATACAAACAAACCCTCATTTTTAGAAATGACTGTTTGCGATTTTTTGGTCGTGGCACAGTGGGAAAGTTTTCGAAAAAACGCGAAAATGGTCCAAAAGTGCTACATTTAAAATGCACTAACTCAGAATCGGCTGAACCGATTTCCATGATCTTGGTATCATTAAAAAGATATTTTAACAGGCTTTACGACACGTTTGAAAAAAATACACTGTAAAAAATTTTATAACAAAAAGAAAATTTTAAATAACGAAAAAACCAAAAAGATCAAGGGTTTTTTACAGTGTATTATTTTTTTAGAAAGGTTTATCCTTCACTTATACCATATCCAAAAAGTAAAATGGGTTCTTTTTTAGTTTTTTTTATATAATTTTTTAAGTAGTGTCACTTCTAGTAATACGTACCGAAAGTTTTTGAAATAATTCGAATAAAAGCGAAAATATCAGGTCAAATTCTTACACATTTACAAAATAGTTCAACAATTCTAACATTTTTTAAATGTTTACAAATAAAAAACCGTCAACAATTGTTTATATTATTTACCAAGTTTTTATTAATTTGTGTTTTATTTTATTTACATTTTTTTTGAAGTTAATTATTTGTAAGAAATTTTGCGCTGCTCAAATTTGGTACAGTCAGAATATCTGCGCACATGTACAAAAGTTTCATTTATTGGAGTGAATGAATGAAAGCCTTGAGTTCCTGTTATAGATTGAGCTTCTTTATATCTTGAAAATAGCTTTTCTTTAACGTTTTTGTATTCGTCAGCATCTGCGTAAGCAACTTGTATGGTGGTCTTATATGTTTCTGATGCCCAGTGATAGAGTTGCCTCGTTGTCTGGATTTCATTTTTATTTGCAATACTATAATTTCGAGCACCTCTCTTCAATGTTCCTCCGATTCCATCACATGCAGATTTTCCATGACTGGTAGCATAAAAGTGCCATTCAGCGTCAATACCAAAATCAGATTTGTGATGGCATAAATTAATGAAGTTATATTTATTTTTATATTGTGCTCCTGCACCATCTGATATGTAAATGATTTTATTAATATTGTTGGTTATATTGGCCTTCACGAACTTTATCATTTTTGAAATATATAGATGAACTGCTATACTATCATGGGTATTGCAATCAGATATTATGGCGAAGCTTTTATGAAATAATTTATCGTTATCTGAAAATAAACAAACAAAGGAAAAAAACAAATAAATAAAAAATATTAAATATTTTGATGAGTGTGGATGGATGTGTTTACTAATACCAAAATATTAAAATAATTACCTTTGTAATAAATAACGAACGGATGTATTGTAGCCTGATCATTATTCCAATGGTATCCTTGCACGGCATCTTGTATAAGAAATGCATAATTTTCAGCAAAGTCCATTTGAATTAACATTTCTCCTGATAACAGCGCCGCTCTTTTATTGCTGATAAATTCAGATTGTCGCTTTGCTATGAAATGATGCGGAATCAGAACTTTGATGTGTTCAGTAAAATCGCTGACAAATGATTCTCGGTTGGTGGTTAACGTTTCCAGAGCACATCTAATCGTTGTATTCCACTTTTTGTATATTATTTCTTCAGTTTGGTTATTTTCAAAATGTTTTAGCATATGCGTTTTTAGATTATTTAAATTTTTGAAATGCAACACTCGCTTTTTTGTATGTCACCATTACAAACAACGAATTTGAGAACATCTTTGTAGTCGGTAAATGTGCATTCTCCTTCAAAACAAAATGATTTTAAGCAACTTTTTTCAAACATCAATTTCATATTCTGATGCAATGTGCATACACAGATATTTTGCTGGTTTCCAACTCCAAGTTTCATACAATTTTTTGGCCTTAACATTGTAAATTTTGTAAAACCAACTTTGGCCAAGGGATGTTTTTTTTTTTAATTCGTAGTAAGATTCGCGTAGTGAAGATAACATCAGTTTTTTTTGAACTTTTTCACGTAAGTTTCCTTGTTTAATAGTAATTGAATCTTGCGATCCTGGGATCATTCGGCTAATTTCATCATCTTCATAAAATAATTTGACTGTGCTTAGAGTTTCGGTTGGTAAACTACGTCTGCTCATTTTTAAAAGATTGATATCTGCAAACTTCGTTTTATTCCTTTGGATATCTTTACTTTTTTTGATACAATCGTGAGATATATCATCCCCAAAACGATATTTAATTTCTGCGTGACTCATATTGATTGGTAAGAGAGATAAAAGTTTTTGCTTTTCCAAAAGATTTGAGCTGTTCTCTATTTGATATTTTGCAAAATTTCTTCCTAAATGGCTTTGACGTTTTCAAGTTGCGCTGACAAATCAGATAATGGATCAGCTCCAAATGCATCTGCTATATTTTCCAAAATTTGCACTGATTTTCTATTTCTGTATGCATCTCGTTTGATATATTTCCTTTTAAGAGGCGTCATTTGGTTTGGTAGATGAGGAATAATGTGATCATATATATTTTCAATGAGTTCGTTGCTTTCGATGTTTGCATTACGGCTGGTACAAGTTGGAAGTTCCTTCAATTCTTTGCGTTATTGGTAAATAATTTGAGACTTCATTCTGCTTCACGTTGGATTCATTACGACTGCGCGCTTTTCTCAGTGTATTCCGGCAAGTTTCGCAAATACGGCTATAATGAATGTTGGCGACAGCTGGAAAATACTCAATTATATTTGCAGCCTCGTTCTCACTTATTTTACGAAACGAAGCGCAACACTTATTAGATATTTTTATGCATCTGTACTTATTGTTTGAATTCATATTCACTCAAATTTTTAAAATATATGCGTAAAAATTGTAATGGGATATCTTGGCTTCTCGAAACTGTTTATAATTATGAATTTCGGTACGTTGCACTTTTAAAATATGGACTTGTAATTTTCGCGTTCGTCAACACTTTTTGAATGAGTAAAATCGATCAATGCACTCCAATTTATACTGTGTATTGTTCACAGTTTACTGCCAGGTACTTATAAATGGGTGCATATTTTATTACGGTGGCTATATACCTGTTTCACCATGTGTGAGTTTTAAATTTTCCGAATAATGATCACCCTTAAATGTGGGTTGAATTTCTGTAAAAAAAGTCATACAGGTAGCCAACTGAAAAACCCAAATAATTAAAAATTACTTTGCTTACGCAATCATAAAAATTAAATAACCATTTGTTTATTCCGTTTTGTTAATTCTGAGAATCATAAAAAATATGATCGAGGGTTTTTCCGAAGAATGTTGTGCATATGTAGAGCAAATTTTTTAAATTCATACCTTTACTCAATTGCGAATAAAAGCGAATTTAGTTGGCAAATCATGTGTTGTACTGTGTTATTTTACCTGTAAATATAAAATATAAAGGCAATTACTAGAAGTGACACTACTTAAAGAATTATATAAAAAAAACTAAAAAAGAACCCATTTTACTTTTTGGATATGGTATAGGTGAAGGATAAAACTTCCTAAAAAAATAATACACTGTTAAAAAACCCTTGATCTTTTTGGTTTTTTCGTTATTTAAAATTTTCTTTTTGTTATAAAATTTTTTACAGTGTATTTTTTTTTTCAAACGTGTCATAAAGCCTGTTAAAATATCTTTTTAACGATATCAAGGTCATGGAAATCGGTTCAGCCGATTCTGAGTTATTGCATTTTAAATGGAGCACTTTTCGACCATTTTCGCGTTTTTCGAAAACTTTCCCACTGTGCCACGCGCAAAAAATCGCAAAACAATCATTTCTAAAAATGAGGGTTTGTTTGTATTGATCAAATTTAGCTATGAACAAAATTTCACCGATATCTGAGGTGGTCGGGTTCAAAATTTCAGTTTTATCTTGATTTTTAAATGAAATTCATCATTCTTCAAAAAGCATTTTTTTTAAGTAACCTTTTTAAAAAAAATCTTTTATAAAAGAGTAATTTTTAAAAAGGTACGAAAAAAGTAACTTTTTATAAAAAAGGACCCATTTACAAAAATGTTCCTGTTATAAAATTGTTCGTTTTGTATTTACATATTTAAAATATATATTTACACTTTAATTTTACACACTTTATTTATGTTATAAATTTAAATATTATTTTAATCAAAGTTTGTTTTGATTTCTTAATTTTCATTTTTAAAATTGTAGAAAAATATTTTATTGAGTTGATATAAATGTTTCATTGAGGAAACATATTAAAAACATAAAATAAAAATTCCCTTAATAAAAAAGTACCTTTTATAAAAAAGGTCCTTCTAGAAAAAAGTATAAAGTTAATGTATAATATCATATAACTAGAGTACAAGTCCATCAGATATTAATGTGAGTAGTCCGATAAAAAATGGACGGGATAGTATTGGTGGGTGTATCACTTTCCCTTCAAAAGAATATGTAGTACTAGGAAAGCGAAAGACTTGCAACTTTGAGAAGTACACTAACTACCAAGGTGAGATGTATGGGCGGAATCGCCAAAATCAAAAATCGCCTAATCCAAAATCCCGAAAAACATAAATCGCCAAAAACAAATATTGCCAAAATCTAAAATTGTTAATATAAAAGAATTCAAGCATAATCGTTAAGTGATGCCAGATTTAATTTGGAAAATCCATGCTTTTCTCGTGTGCAGCTTGCTCCAGCGAATGAAAAAACAAAAATATTATATAGCAGCCAGCATTAAAACCAAAAAATATTAAATCAATAAAATAAAATGTTTTAGTTATACAATATAAACTTCGCAGGAAAAATTGGTTATAAAAACATATCGTCACCTTAAAGACCAAACACCCTATCAGCAGTTTTCAAAAGTTTACAGGAGAGAGAAAAAACGTTATAAAATTGGAACTATTTGCAATATTGAAACAAAAATTACATATTCTTAATTTGGTAATAGCTTGGTTATTTGTGACATTAGGCGTTCAAAATTTTGCATACATATGCGTTATGATATAAGGAATAATATTAAATAAAAAACTCAATTTTGAAATTTTTGCTGATAGGTTGTTTGGTCTTTAAGGTGACGATATGTACATGTCAATATCTTAAATTTATTAATAGCAATTTCTTGTGAGAACAATCATATTTTAACTGTGCCCCGCTCTTATTAAATAAGTTATTTTGTAAATAAAATAACATAATAATTTAAATTATGGAACAATTAAAAATAATGATAATAAAAATATTTTGGCAAATAGTTGTATATTAATTTTCAATATTCTCCACCTTAACTCTAACCGCCATGCAAACACTGACTCCACGCCTCCGATTCTACAGCCCTGATAAAAACTCTACAATTGTAAATGTTTCGATATTTTGTTTAAATCAATCAAATTCTGTGAATTTTTATAAAGAAAAAATGTTTCGGTATTTAAGAATTTATGTGTATTATACAAAAATTCTTTTATTATCTCTCTTTCAATTTCGTTTATAGAAAACGTATTCCAAGAATCATAAAATATCAGGAAACATCTTAAGTTAGAATCTCAGAGTCTTAGAGTCTTCTTCATAAAAACAAAGTTTTTATTAAAACTCTTTCTTTCCTTATGCATATGAGTTTTGCATCTCTCCGTGACTATGAGTGACTATGCGTGACAATGTCAAAGTTAATCTTTTTTCACAGCAAGTCTATCGAACAAGTTTCAGATCGATCGAACAAGGGGAAATGGGTTTTAAATCACTCCGTGACTGTGCGTGACTATGCGTGACTATGTCGAAGTTAACCTTCTTCATAGCAAGTATATCGACCAAGTTTCAGATTGATTGGATGCGGGGAAATCCATTTTAAATTTATCTGCGACTGTGCGTGGCTAAGTCAAAGTTAATCTTTTTCACAGCAAGTGTATGGACCAAGTTTCAGATCGATCGAAAGAGGGGAAATGACATTTAGATCACTCTGTGCGTGACTATGCGTGATTAAGCGTGACTACTTCAAAATTAATCTGTAGTCACAACAAGACTATGGGCCAAGTTTCAAATCAGTTGGATA
Source organism: Cordilura impudica (assembly GCA_963682025.1). Taxonomy (NCBI): domain Eukaryota; kingdom Metazoa; phylum Arthropoda; class Insecta; order Diptera; family Scathophagidae; genus Cordilura; species Cordilura impudica. The sequence continues at coordinate 198,306,139 of OY821520.1, read as the reverse complement.
AGGGGGAATGGGGTTGCCCCAAGACAGAGAGATTGAGTTAAAAGAAAGAGTTTAAAAATAGCTCAGATCTTAAAAAAACATTTCTGAAAATCTGATAATTAGATTTATATTTACTTTTTAGTAACTCACGTACTTTATATAACACAAAAATCAATGTTTTCAACAGTATTTTGGTCTTATTTAAGTTTCCCTAAGTTTGTTTATTAAATCTCCTTAAGCTTTAAAGGGTATTCATGTATCTGCAAACAACTTAGATATTTTAAAATTGATTTGATATTTTTATTATTTATACTTGTCTCAAATAAAATATAAATATACTGTCATGCTAATTGAAATATAACGTTGTTCTTTTGATTTGTATTTACATTTTAATAAACCGTCCATGGTATTAAACAATAACTCAACAAAGAAAAACATAAAATTCTATAGAAAATTGCTCTTTATTTTGAAATAATGTATCTTTGTATAAAGACAATATGCGAATATTAACCCGGATTTCTATAAATTGAAATGGATTACGTATTTGTCAATGTTTGTTTGATGCCTCATATATTTTTAAAAATGTTCACAATTTAAAGTGGTTTTCTATTTGTATTTATCTTGAAACTTCAAGACTTTATTTTAAAACAAAAAAAAACAAAAAAATAACGAAATAAAAAGATAATTCTTAAATCAATAAAACAAGAGAAACGCTTTTCTATGCGGCTGTTTTTTGATTTTAATAGAAAATATTTTTTTGTCTCTACAATTTCCTTTACAACCTGTTGACACTGTGGCAATTTTTTTTATATATAATGTAACATTAATCTATTAGAGATATTGTGGCATTTATATCAAAGTACCCATGTGAATATTACAAAATTGTGAGAAGATGATAACATTTTTTTAAATGAGCTTTCAAATCTGTTCATCTCCATTTGTCAGTATCCAGCTAAGTTTGGAATTTTCTTTTGGTTATAACTTAAAAAAAAAAAACATAAATTATCCATATTGTAACCTCCATCACCAACAGTAATCCTGAATAAAAATCTGCTAAATATTTTTTAGCAAATAAAATTTGATTTTACTTTAGGTGCTATAAGATATTTTTCTTCAAAACAAATTTTGTGTATATTTATTTTCATTAACAAAATAAAAATCATCCGTTCTCTCCAGCCGCATTAATCTAATCAATTATTTCGTTTTTATGTTTCTTTAATTGTATATGATATAATCTTGTTGTTGAGGCAAACAATTGCTGTGAAATGCAAACATCTATTCTATACGGATAAAAAGAACATGATCGTGGAATAAAGGAATGAATTCGTTTAATTATTTTTATATATAAATTGAAAAAAAGCAATTTAAAAGTAAAACCACTTTCTCAAAAAAGGTACTCTTTTAAGAAAATGTACTTTTTTTGAAAAGGGTACTTTTTTTAGATCAGGTAGTTTTTTTTTTGTATAATGTACCTTTTGTAATTTAAGGACCTTTTAAGCAAAATGTACCGTTTTAAATAAGGTATTTGTTTAGAAATGGTACTTTTTCAAAAGCAGGTAATGTTTAGGAAAGAGCGCTTTATAAATAAAAATGTACTTTTCTAAAAAAATTTAATTTCTAAGATATTGCACTTACTTCAAGAACAGGTAATTTTTAAAGAAAATTACTATTTTAAGAAAATTTATTTAAAAAAAAATAACTGTTTAAATAATATGTGCTTTTATAGAAACAGGTACTTTTTAAGAAAAGATACTTTTTACAGCAAAAGTTATTCCTTTAAAAAAAGGTAATTTTTTAAGAAAATTTAGTTTTTTAAGAAAATTTACTTTTTAAGAAAATTTATTTGATTAAAAGAAGGAATTTTTTAGGCAATGGTACTGTTTTAAGAACAGATAATTTGGAAGAACAAGCACTTGTACTTTTTTTAAGAAAATTACCTTTTTTAAAGAAAATCTACTTCTTTTAGGAAATGTACTTTTTCAGGAAAAAGCGTTTTTTTTTGAAAAGGTACTTTTTTAAAAAAATCTCCTTTATTAAGAACTTTTTAATGAGAGGTACCTTAAAAAAAATTTATTATGTAAAGAAAATTTACTTCTTTATAAAAAAAAAATTTTTTTTAAAAAAATATCTTTTACAAAAGCTATTTTTTTAAGAAAAGTATTTTTTTGAAAAATTTTACTTTTTTATAAGTAAATTTTTGTATAAAATGTAATTTTTTATTCAAAAGGTGCTTTTTTATAAAAGGTACTTTTTTATAAAAGATACTTTTTTTATAAAAGGTACTTTTTCATAATAGGTACTTTTCATTGAAAGGTAGTTTTTTATTCAAAAGGTGCTTTTTCATAAAAGGTACTTTTTATAAAAGCTTTTATAAAAATTACCTTTTATATAAAAGGTACTGTTTAGTTCAAGTATTTTTTAGTTTTATTAATTTAAATTACTATAAAACTTGTTCACAATAAATATCAAAATATTAACTTAATATTCATATATAGCACAGCAAGGTAGTATCAAACACAGCAAGGTAGTTTTTTCTTCCAGTTGTAATAGGCAAGTGATTTTTATTAAAAATACAAGAAGTGTAGTTAGCTGACAAAAGTAAGTTTGAAGTTAAACGGGAGTACCGCTAAAGATAAAAACAGGTTTCTTGGTATACAATTATCAAAAAAAACACAATTACATCAAAGTAATAACATATTTGGCGTACAAAGCAAAAAGAGAACAAAATGTGTACACTTTGTAGCATAATTATACTGAAAAGTTTTAACATCATAATTAATCTCAAAAATTATAATTAAATTACATGATATGCGTCAACAGGTACTTTTTTATAAAAGGTACTTTTATATAAAAGGCACTTTTTTATGAAAGTACTTTTTGAAAAAGGTACATTTTTACAAAAGTTATTTTTCATAAAATGTTCTTTTTTATAAAAGGGACTTTTCTAGGTACATTTTTAAAAAAAAAGTTAATTTTTTAAGACAAGGTGACTTTTTATAAGAGATGCTTTTTAATAAAGGTACTTCTTTATAAAACCACTTTTTAAGAGGTACTTTTTAAACAAAGATCCTTTCTTAGAAAAGGTTTTTTTTTTTTTAGAAAAAGTTCCTTTTTTAGAAATTATATTTTTTAAGTAAATGTCCTTATTAAGAAACAATAGCTTTTGAGGGAAAGTTAAAAAAATTCTTCAGCACTTTTCAAATTTCCTCGTAAACTAAACATTCAAATCCATGAAAAGAGAATTGGAATTTTTTTCTAATCTTTTTTTCCTTCCGATAGATCTAATGATTACATTGATTAAAATATATGGCCCCACACAGTTTATGCTGTACGGTATTCTGTTTCCTTGAAATTAATCAAATAAACGCTACATAATACGTGATGTCAGTACGTATAGGCTTGCGGTTTTAATGAATGCTCTATGGTGTTCGACCTATTCTATGTATTCTAAAAATAAATTAATTACTGCCCCATATTTTAATTGGAATTTAAGTACCAATTTTTTAGGAATTAGGAAAAGTTAATAATAGTTATAGCATTTATTAAATGATTATATTTCTTTTCGAAATATCAATGAACCGATCTGCCTGAAATTTTTAGAGAGTCTTACTATGTATCTCGAAGGAACTATAGGCTATAAATATTGTTGATATTTGCAGTGGGCGGTGCCAATTCAAATCGAGTTTTTAATACCACATATAACGAGTACTATGAGAGGAGAGCTTTGTGCGAGGTCACCTATTATTAATGTTAGAAACCATGCCGTATAAGTGGGCGTGGCACCTCACATACAAATTATTTATTCAATACCATATATCTCGAGCACTATGATAGAGACAACTTTGCAAATTTGTCTAAGGTCATCTATTTTTAATGTGAGTAGTCGGTTACTGCGAGAGCCCATAAGTTATTCATGTGAAAAGTTGAACTAAAAGAAGTGTTAAAGAAATATACAATATCATATAACTGGAGTACTATAAAATGGAAAGCCTTGGCAATTTATACGATTCCACCAGATTTAAAAATTGGCCTCCTATAGAGAAAATATGAAGTCCTATGAAAGCGACAGTCTCGAAACTTTTCACAAGTACATTAATTACCAATTCAAAAATCTCCATAATCAAAAATCGCCAAAAACCAAAAATCAGGGGAATAAAATTGCCAAAAACAAAAATTTTAAAAACCAAATTTAGCAAAATCAAAAATCGAAAAATTCAAAAATTGGTAAATACACGTTTTTCTCATGGGCAACTATATGTAGCTTGCTCCAGAATAGCAACGCCGGAAAATTTTAAAAATTTTGCACCGATTGAAAAACAAAAAAACATTATTATTATTATTATTATTATTATTATTATTATTATTATTATTATTATTATTATTATTATTATTTTTATTATTATTATTATAATTATTATTATTGTTATTATTATTATTATTATTATTATTATTATTATTATTATTATTATTATTATTATTATTATTATTATTATTATTATTATTATTATTATTATTATTATTATTATTATTATTATTATTATTATTATTATTATTATTATTATTATTATTATTATTATTATTATTATTATTATTATTATTATTATTATTATTATTATTATTATTATTATTATTATTATTATTATTATTATTATTATTATTATTATTATTATTATTATTATTATTATTATTATTATTATTATTATTATTATTATTATTATTATTATTATTATTATTATTATTATTATTATTATTATTATTATTATTATTATTATTATTATTATTATTATTATTATTATTATTATTATTATTATTATTATTATTATTATTATTATTATTATTATTATTATTATTATTATTATTATTATTATTATTATTATTATTATTATTATTATTATTATTATTATTATTATTATTATTATTATTATTATTATTATTATTATTATTATTATTATTATTATTATTATTATTATTATTATTATTATTATTATTATTATTATTATTATTATTATTATTATTATTATTATTATTATTATTATTATTATTATTATTATTATTATTATTATTATTATTATTATTATTATTATTATTATTATTATTATTATTATTATTATTATTATTATTATTATTATTATTATTATTATTATTATTATTATTATTATTATTATTATTATTATTATTATTATTATTATTATTATTATTATTATTATTATTATTATTATTATTATTATTATTATTATTATTATTATTATTATTATTATTATTATTATTATTATTATTATTATTATTATTATTATTATTATTATTATTATTATTATTATTATTATTATTATTATTATTATTATTATTATTATTATTATTATTATTATTATTATTATTATTATTATTATTATTATTATTATTATTATTATTATTATTATTATTATTATTATTATTATTATTATTATTATTATTATTATTATTATTATTATTATTATTATTATTATTATTATTATTATTATTATTATTATTATTATTATTATTATTATTATTATTATTATTATTATTATTATTATTATTATTATTATTATTATTATTATTATTATTATTATTATTATTATTATTATTATTATTATTATTATTATTATTATTATTATTATTATTATTATTATTATTATTATTATTATTATTATTATTATTATTATTATTATTATTATTATTATTATTATTATTATTATTATTATTATTATTATTATTATTATTATTATTATTATTATTATTATTATTATTATTATTATTATTATTATTATTATTATTATTATTATTATTATTATTATTATTATTATTATTATTATTATTATTATTATTATTATTATTATTATTATTATTATTATTATTATTATTATTATTATTATTATTATTATTATTATTATTATTATTATTATTATTATTATTATTATTATTATTATTATTATTATTATTATTATTATTATTATTATTATTATTATTATTATTATTATTATTATTATTATTATTATTATTATTATTATTATTATTATTATTATTATTATTATTATTATTATTATTATTATTATTATTATTATTATTATTATTATTATTATTATTATTATTATTATTATTATTATTATTATTATTATTATTATTATTATTATTATTATTATTATTATTATTATTATTATTATTATTATTATTATTATTATTATTATTATTATTATTATTATTATTATTATTATTATTATTATTATTATTATTATTATTATTATTATTATTATTATTATTATTATTATTATTATTATTATTATTATTATTATTATTATTATTATTATTATTATTATTATTATTATTATTATTATTATTATTATTATTATTATTATTATTATTATTATTATTATTATTATTATTATTACTATGATTATTATTATTATTATTATTATTATTATTATTATTATTATTATTATTATTATTATTATTATTATTATTATTATTATTATTATTATTATTATTATTATTATTATTATTATTATTATTATTATTATTATTATTATTATTATTATTATTATTATTATTATTATTATTATTATTATTATTATTATTATTATTATTATTATTATTATTATTATTATTATTATTATTATTATTATTATTATTATTATTATTATTATTATTATTATTATTATTATTATTATTACTATTATTATTATTATTATTATTATTATTATTATTATTATTATTATTATTATTATTATTATTATTATTATTATTATTATTACTATTATTATTATTATTATTATTATTATTATTATTATTATTATTATTATTATTATTATTATTATTATTATTATTATTAGTATTATTATTATTATTATTATTACTATTATTATTATTATTATTATTATTATTATTATTATTATTATTATTATTATTTTTTTTTTTTTTTTTGTAATTTTTAATTTTTAATTTTTGATTTTAAATTTTTAATTTTAATTTTAATTTTTAATTTTTAATTTTTAATTTTTAATTTTTAATTTTTAATTTTTAATTTTTAATTTTTAATTTTTAATTTTTAATTTTTAATTTTTAATTTTTAATTTTTAATTTTTAATTTTTAATTTTTAATTTTTAATTTTTAATTTTTAATTTTTAATTTTTAATTTTTAATTTTTAATTTTTAATTTTTAATTTTTAATTTTTAATTTTTAATTTTTAATTTTTAATTTTTAATTTTTAATTTTTAATTTTTAATTTTTAATTTTTAATTTTTAATTTTTAATTTTTAATTTTTAATTTTTAATTTTTAATTTTTAATTTTTATTTTTTAATTTTTAATTTTTAGTTTTTATTTTTAATTTTTAGTTTTTAATTTTTAATTTTTAATTTTTAATTTTTAATTTTTAATTTTTAATTTTTAATTTTTAATTTTTAATTTTTAATTTTTAATTTTTAATTTTTAATTTTTAATTTTTAATTTTTAATTTTTAATTTTTAATGTTCCATTTTTCATTTTCCATTTTTCTTTTTTAGTTTTTAATTTTTAATATTTAATTTTTGTTTTTAATTTCTATTAATTTTTAATTGGTAAGGCCATTGTGACACGTGCAGTATTAATATACACACAACTGTAATGACTTCAACAATACGAAGAATTACAACGTATACAACATATCTTAAGAAGAGCAACAAAAACACTGAAAAATTTTATTTTTTCAAGAGTTTTTTCAAAATTTCATTCATAACTCGTGACCCCTTTGACCTATTTTGACGATTTTAAATAGCAACTTCTTTGGGATGTTAGTAAACGATTTTATATAAAAACGAACGGTCTTGCTTAAATATTGACGGCGTGATCGTGATTTCCACAGACAGGCAGACAGACGGACAGACTTTCATCGCTAAATCAACTTCCCTTGTTATATTGATCAAGAAAATATATGGTTTTGGGGTCTCCAGAATTTATTTCGATGCGTTACAAACGGAATGACAAACCTATATATACCGTCTGCCACTAATGTGTGGAGGGTATAAAAAGTATCGCATCCCTGATATTTTAGCTGTCACACCGTGTTATAAGCAGAGTACTATGTATGTATTTAAAAAATAGTATTTTTATTTAGAAACGTACTTTTTATTTGCAAATGTACTTTTTGGCAAAAGATGCATTTTTGATGCAAGGTACTTTTTAAAAAAAAAATTTTTTTTATTTAGAAACTTGCTGTTTATTGAAATAGATAACTTTTAGAACGGGCCCACCTTAAAGAGTTTACTGTTTAAAAAGGATTTTTTAATTCATATTTTAAAATATTTATACTCTTAAAGTAACTTTTGTCACTTTAAATTTTTTAATCCATATGATTAATATAAGTTTATATAGAATAATATTATGTAAAGTTTGTAAACAGTTATCGCAGACCTTTAGTAATATTAACTATTATTGCAAATCCATAATCAATTTTATAAACAAATGGGCTAAAGTTTTTGTTTTATTAATAAGTAAAAACATTTGATCTTAAGCTTGATTAATTTCTAACTCAACCATTAATTTACAAGCAATTTTTGCTTTAATTATTTCCTGCATATAAAGTGATTAAAAATCGATCAAATATTTGCAAACAAAAAAAAAAAAAAAAACAATATCCTCATCAGTTAACACATCTAAACATTTAATTAAAACAAAAACGATTGTGCTTAGCTGTTAACAGGTGGTAATGATTTGTTTATAAAGCGCACAACAAATAAACACTATATAAAAATTTTACACAATTTATAGATACTTGCTAGGCCACAAGAAGAAGACGAAGAGAAAACAACACAAATCATTCACACATATTAAATGAAAAACATGGAAAAACATAAATACGAATTAACAAACCAACAACTGTTAAAGTATTTCGAACAAGATGTGTATGAAATATTAAACGAAAATGATGATGCATCTTTTGAATGTTATTAAAAATGAACATTATTATGATAATGATGATGATGTTAATAATTATAAAGATTTCCTTAGTCGAAAATATTTACAAATAGTTTTTGGTTTTACAGGAATGTATTCTAGATAGTGGCTAGGGCAAAGAATTTCATGCACCTAAAAATCGAAAATATGAGCTTATAATATGCTACAAAAAGGGGAAATTATGCAGTTAAAATTAAAAATATATATGGGGGGTTTCATGTCAAGTGCACCAACTTTTGAAACCGATGTCTTCCGATCAGGATTAAATTTGCACCAAGGTTAGACCTATTGGTTAGTAGATTAAACACAATTTTTCAACAAGATCGGTCAAAATCTCTCTGAGTTAGAGGGGGATCAAAATTTGACATTTTGGCCAAACAGGTGTTTTTTCTCATCCATGTAACTTATTACCTATTGTTCTTAGAAAATTTTCTCCCAAATAGTTTAGATAGCTATTTCTTCAATATTTCGGAAAAAAATACTTAAAAAAAAATTTTTTTTTTAGATTTCTTTTTGCAAAATCAAAGCATTTTTTGCCTTCTTTTTCAAAAAGGGCATTTTTTGTTTTTTTTTTTTTTCATAAGAAAGCTTAGGATTTTTCCTTTAAGAGCTTTTTGGTCGCTTTGTGGGATGGGAGTGGGATATCTATCAAAATAAATGTTTTGTAACTCAAGACAACGGTTTTTCAATTTTTCTCAAATGCACTATTTTGAATTTTTTTCTATTTGTGTGTAAAACCTTACAAACTAGAACTAGAAACTATACAAATTAGAAACTAGAAAAATTAACCTTTCCGAAGGTATGTAACATACCTTCATAACATAACAGAAGAAAATGGTTCTATGTAACCTGAAAGAGTTATTTGCAACAATTCAATCTGAACACGAGGATGTCAAAATTGGCTTCACAAAATTTACCCAAATGAGGCCAAAACATTGCGTTTAGCAGGAAGCAGCGGAACTCATACAGTATGCGTTTGCATTTACCATGAAAATGTTAAACTGATATTGAAGGAAATTAACTTAAAGTATTAAACAGATGATTCGGCAGAAGAATTACACGATTACTGCGATTGCCTTAAATTGACTATGTGTCCTAATGCAACAACTTCTTGCCACTTAGGTGAATGTACCAATTGCCCGAAAACCACATTCATCAAAGAAAATTTAATCAACTCTTTAGATCGAGAATATATAGAGGAGGTCAAATTTGATTCTTGGATTCAGACTGACAGATGCACATTGAAAACAATCATTTTAAATGTGGATGATTTTGTGGAAGAAATGTGTACAGGATTGCTAAACTTGAGAACCCATGACTTTTTAGTCAAAGAGCAATGGTCATTCTTCAAGGATTTGAAGATACATTTGAAGTCTGGTGAATTCGTTATTTCATATGATTTCGCAGAAAACTATAAATATGTTCTTCAGGATGCCATACAAGCATTCTACTTCAATAACGACCAAGCAACTATATTCACAGTAGTTATTTACTACATGAAAGATGAAAAACTGGAACACAGAAGTATGGCAATCATATCCGAGATTTAAAACATGATACCGTTGCAGTTTATGAGTACCAGAAGATAATACTCAAATATCTCAAATCTAAATTTACAGTAAAGAAGGTATACTACGTTTCGGACGGAGCTCGTCAACATTTTAAAAACAAAAGTAGCTTCGCAAATCTTATGGCCCATGAAAAAGATTTTGGAATGCCAGCTGAGGGGCATTTACATCCTACTGCTCATGGTAAAGGAGCATGTGATGGTATTGGAGATAACCTTATAAGAAATGCAGCGAATTATAGCCTCCAGTGATCTCATCACGATCGCATCTTAGATGCGACTGCTTTATTCCATTGGGCAAAGAATTATTGTAAATAAACTAAAATAGTTTTTAGCAGCAAAGAGGATCATCAGGAAACATTGAAAACACTGAAGAGCAGATTCGATGCTGCGGTAACAATCGATGGCACCGCTCAATACCATGCTTTTATACCGCTTGTCGACGGAAGACTCAAGTTGAAAAAGTTTTCTGCCTCTATTCACTGCGATTTCTTTCCAAAGCCAACAAATAAACCAGCAGCGAAATCAACAGCAGAACCTAGTAACGCCAAGAAAGGGTTGACAAAAAAAAAAACGCAGTAAATAAAGGCGACAAAAAAGCTGGATGAAAGACTGGGTATTTAAAAATTTACAAGACTTAAATACTTTATCAGCTAAAATAAATTAAGTATAAAAATAGTTATGATATAAATGGATCTAATCCAATTAAGATTAAATTTTATTAAATTATTTATCTTTTTATTTTTAATATTATTATTATTATATATTGATTTAATTATTATTACAAATAAATATAAATTAATAATTTTTCAACATTTCTATAGAAAAAAAGTAATTTTTTTCCAGAGGTTAACATATTCTGGGTATTACAGTATCGAGGGTATGAAATTTTAGTTAGGTATGTTACATACCTTCGGAAAGGTTAATTTGTCTAGTTTCTCAGTATAAGTTTTATTTGTAAGGTTTTTCACAAAAATAGGAAAAAAAATTCAAAATAGTGCATTTGTGAAAAATTGCTGCACTTGATATGAAACCCCCCATATACATATATTTTTTTTTCTCATGCATTTATTTATTGGATCTTCACATAGTTAACTAACAATAATTATTCAAATCTTAGAACTAATAATTAACTTATTAAATCCGGCCAGTGCCAGAAATAATTTAATATTTCTACATAAATTCGAAATAAATAAATATTCATTGGCTTAGATAACCCCAAACATTTATTATAAGATCTGTAGTCTCTCTCCTTCTAAGGCGTTTGTGGATGCGATTGTTGCGTGCTAACAGATTCGGATGAGTTTCTATTTTTTTGAAGCAGCTTAAACATAATTTCGACTTTAACTACGTTAAATTCTCTATGCAATTGTGAGTTTTTCACACACCATGGGACGCGGGTAATCAACTTTAGGATCTTATTTAGGCATTTTTGTATTTTCTCTATATTAGAAGCTGAAGCGGTTCCACATAACTGTATAGCACCAAATGGGTTTCATGATTGAATTATATATCAATAACTTGCAATCAAGACTTCGCTTTGAATTTCTGCCAAGTAGCCACGCAAGTTGAACTAATTTTAATTTTATTTGCGTTAATTTTGATTCTATGTGTTTGTTCCAAGTAAGGCAGCGGTCAAGATGAAGTCCCAAAAATTTTACATCAGAATGATGCGGTATTTGCTGATTAGGATTTGAGGGCATGTTTCTCTTCTGAGCGTAAAAGTAACGTGGATACTTTTTTGTTCATTTGTTCTTATTTTCCACCTGTGTAACCAGTACTCGAATTGAAATACTTGTCGTTGTAAAAGTGTAGATGCTGTTGAGGGGTCCTCATGAATACTCAAAATTGCCGTGTCATCTGCAAAGGTTGAAGTAATCGTGTTTTCATTAGTTGGCATGTCCGCTGTATAAAGTATGTATAGCAGCGGACCCAGAATACTGCCCTGTGGAACACCAGCTTTTATATCCTGAGAGGAGCTTGTAAAGTTGCTTTCCTTAATTGAGAATTTCCTATTAATTAAATGGCCTTCCATTAGTATATGAACGTTTAGGGCAGTATCGTTTTAATTTTATAGAGTAGACCCTCGTGCCAAACCTTATCGAAAGCTTGAGAAACGTCAATAAAGAGAGCAGAGCAGTACTTTTTTCCTTCAAAGGCTTTTCTTATAGCGCTTACTAACCTATGGACTTGCTCAATGGTGCTGTGTCTTCGCCTAAATCAGAATTAATGTGCTGGCATGACGTTATTTTGACCTACAGCTACAGTAGTATTACTAGTATTTTCTCGAACACTTTTGACAGATTTGACAATAAACTGATTGGCCTGTACGAATCGACCTTTGTGTGATCTTTACCTGGCTTTGGTACCATGGTAACGAGCGAAACCTTCCATTGTTAGGGATTATATTCAAGGCGTAATATAGCGTTAATATATAAAAAGAATTATTCTCAATGCTATTCTGGGTAACTACAAAAGCATTTTATTAGTGAACCCATCGATGCGCGAAGCTTTCTTAGGGCGAAGATAGGAAATGGCCTTTTCAACCTCTCTAATCTCAAATCGAAGTGACACTGCATTGTGCTGGTTTATTACTGGTGGTAACTCATTTATTGAACTAGTAGTTATATTCGGAGTAAAAACTTTTTTCAAATGTTCTACAAAAAGATTACCTTTTTCTGTATCATTTCTAGCCCAGCCTCCATTTCGCATTCTTAATAGTGGTTTACGTACAACGGGTCTTTTAAGATTTTTTGTAGCTCGCCATAACGAGTAATCAGTTCTTGAAGACGGATCTAATTTTTCAAGATATCTGTTTAATATATCATGTCTCTGGGTTTCAAGCAAATTTCTTAAATTTGATGTACATGCTTTCAATTGTTGCTTAAGTTGAAGAGATCTGTACTGTTGCCACTCTCTTCGAATTCTTCTTTTTTCATTTAATAGCCGACATCTACCGAACAAGTTCTATACTGCTCTCTGTGTCGGGTGGGTTTCGCAGTAAGTTGAGAAGATATTTTGAGGTTTTGTTCAAAGTTAACAATAGCCAGGTCAATATCATATGGTGTTCTTAGTGGTAACCTATCTGTACAATGGGTACTGAGAAACTTTCTATACTTTAACCAATCTATAATACTTGTTGGCGCTAAATTAAATTAAAAATATATGCATTTAAAAAATTTTTGTTTTGTAATAATTAATTTTATCGACATGACAAACAAACATAAAAATAGAATTCTGTCTTATGTACATACAATAAAAACAATGCTTTTTAAACAGGTACTATACAAACATGTAGAAACTAAGCATAGATTTTTATATGTATAAATTAATTATACCCTATACCACTATGTGGTTTGGGTATAATGACTTTGTGCTGCTGTTTGTAACAACCAAAAATATTTGACCTAGACCCATCTTTAATTATACCGATCGAATCAGAATAACTTTCTGAGTTGATTTAACAATGTCCGTCCGTCCGTCCGTCCGTCCGTCTGTGTGTCCATGTAAAGCTTGTAATCAAACTGCAGGTCGCAATTATGAATATATTTTGATGAAATTTGGTATATAAGCTTTTATCGGCCATTGGATGAACGCTGTTGAAATTGGTGAGAATCGGTCCATGTTCAGACCTAGCCCCCATACAAATTACCCATATGAAATCGACATAAATTGCCATAAGATCCAAATTGTCATATAGATCTTACTCAAATTGGGTTTGTATGCGTTCATTACATCCACTAATGAGTAGTCAAAAATGATCCCTTTGACCCCATATAAAGCTGCTTCCCGATCTTCACTTAAATCTATTAAAAAATATTGCACTGATTCTTCTCAAATTTTGTTTGTATATATTTTTGCAAAATACAAGAGACTTTACCAAACATGATCAGGATCGGTCCATTTTTGGACCTAGTCCCTTTATAGATATAGCATCCGATATGAACTTTTTCATATCTGCAGCCAAAAAAATTAATAAAAATCCCACTCAAATTTGGTTTTTTCAATGTCCAGTTAGTTGGGCCTAAGAGATAGGGTTTCTAAACGCATGGTATAGGGTATCGTATAGTTGGTCTAGACCGACTATAATTTTCTTACTTGTTTTTTTTTAAATTATTGAAAGTAAATTTATTTCTATTCGAACGCAGAGAGTTTTTGTACACTGAAAATGACCTCTCAACGTCCACTGAGGTAATGTGGGCATACTTAAAAGATGAGAATTCATTTGGAGAATATTGAATTTCAAAATTGTTTTCCTCAATAGAATCTAAATGAAAAACGCTAGGAATTCCTTTAAATTCTTAAAATCCTTCATGTTTTCCAATACCGTTTTCAGTTTGGTTTTAATGTGTTCAGCTTCAACATCATTTATTCTACAAACGGCATCATTCACTAATTTAATTTGTGCAGTCAGTTATATAAATCCCTGTAACTTGGTTATATTCACTTATAAAAGCATAATTTGAAAATTAAAATGATAATTGTCATTTAATGTGAATTGAATTTAATAGCTCTATCTTTTTATACCCTATACCACTATGTGGTTTGGGTATAATGACTTTGTGCTGCTGTTTGTAACAACCAAAAATATTTGACCTAGACCCATCTTTAATTATACCGATCGAATCAGAATCACTTTCTGAGTTGATTTAACAATGTCCGTCCGTCCGTCCGTCCGTCCGTCTGTGTGTCCATGTAAACCTTGTAATCAAACTGCAGGTCGCAAATATGAATATTACCGGCCATGGGATGAACGCTATTGAAATTGGTGAGAATCGGTCCATGTTCAGACCTAGCCCCCATACAAATTACCCCTATGAAATCGACATAAATTGTTATAAGATCCAAATTGTCATATAGATCTTACTCAAATTGGGTGTATATGCGTTCATTACATCCATTAATGAGTAGTCCAAAAATGATCCCTTTGGCCCCATATAGAACTGCTTCCCGATTTTCACTTAAATCTATTAAAAAACAAAAATATTGCACTGATTCTTCTCAAATTTTGTTTGTATATATTTTTGCAAAATACAAGAGACTTTACCAAACATGATCAGGATTGGTCCACTTTTGGACCTAGTCCCCATATAGATATAGCATCCGATATGAACTTTTTCATATCTGCAGCCAAAAAAATTAATAAAAATCCCACTCAAATTTGGTTTTTGCTTATTTTCTATGTCCAGTTAGTTGGGCCTAAGAGATAGGGTTTCTAAACGCATGGTATAGGGTATCCTATAGTCGGTCTAGACCGACTATAATTTTCTTACTTGTTTTTTTTTTTTTTTTTGATTGGTGCTGCATCGGATTCATCTAATTCGTCAATAAAATATTTTAATTGGTCAAGATTTTGTTTATAATACTTTACAGCATTTATTCAGGTTATCCATCTGAGGACATTTTTCTTCAAATATTGCTACAGTTGATGGCGCTATAGAAATATTTTTTTCCCATTCGAAATCAATAAATTCATATCTACAAACTGATTTCTTATATCCTCAGCCATACGATGCAAGACATGTGCTAAATAGGCAACATGTAGCAGCTTTGGATAGAATATCTTGAGTGCATTTGAAGATTTTACCATATAAGGTGCTGCATCAGCCAAAAATAAAAGAATTTGAGTTTTATTGAAATCCGGTCCCAAGAGATTTAATGAATCATTAAAAGTTTGAGCAAGTGTTGATAAAGCAATCAACAATTTCTTTTTCTTGCTCAACCACGGTGAGTAAAAATATTTTTTCTTTATCCAACACACCAACAATTACGTTTTGAACATAATGTCCATTGACAATCGTACACCTTATCCACATATTTTTTCGTAGTATATACTCACTAGGAATTGCCGCATTTGTGTAAGAAATTTTGTTTAAGAACTTTTTTTTAGTGATCGTTATTAAGATAATTTATATAAAGAAATATCAGCAGAAACACCCGCACTCGATAGTAAGGCCTGAAAATATTTTTCAGCAGAACTCTCACCAATTCCTAAAGTTTTCTTGTTCTCACGTACTGATCTTCTAAGAACTTCCTATCAAAATTTGCTTTACCATCAGTTTTAAAAACATCGTATTCATTTACGTATTTTTGCAAATTTTCTGCCAATATCGGTTTGGGATTTGGCAGATTTCCTTCAAATTATCGTCCAGGAATTGCAAGACGAAGAAAGGTACCAATTGAGTTGTGTTGGGTTACTTGGAGTTGTAGCACATTTTTAAAATGATAAAAGCTTGCTGTGATATGTTCACTTTTTATTTAAGTTCGCATATGATATGAATAACTAATAAAAACAGAATCAGAGTTGTATTTTTAACAAAGCTTGTAAGGAATTCGTTCTTAAATTCCATTTTTTATTAATCAAAAAATAAAGGAAAAAAGTTTATAAAAAATACATATAAAAGATGCAATAAATCAAAATGTTGATATAGATATGCAAAAACATGCATTTAAAGTAAAATATGCAATAACATGCAACTACAAATCGATGGCATTTAATTACAAATTTATTGATTCGGATAGGTATTTAGTCCATAACCAATATAAAAAAACATGTATTTGCATGGAATTCCTTGCCCTAATAATGGCATTACAAGGGATACTGCATTGAACGGATATTTTTATAATTTATTAAAAAAATTGTTTTAGGAAAAGTACATGACCTCAAACTAGAGCAAATGTTGAACTTAGTGACATATGCGGGAATAATATAGAATATGCAGTACATACATACTCAAATATATTGTTATGCAAAAGAGCTAAACATATTTTTTTATTACTAACTGATCCATTGGGCTGTGAAAATTATTTAAAATACCTCCACAAGAGAAACTATCTAAACAATCTAATTTCATTTCTATATATACCTCCACCTTCGCCCAATTGATGGCTGCCTTTTGATAATATAAAATAAACAACACTTTTGAAAACCAGGTACTTTAATTTCAGCTAAATGTTGCTGCGGGCTACGGACATTAAAAATATCTGTGTGAATGTATTGAAATAATTTTTCATTTACCATATAAATGCTATATTTGCCATTTTGATAAATCATTTCAGACTTCTTCTACGACAATGACTTGGAAATCATTAAAAAAAAGTGTTTAAAAAATAATGCTTTATAAATTCATAGTTTAAATTTTGGCCTATTCAGGATTTCACATATCCCATATGAACATTTAGTCCTTGGCGTTACCCAGTGAAATAAACGGTACAACAATTTCATGGTTTCAATGACTGTTTTAGTAGACATTTTATTTATAAATTAAATTATTCTTGAATTTTTATTTTAGACAAAATTTTGGTTTAAAGAGAGTGGCGCGCGAATCTTGCTACAAAAACAAAACGATATAATTTTTTCCGGGTGATTACTCGACTTATCTTTTTTATTTGGCTGGTTACTATTTAGATTTAATAAATTGCATGCTTGGAATACCGAAAAGAGGATTTGGGTAGTGCAGCGGTACTAAGGTTTGCAGTCCTTCAATTCCGTCCAGAGGGAATTTAGGCGGGAGTTAGGCGACACTCCTCCGAGTAGATGGACCACCATGAGGCTGGTGAATATGTTTGCCGAATTTAGAAGCATCACACGAAGACAACAGAATCGAGAACCCTATGTTGGGGTCCAAGGCACAATCGTGGCTGTAGCATCGTCGGTTCAGGCATATCGAAGCGTTTCAACTCGAAACTGATCTAACCCATAAAAACAAAGTTTTTATTAAAACTCTTTCCTTCCTTATGCATATGAGTTTTGAATCTCTCCGTGACTGTGTGTGACTTTGCGTGTTTATCTTAAAATTAATCTTTAGCCACAACAAGTCTATGGACAAAGTTTCAGGTCGATCAGATGATGGGAAGTGAGGTTTTAATCTCTCCATGACTGTGCGTGACTATGCGTGACTGTGTGTGACTCTGTCAAAGTTAATTTTTCTTTGCAGTAAGTAGATCGACCAAGTTTCAGATTTCTTGGATGAGGAGAAATCCGTTTTAAATCTCTCCGTAACTGTGCGTGACTAAGTCAAAGTTAATCTTTTTTCACAGCAAGTCTATGGACCAAGTTTCAGATCGATCGGATGAGCGGAAATGACATTAGATCACTACGTGACTGCGCGTGTCTATGCGTGAATGTGCATGTAGTCAAAATTAATCTGTATTCACAAGAAGACTATGGGCCAAGTTTCAGATCAATTGGATAAAGGGGAATGGGGTCGACCCACGACAGACAGACAGAGAGTACGAGTTAAAAGAAAGAGTTTAAAATCAAATTTATTTGAATTTCTTATTGTAGCGCAATTGGTGTCTCACCCCCTGTGATGATTTACTGATATTTTGCTGACTTATGTCGCACAAAAAATTTAAATTTCTCAACTTAATTTCCATTTTACGATTTTGCGTTCTCTTGATTTTGCGTTTTCGCGATTTTGCTGTTTATACTTTGCCTTTTTTTTAAATTTTGTATCGTTATGTTTTTTTGGAGATTTTGTGATTTGCGGTTTTGCGTTTTTATGATTTTGCTTATATTAAAAGCAATTAAATTTCCGTTCATTTAAAAAGATTGTTTTTTTTTTTTTTTTTGGATACACCAACAGTTTTACACATTCAGCGAATCAGTGCTTAGCGTAATTTTTATTGTCATCCATTTACATAAATAATTTAAAGAAGATCGATGAACGATATAGTAAACACCATAGGCTCAACTAACTAGACATAGAAAATAATCATAAACTAAATTTGAGTGGCATTTTTATTAATATTTTTTGTCTTCGGATATGAAAAAGTTCATATCGGATGATATACTTATTTTTTACAGAAACATGTACGAGCCACATTTGATGAATTTCATGTAAAAATCGAGATGCATTGAACCCGACCCCCTCAGATATCGATGAAATTTTGTTCATAGCTAAATTTGATCAATACAAACAAACCCTCATTTTTAGAAATGACTGTTTTGCGATTTTTTGGGCGTGGCACAGTGGGAAAGTTTTCGAAAAAACGCGAAAATGGTCGATAAGTGCTCCATTTAAAATGCAATAACTCAGAATCGGCTGAACCGATTTCCATGACCTTGGTATCATTAAAAAGATATTTTAACAGGCTTTATGACACGTTTGAAAAAAGAAAAATACACTGTAAAAAATTTTATAACAAAAAGAAAATTTTAAATAACGAAAAAACCAAAAAGATCAAGGGTTTTTTTACAGTGTATTATTTTTTTAGAAAGGTTTATCCTTCACCTATACCATATCCAAAAAGTAAAATGGGTTCTCTTTTAGTTTTTTTTATATAATTTTTTAAGTAGTGTCACTTCTAGTAATACGTACCGAAAGTTTTTGAAATAATTCGAATAAAAGCGAAAATATCAGGTCACATTCTTACACATTTACAAAATAGTTCAACAATTCTAACATTTTTTAAATGTTTACAAATAAAAAACCATCAACAATTGTTTATATTATTTGCCAAGTTTTTATTAATTTGTGTTTTATTTTATTTACATTTTTTTTAAGTTAATTATTTGTAAGAAATTTTGCGCTGCTCAAATTTGGTACAGTCAGAATATCTGCGCACATGTACAAAAGTCTCATTTATTGGAATGAATGAATGAAAGCCTTGAGTTCCTGTTATAGTTTGAGCTTCTTTATATCTTGAAAATAGCTTTTCTTTAACGTTTTGTATTCGTCAGCATCTGCGTAAGCAACTTGTATGGTGGTCTTATATGTTTCTGATGCCCAGTGATAGAGTTGCCTCGTTGTCTGGATTTCAGTTTTATTTGAAATACTATAATTTCGAGCACCTCTCTTCAATGTTCCTCCGATTCCATCACATGCAGATTTTCCATGACTGGTAGCATAAAAGTGCCATTCAGCCTCAATACCAAAATCAGATTTGTGATGGCATAAATTAATGAAGTTATATTTATTTTTATATTGTGCTCCTGCACCATCTGATACGTAAATGATTTTATTAATATTGTTGGTTATATTGTTGGTTATATTGAGTAAAATCGACTAATGCACTCCTATTTATACTGTGTATTGTTCACTAGTTTACTAACAGATACTTATAAATGGGTGCATATTTTTTTACAGTGGCTATATACCTGTTTTACCATGTGTGAGTTTTAAATTTTCCGAATAACGACCACCCTTAAATGTGGGTTGAATTTCTGTAAAAAAAGTCATACAGGTAGCCAACTGAAAAACCCAAATAATTAAAAATTACTTTGCTTACGCAATCATAAAAATTAAATAACCCTTTGTTTATTCCGTTTTGTTAATTCTGAGAATCATAAAAAATATGATCGAGGGTTTTTCCGAAGAATGTTGTGCATATGTAGAGCAAATTTTTGAAATTCATACCTTTACTCAATTGCGAATAAAAGCGAATTGAGTTGGCAAATCATGTGTTGTACTCTGTTATTTTACCTGTAAATATAAAATATAAGGGCAATTACTAGAAGTGACACTACTTAAAAAATTATATAAAAAAAACTAAAAAAGAACCCATTTTACTTTTTGGATATGGTATAGGTGAAGGATAAACCTTTCTAAAAAAATAATACACTGTAAAAAAACCCTTGATCTTTTTGGTTTTTTCGTTATTTAAAATTTTCTTTTTGTTATAAAATTTTTTACAGTGTATTTTTTTTTCAAACGTGTCATAAAGCCTGTTAAAATATCTTTTTAATGATACCAAGATCATGGAAATCGGTTCAGCCGATTCTGAGTTATTGCATTTTAAATGGAGCACTTTTCGACCATTTTCGCGTTTTTTCGAAAACTTTCCCACTGTGCCACGCCCAAAAAATCGCAAAACAGTCATTTCTAAAAATGAGGGTTTGTTTGTATTGATCAAATTTAGCTATGAACAAAATTTCATCGATATCTGAGGTGGTCGGGTTCAAAATTTCAGTTTAAATGAAATTCATCATTTGGGAAGTCGTGTTTAAAATATAACTGAACTCGAACCTGTTTATTGTACATGTTGTGTTTTTTCTTACTACACGAGCCACAACACGACTTAAAATATAACTGAACTCGAACCTGTTTATTTTACATGTTCTGTGTTTTTTTTCACTACACGTACCAGAACATCAACTTCAAATAAAGCAACACTCAAAAATGTGTGCTTTATGTGTGATTGAAAAAAAAAGTACGTGATAGAAAAATGTTCGTGTAAATAACGAAATATTAAAACGAACACAGTCGTGGTTGTGTTGGGCACCGAAGAAAATTTAAAAACAAACATAATTGATATGAAAATAAAAATATGTGTGTGTTAGTCTAAGTTATGTTTGTTTACATATATGTACGAGTTTTTTATTCAGTGTGTGTTTTTTTCTGAACTCTGGTTTTATTAGTACTGTAGTTAAATTTCGTTTTTAATTTACAAAGATTGTCAATTGTATTTTTGGATTTATTTCCCATTATTTTTGCTATGTACAAATAATTTCATCTGTGACAAACTGACAGCTCCTTTTGTTATTTTGCCTTTGCCATTTGCAAGTGCACTATTAACCATACTATATTCACTACGATTTCCGAAACAAGTTGTTCCTTTTGTTTCGGTGTTAAAATATGATGTATATGCTTTTGCAAATTTAAGTTATGAGCAAAAAGTACGAAATTGTAAGAGTGTCCTTTTTTTAAATTTGGAAATCATTTTGCGCATATTTTTTCAATTATATCAACAACCTTTTTCTCAAACTTTTGAAAACTTTATTAAAAATCTGGTAATTTTAGTTTTTGAATTTAGTCAACACCATCCTTAAAATTTTTTATTTATTTATAAATGCTTCTTTTGCACGATGTACACAGAACTTTTAGTAATCGTCCATATTTTAAATAGAAAACTTGCAGGGAGGAGAACTTCCTACGTATATGAAACATTGACTTTGACTTTTTAAACATACAATGCAAATTATTTCGCGATTTTCAAGATTTGATAACGCCTGATTATAATGAATCTCCCAGTTAAGCATTTTATTTTCTAAAAGATTTACAACTTATTTGTATCAAAATTCAAATAATACTAAAAAGTGAATACAGAAAATAACAGCTGGTTGTTTATTATTGCTGTTTTTCTCTTTAATTTGCTTTAGTAAGTAGTATTTCTTATTTTGTATTTCGTACGCACATTAAAATAGGATGCTGAAAGATTAAAAAAATTTGTTTCGTATGCTAGAACACAAGAGATATATATCCATCAAAAATTGGAGGCACCAGCACTTTTGCGTGGTGTGTGACCTTTTTGCTTAGATGGACCCATAAATTTTTATAGGGTTCATATCAAGGCTCTGGGCGGGGCTATCAATAAATTTGGTACAATTTTAAAATGACCAGGACCTACACAAAGAAGACTTATATTTCGGATCATTATCACGATAAATTTGTATATCATCTTATAAGAATTTTCCGGGTCAACAGGACAAAATTGTTGAACACTATACGTCAGTTCATTTTTCAAAACATCAACATAAACTTCTTTGTTCATTATTTCATCTAAAATCTAGATTTTACCAAATCTCTTGCATGATAAACAACCACATAACATAATTGACAGTTTTTCAAAATTTTCTACAAGAAAGTTTTATCATGATAGTACAGCATCACTTTCATCTCATCTTGGAAAATGGTATCCCAGTATTCTAGAGCAATTGAACTGCGTTCTATAGAAAATTTAAATCGTTTTTCAATATTTTCTACTTAGAGTGTCAGTTTTTTCTTAGCTTTTGTGATAGATTTTGGATGGTTTGATGTGAAGCACTCAGCTCATAAGCATTATTTACTTGAAAAGCAAATCCTCTTGCACTAGATTGCGGCTTATCGTAAATAGTTGTCATTATTTTGCTTTCAACATGCCGCGTTACTTTTTTTTCGTATGCCTGGTGACCCTTTTAATTCGAGTAGTCCTTCTTTTTCAGCAGCACAGGATATGATGTTGTACGCAGTCCTTATTTTAAGATAGAATATAACAGCGATTCGCTGGCTAAATTGCCTTTATAATAATTGAAATACACCAATTGAAAATATTTTGCCAACTCGTTTTCCTGGCAGTTTTTTAATTTAAATATGCGGTCACTTGTTGTACGTAGAACAATTATTTTGAATATAAATTCTATGGAACCTCTATCGAATACAATAGCATTCATGTAAAAAATCCAAATGCACTTATTTCGCGGAGAATTAACGCATTTATTGTCTTCACTCATTATGTAAACATTTTTTTTGACACCATCCATATTAAGTAAACATCGTTTTTGTTGTTGTTGTAATGTGTGTTTCTTTTTTTAATGTGTACATCTTATAGTCCTGAACAACTACAGTTGTCTTGTAAAATCGAATTTATAAAGAATTTGTTGCTGAAATAACATATTCAAAAAAAAAAATAAAATTTTCAACTTTTTTTTTTCTGTCCAAAGATTATCTTGACAAACTGTATATGTATATATACAAATTGTACTAAGCGTGACATAAAAAGGAGATATAAATATGTTATTTAACCACCCAACCGAATGAGTAATATTTAATTTAATAGCTATTTATGTTGCTCATACGCTTGTAGACAAAATAAACACACATTTTTGTTACAATTTATGTGTGTGTTTTGCTTCGTTGTATTATTTAAATGAAATAATATAATATACTGTTAGGGGGAAAACTATATTAACAATATCACAGCGGTGAACTTAAGTATAAAACATGTTCAAAGTTAGAAACTTGTCTTCCACTCTTTAACCAGTAAAGGGTATGAGAAAACATTAGTCATACTCATAAATAAATATTGTTTAAAAGTTATCAATGTCATAAATGATTATAACATTCAGAATTGTAGTACCAGTATTAGTTTTACTTCCATTAACATTATTCTCCAAATTGCGTTTTAATATGAAAAACTTCCAATAAAATTTATCAAAATATATTTTTTTTTTCAAATCGATATCAATAATTTTTTAATTATATTATATATTTTTCCTTAAAACTTTGGCTGCAATTTTCACACAAATTGTTAGTTTTCTTATCTATGTGTCATATACCATTCACTTCTCCTTCATTTAAGTCTCTTATAAATGTCACATTATTTTACATTTGATTGAATTCTACTTAATAGAGAAATATATAAATCTTTTTTTTTTATAAGTCAATGATGATTTTTGTAGTGTCAGTAGACATATTACTTTTTTTTGAGGTTTAAAACTGTCATTGAAAATTACTTTTATGCGTCTCGATTTAAAATTGAAAATCTAAATCATTTGAGGTTCATTAAGCCGTCACAGAATTTGAATTTGTTTTAGTGTCATGTGAAATATTGCACAATTCTTAATGTAACAGATTTATTTTATACAAACAAAATACTAAAACCTAATAATATTTAAATTGTATACCGAAATATTTCTAAGTCACTCTACTTCTGGAGTAACAAGTAATAATTGTATTTAGCTTCCCTTTGACCCAAATCCCATATAAAATAAATTTTTAATATAATATATATTGAGTACCATGACAGGAAGAGCTTTGCAAATTTGTGTGAGGTCAATTATTATTAATGTTAGTAGCCACGCCGATTGGGCAGCATCTACTAAGTGGACGTGGTACCTCCAATACTAAGTAATTATTCAATATCATATATCTCGAGCTTTGCAAATTTGCCTGCAGTCATCAATTATTAATGTGCAGTGGGCATGACACCGCCCATACAAAGTAAATATATATAAAAGGAAAAGCTTTGACACTTTGTAGGAGTCCATTGGATATTAATGGGAGTAGGCAGATAAAAAAATTAGCTGTGTAGGATTAGTAGTCGTGGCATCTCCTATAAAAAAAAGAAGTCATATGAAGACGACGCACTTGGAAATTAATTACCAATGGGAGTAGTCGTGGAAGATATGATTCAAAATGGTACTAAGAATGTACTCTACCTACAAAAGCTACAAAAGTAATTCAATTTCTTTCAAAGGTACTAAAGTGGTTGCATTTTCTGTAAAGCACTAAAAACTACCCTTTTGTAAATAATCTAAAAAATTACAATGTCTTCAAAAGGAACAAATGAAAAGAAATGCTCCCAAAAAGCACCCTTAACTTAGAAAGGTATTTAAAAGTACGAATTCTTGCAAAGAACCTTTTATTGAAATGATACTGAAAAGCCCTTCAGAAAAAAAAATATACTAAAAATGCACCGTGTCTCAGAAAGTAAATGATGAGCTACCCTTAATAAAAAATATATGATCGAAAAAGTACTCTATCTATATATAGTACATAAAAGTACTCTTTCTTGTCAGGCTATAAAAAAAATTATTCTACTTTGAAAAGTTTCTAAAAAAATACCGTTCTTGGAAAACTTCTAAAAAAGTACCTTTCTTCATAAGTTAAAAAATAGTACCATTTCTTCAGAAATAACAAAAATACCCTTTCTGGAAGATGTTCTTAAAAACCTCTTTTTTGGAAAGCAAAATATAAAGTACCGTTTCTTAAAAAACTAAAAAAATATCCATTTGGTGAAATACAGGAAGGTGCTATTTCTTTTAAAAGAACAAATAAGTACCCTGTTTTGAATGGTTCCAAAAAAGAACCGTTTCATGTAAAATTGTTAAAAAAGGTATCTTTCTTGAAAAGGAACTAAAAAAATATATTTCTTCAGCCCAAATATTTCTTCATTGCGGCCATATAGGTCGGATGGAGTAACAAAATAATAACCAAAAAAAAAACTCTCTCAATTTGTTTATTAAAATATTGCCATAATTGGAAAACATAGAGAATAAATTTATAATAATAAATATTCAAATTAGGGATGCCAAACGCAAAAAACCAAATGTCCCAAACATTTTAAATAAAATAATTTGTTCTCTTTATTTTCTGAAAAACTTCAAATTTTCATCCAAAAATTGTGAAAATTTATGTATAAAAAATAACATTCTCATCAAATTGCGTTTATTTATGTAACATTTTTTATATTCGCAATTCTTAAATATCATTTGACGTTTTCTAAAATTCATCGAATTTAAATTAATGTTTTCTGTAGTGTGATTCTGGAAATTTCAACGATCCGACAATCGCATAATATATCGACAGCTATTGTTGTTTGCACTAAGGATTAGTGATTCACTAAGTACATACATCTTAACGACAGTCGACAAATCTATTTTTCTATTTATTTAAATTGTAAACTAGTGGCACCTCTGTCAAAATAGCAAAAAACACAAAGAATAGAAAAAAACAAATTACTTCGTGTTTGACAAGATGATTTTATGTTTATGTTTAATATCTCTATTTTTTTACTAATATTTCTGTTTATTTATTTGAAAATGAAATAATGAATTGAATATGCTATTTAATTTTTTTATATATATAAAAATGTTTTTTAATAAAAGCAAAATATTTTCACTATTTTATGATTTTTATTTATGTATGACGACATTTCAACCTAAAAATTTAAGTTTTTATCGATAAACAACACAAAAATTGTTGTCGTTTAGATAACAACAACAGCTGAGTTTAACAATAGCGAATATCGTTTAAAAATTTAATGATAATTTTGCGATTTTCTTATTTTAAATGATTCGACTATCGTTGAAAGAAGTTACTGAATTGCGGTACTGAAATTTCTCCTGAATCTCAATATTTTTTTTAAAATATAAAAATTTTTTATATGTAAACATAGGTATTTGTTGTTTTTTTTTGTGGAATTTCAATTTGTGTTTAACGAATAAAATCTATGTATTCAAGATGCAATTGATGTCTTCTAAATTTTAAAATTATAATTTCCGACGTTTTGATATGATTTTCTGAAATTCAATTAATTGTAACTTATAATTGTAAATTTTTAATTCAAGTTTTTAGAATTGATATTTTCTTAAATTTGAATGGAAAATTTAAAAAGTGCAATTTTGTATTTATGTGAATAATAATGCTTTAGTAATTATAAACAATTTTTAAAAATTGGATGTAATCGCAATCAGATATTTTGTAGGTAAAGCAGAATAATAATTCTATATAACTATGTAGAACTATTTTGAAAGCAAAAAACTCATTGATGAACTCGGTAACTCTATTTTGTAAAGACAACAAAAAGTTAGTATGCCAAACTTATGTTCATATTTGTAAAAGAATAATGAAAAAACGTATGAAATAAAAGACCAGCACGTGTATACTCTTAACATTGTTCTGTATGATATCTAGTTGAAAATATTGACATTCATGCTAAAATAGAAATAACTATTGCAAAGCTAATTAGAACAAACAAAAATTGTGGCGCCATCTACTGTGGCATAGTCACGCTGAGCAAAATGAATGACACTCTTTTAATGCAAAAGAAATGTATTTTCCCCACAACAAAATATTGCAGAATTTTATGTAAATAAAATAATATACCGACTTATTTCTAACATGCAGTTTGCTATGGATATACATATATAATATATGTATATTATTTGTATTATTTAATATGTTTATATAAATTTATAAATAAATTTATACATAAAATTTTTTTTTTGCTATATTTACATAATTTTTTTTTTTTTTATTAACAACTAGGTATTTTAGCATTATTTGCTTTAAATGCTGGTGAATTTTTACTCCCTTTATATTAACTCGTAGTGTCTGCTTGTCGAACAAATTTTGGATCGATTTTAACCCCTTTCCCGTGACCCATTCGATTTGAAATTTTGCAGACAGGCTCATGGTAATAACAGAAATGATCTAACAAATTTTTTTAGTGATGCCAAAACAATGGAAACTTCTAAAATTTTCTAACAGAGTTAATAAAAAAATGTACAAAGGGTTAGTTTTTATTATATTATTACCACAACGACCACAAAAATAACAAGTCCAGCTATGACAACCACACAACATTTAAAATAACAGCAAGAGCAATATAGAAACATCATATTTTTAATTTTTTTTTTATTTTTTCAAAGATTTCCCTGGACGTGTTCCACCGATTTTAATGATTTTTGGAACAGAAATCTTCCCATGAATTTGGTGAATCATTCTCACTAAAAATCATCACTGTAGCTTTGCTATTGACGGCGTGATCGTGACAAGAACAACATAGAAAATTATATTTTTTGAAGACTTTTTTTAGTTTTTCATTCATATCTCGGGCCCTAATAGACCGATTTGGACGATTTGAAATTGCAAGCTTTTCAGTATGTTAGTGAATCATTTTTTATGTCAACGAGCACTCTAGCTGCCCGATTGATACCGTCATCGTGATTTCCACAGACGGACAGACGGACAAACGGACATCGCTATATCAACTCTGGTTATAAGGATCACAAACATATATATTTTATGGGGTCCAAAATTTTTTTGCTAATTATTACGAACGGAATGACAAACTTATATATACCCTCTGCACACTGGAGTGGAGGGTATAAAAAGTATCTTTCTTGAAAATGTACCAAAAACAACCTTGTCAAAAAGCACCTTATAAACCTCTTCTTCCGAAAGTAAAATATAAATGACCCTTTAATTTAAAAGTATAAAAAATACCCTTTCTTGAAAATTGCCCCTTTTTTTGTAAAGATTCTGAAGAAAAATCTTTTATTTGAAAAGATGCAAAAATAGTACCCTTTCTTGCGAATGTACCAAAATTGTATTCTTTCTAAATGGAACCTAAACGAGAATATTATTCGTCAAGTTAAGAGAAGTACTCAAAAGTACTTTTTACCGAAAAGCTTATACCAATTCTTAAAATAGTACTAAAAAGTATCCTTTAAAAATATGAAGAACTGAAGAGCATCTCCCTTTGGAAGGTACGAATCTAGATCTCTTATATAAAAAGCTACTGAACAGATTAATTTTCTTGAAGAGGTTCTAAACAAGTACCATTTACTGAAAAAGGCCCTTTATTTGAAGATACTTAACAAG
The DNA here is from genome assembly GCA_963682025.1 of Cordilura impudica. NCBI lineage: Eukaryota > Metazoa > Arthropoda > Insecta > Diptera > Scathophagidae > Cordilura > Cordilura impudica. The sequence continues at coordinate 198,276,777 of OY821520.1, read as the reverse complement.
TACTAGCTCCAGAAAAGGTGCTAAAAAATTACTCTCTGTAAAAAGGTCCAAAAAGTACCTATTCAAGAAAATTACTAAAAACATATACATTTTAATTGAAAAAGGTGCAAAAAACATCCGTTTTTGAAAAAGTACTAAAAATTTGCCCTTTCTGGAAAATTACTGAAAATGTAACCTTTAGTGTAAAGGTAGTAGGAAACTGTAATATCTCGAAAAGCTAATAAAAAATAACACTGTTTTGGAAAGTACTAAAATGTACTAAAATAGTGTGTTGCTACAAATTAGCCATTTTTAAATAAAATTTCCTTACACTAAAATTACGTTATATGGAGCTACTCTAAAAATATCATTCTCTTGAAAATAATAACCTTTCGATGAGAGAGTACTTACAAATAATACCGCTTTTAATTTTCAACAAAATTCTGATAATAAAAGCACTGTTTGGTTATTAGAACAAATACAATATTTGCATTCTTTCATCCCTTTTAAATACTAATTATACATTGCAAAAAATAAAATTGCCTCAATTAGGGCTTTAAGGAGCTATACTCTTAAGGGGCTTTGATAGTAATTCCATTTCCACAGTTCATGTTTGAATATCAGTCTTAAGCTTGGAGAGTCCAAATAGGGGCCACTGTCTGCCCTCTTTAATTTATTGGATGTACTGTTATTTAATTTCCTTGACAAGCAAGTTTAAACAAAGTATTAAAGCAAATAAAATATGTCTGTGCTCATAATTTTGCTAGCATTCCATCTAAGAAAAATGCAACAACAAAAATTATAAAAAATCCTAACTCGTGACCTTTTTTTAACATTTTGTTAAAAAAAAATTATCAAAAAATTTAAGATTTTCTTTAGAAGTTATAATATTTACAGCCGACTATTATTTAATATTTTTACACAAACAAATTTTTATTCAAATTTAAGAGAAATTTACATTTTTGCATTTATATTTTTTACACCCGTGAAGCAATTTTGATCTTTTCAATTCCAAACTACGCATAACAACAAAAAATATATTGAACAAAGACGAGGTCAGACCAATTTCCTCAGACAGACGACCAACTCAGTCTCTTATAAGAATCAACTGTTCTTATTGTGATGTGTTCGAAACGAAATGACAAACATACATTTATATTACGAGGGACAAAAAAATAATATCACTTTAGCGAAGGAGTAATAAAATCTACCGTTTAAGGTAGACTTCTTAATGGTCCTGCCATACGTGTACCTATGAATATTTAATTTTCACTTTTTCTTTCATGACTCTTTACAATGCCAGGCTAAGTGCCGCAATGTTACCAACTTTTTCAATTACTGCTACAATAATTTTCTATTCTCTGCTATAAACAGTTGCATCATTTGAAAAACTTCAATTGAAACAAACGGTTTGTTGAATATTGCTTGGCTAGTTAAATTAAACAAAATGGGCACAAAAATAGTCATTTAAGAATATATTTGAGCATTACATTTAATTGACTTTTTAATAGGTTTTTATTGAAACTATTACGACTAAAAAATAACTTCATTATGAAATAGCTGTAGCGGGCAATCTGATAGTTAAATTAAGTTATTTTTGGACAAGTTTTGAAATCATTTTCACATAGCTGAAATGTGTTTTTTGCAACATATAATCAAAATATTTTATTAGATTGGAATATAGAAATTTTAAAAGGTTGTTGATGAAATCAATGTCAGAATGTTATATAGCATAAATATTAGAATAACATCAATTAGCATATGGAATTTATAAAAAGTAATTTCTCATACAAAGGAAAAAGATTTTCTTTAATTTCGGTGATTTTTCTATTATATATAAAATTTGTATTTCTTTTCTTTTCTTTTATAAGTTTGTATAAACTTTGGGTGATATTTCATTTGGGCTATTTTTCGTTCTTAAATTTGGGCGATTTTTTATTAAGCGATTTTGAAGGTTTAATTAAAATTGTTTATGAAGAATGTAAGTGAAAACGTTAAAAATGTACTAAAAATTCATTTCCAGAGTTTAATAGAAAGTTTTATTAAGTATTATTCTTCAAAATGTCCAGCAGTTTTTTTTTCTTAAGTTTATTGGTCTGATGGTTGTTAAAAATAGAAAGAACCAAAAATAAAGAAAAGAGTCAGAAATTGCAAACGGTAAACAAAACACCGAAAAATTTTGAATGAAAAATCGCCAAAAAAAAAAAAATAATAAATAATTAAACCAAAATAATAAAATTGGGCATACATATAAAGGAAAAAATGTCTGTATCTAAATGACCCAATAGTTCGTATAAACTGTCCAGCAGTTGTTGAAAAAGCAATGCAAATTTTCTCATACAAATAAATACAAATTGTTTTGGTGATTTTTCTATTCTATAGAAGTTTTTTTTTATTTTGCATAATTTTTTGGTGATAATTCATTTGGCCAATTTTTGTACCCTCCACCCCAGTGTGCAGAGGATATATATAAGTTTGTCATTCCGTTTGTAATAATTAGAAAAAAAAAAATTCTGGACCCCAAAAAATATATATATTTGTGATCCTTATAACAAGCGGAGTTGATATAGCGATGTCCGTCTGTCCGTCTGTGGAAATCACGATGACAACTTCAATCGGGCAGCTATGATGCATAAAAACTGATTCACTAACATTCTGAGAAGTTTGCTATTTAAAATCGCCCAAATCGATTGATTAGGGCTCAAGATTTGAATGAAGAACTAAAAAAAGTCTTGAAAAAATATGATTTCCTATGTTGTTCTTGTCACGAGCACGCCCTCAATAGGATAGCTAGGGTGATTATTTTTAGTGAGAGTGATTCAACGAGATCGTGGGAAGATTTCTGTTTTAAAAATCATTAAAACCGGTGGGACAGGTCCAGGGAAATTTTTAAAAAATTAAAAAAAAAATTAAAATATGATGTTTCTATATTGCTCATGCTGTTATTTTAAATGTTGTATTCTTGTCATAGCTGAACTTGTTGTCTTTGTTTTCGTTGTGGTAATAATATAATAAAAACTAACCCTTTTTTTATCAACTCTGGTAGAAAAATTTAAAAGTTTCCATTGTTTTGGCATCACTAAAAAAATTTGTTAGGTCATTTTTTCCATTGCCGCGAGCCTGCTTGCAAAGTTTCAGATCAATTGGTTCACGGGAAAGGGGTTAAAAATCGGTCCAAAATTTGGTCGACAAGCAGAAAGCAGACACTATGGGTTAATATAAAGGGAGTAAAAATTCACCAACATCTTAAGTAAATAATGCTAAACTACCTAGTTGTTAAAAAAAAAACAATGCAAATTTACAAAAAAAAAAAAAAATTATGTATTAATTTATTTAAAGAAAAACACAACAATAACTTTTGATGTTGTATTTTTTGTGTGTAATATTTACATATACATACATATATTAAATATATATATAATATATATAATATATATAATAAATATAAATATTCTGAGATTTTTATAACACGGTGTCTCGACTAGCTGTAATTCATGGCAATATTAATGTTCAAGTCAGAGAAATATAATAACGTCAAAACACGAGGTGGGCAAATTATGTCTAGACATTTCATTTCCAAAATGTCTTTCAACTGTAAACACTTAAATTTGTGTCCAATTTCCTCCCACGCCTTTCTTTTTAAATCCGTTTTTTATAGTTTTCACTTTTGAAGTTCCATAAACACTCATATTCGCGATACATATTAATGAAATTATTAATTTGGCTTCTATTTGATTTAGGTTGCGCCATTTTATAATACTTAAACGTCAAAATCGAATGAAACTTCAAATTAATGGCAGAATGCAGAATTTCTGTCATTTCAACATTAGGGGCTCCATTATCCATTGACTTGTTCATTACCATGAATTATAGCTAGTCGAGACACCATGTAATAGCGCAAGTTTTGCAAATTTCAAAATACTCTAAATAATATACATATATATAATATAATATACATATACATGTAAAAGCATTTAGAACATTACTGAACATAACCGGAACTCCCAACGCTTTTCATGTAACTAAAAAACAGCTGACACGTTACGTTACTGTTACGTGTGGTTAACTAGGCCTTAAGTTAGTTCTATCATTATTGCTTGCTGCCACTAATGATGAATAATGTTACCCTGTTGAAAACGTAATGCAAATTTACTGGATTACTATAAAATTGCAATTAAGGATTTAACTTGTTAAATGTATTATTATGATTTATTTCTTGAAATGCGCATATTAAAACAGAAATTTGTTAATTATAGAGAATAAATATTGTTAAAATAATACTAATGATAATATATGCTAACCTTTCCCCAAAAATGTGCATATATGATGAACTCGGTAACTCTATTTTGTAAACACAACAAGAAGTTAATATGTCAAACTTATGGTCATATTTGTAAAATAATTATAGAAAAACTATGGTTTTTGTTTATTATTAAAAAAAGTAATATTTATTTATTAGCTAAAAAAAGTAATATATAATGAATTGATGTTGATTTTGTAGTATATTGGTGTTGTATTTTTTGTGTGAAATATTTGCATATACATACATACATATATTAAATAAAAAAATAATATACATATATTCTATACATGTATATTCATAATAACCGCATGTTATGAATAAATTGATATTATTTTATTTATATAAAATTCTGCAATATTTTGTTTAAGGGAAAATACATTTCTTATGCATTAACAAACAGTGTCACTTCATTTTACGTAGTGTGACTATGCCACAGTAGATGGCGCCACAACTTTTTGTTATAATTAGCTTTGCAATAGTTATCTCTTTTTTAAATTGAATGTCGACAGTCCCATATAGTTATATCAAATTATTATTCTGCTTTACCTACAAAATATCTGATTGCGATTATATATAATTATAAAAAAAATTAATTATAATTAAAATTGTTTATAAATACTAAAGCATTATTTTTCAGATAAATACGAAATTGCACCTTTTAAATTTTCCATTCAAATTTAAGAAAATATCAATTCTAAAAACTGGAATTCAGATTTCCAATTATAAATTAGAAAATATCAATTGAATTTCAGAAAATCATATTAAAACGTCGGAAATAATAGCTTGAAATTTAGAAGACATCAATTGAATTTTAAAAATATAAATTTTATTCTTTAAACACAAATTGAAATTAAAAAATACATTTAAAAATGTTTACATTTAAAAAAAATATTGCCGTTCAGGAGACATTTATAGCATTTCAGGATAAGAAAACATTAATTTACATTCAATGAAGTTTAGAAAACCTCAAATGATATTTAAGAATTGCGAACATAAAAATTGTTACATAAATAAAGCGCAATTTGCTGAGAATGTTATTTGTATATTATTTTTCACAATTTTTGTGGATGAAAATTTGAAGTTTGTCAAAAAATAAAAATAACAAATTATCTTATTTTAAATTTCTGGGACATCCGGTTTTTTGCGTTTGGCATCCGTCATCCTTCATGATGACTTCAAAATTTGACTTCATGGTATGCAAAGTAAAACCCAAAAAATTGAAGTTCGATAATTCCCAGGTAGTAGGATTTGGAGTCAATAAATTAAAATATATTTTATTAACATAATTTAATTCAAAATCAAAAGCTGGCATCAGTGGGTTAGATTTTGTATTGTATTGTTTTATTTTGTGTTACCACAAAAGTTAATAGAGAAGACTCCCTTTTAATTGTAATAATAGAAAAGACGAAAATGATCTTTCCTCGTTGGAGCGCGAATTGCTAATGTGAGAAAGCTTTATGACCAACTCTTGAAATAAACAAAAATCATCTGTTAAGCGGATCAACCCAAAGAATTTTCTGCAAAAATTTGGTATTAAGTTTAACAAATTGTTTACTTTTTCAAATATATTGTTTACATTTATTATCAATACTCAAACCGAGGTGGAGGGTATCAAAGATTCGGCACGGCCGAATTGAACACTCTTACTTGTTTTGATACATTTTGGGCAATTTTTCGAAGAGATTCGAAATGGTACAAATTCGACCAGAAATAAAAACAAAAACAAAAATATTCCATACTATTTTTTTTTTAATTTAATTTTAGAATTTATCCAAATATTTTTACCATTTAATGTTTACTAGGAATGCAATAACAATATTCGGTTAAAGATTTAAGTTAGTATTACTGTTAATAGTGTCCAGCATTTGTAGCAAAAGCAATGAACGAACATACGCATAGAGATATGTATCAGCGATATATACATATTTTTGTTTGCTTGTTGATTTGTGTAAGCATCTCTGATGTATGTAAGTATAAACAAACAAAAATGTAGTTGTGTGTATTTACATATATGCTCATTAGGGTGACAGCCAAAATTTTTTTCGCGAATTTTAAAGCTTTTTCAACGGAATATTGTGCCAATAGGTCCAAAAGTTTTGTGACGAAAATTTGAGCCAAATCGGACAACGTTTTCTGGACGCGCATCCAGGTCAAAGGTCAGGTATTTTCATATTTTACAATATATACGAAATAAATTTTTTGAACTCGTTTATTTTTTTTCAATATTTAATGAAAAAATGTGGATTTATATATTTTCGTGAAAAAAATAGTAAAAAGAACTTTTTTGGTAATTAACCTTTCCTTTATGTCAGGAAATTAATAGATGCTTTTATTCAAAAACGTTAACTACAAAAACACATTTGTTTGTTTGTATTAAATCACACCTTCTACATGGCAAAAATTTTAAAATTGCTAATTTCCTAGACAACAACCATTATTTTTAACGGATTCTAATGATAAATTTCAAGGCCTACTAGATTTTTAAAATACGACTGAATTATGTATTTCCCCAAAAATTATATAAATTGCATTCAGTCGTCTGAATTACTTGTGTAAAGTGCTTTTGGTTAGAGATTTTTTGTGAATTTTGTAAAAATATATAACAATGCCCTCGTTAAGGGAAGAAATATTTTTAATAGGCTATTCAAAACACCAAATAGTTGGTTCTAAACTTCCCTCGAAGGGGGACTGCCTCAAAGTTTTTTTTCATAATATGAGGACAACGAAATTAACTGCAAAAGATAGTGCTCATCTTGTGGTAAGAGAGTGTATAATTTTTTGGGAAAAGGCCCGTATCCCTGTTCACGATTTGCACTGGTGTACAAAAAAAAATGTTGCGTCTGTATGAGGAATGGAAAGATTTAAAAAAAAATATATCTAGAGTGTCCGACATTCATAAAAACAGAAGAAAACTGTGGAGCGATAATTTAGGCGCTCTTCGATATTGCTCGTACCGATGCACTGGAACTAATAGATTTAGAAGAAGACAAGCAATTTTTAATTAAACAAAGAATGAAAGGTCGCGAAGGTTGTATGTTGGGAGTCGACTGTAATCTAAAAAAAAAAGAGGAAAGAAAAAGAAATCGCAAAAAACAAGAAGAGTTGCGTAAAAAATTAAGTGACGAATTACCATCAACTTCATCAGGTAAAAATTTAATTAAATGTTAAATAACGTTGTTTTAAATTTTTGTTGGAAGTACTGAACTGTGACAAAATTTATTTCAGCCTGCAATATGATTGAATTTTCCGCGTCTGAAGATGCTGCAACATCAGAGGAAGAATATTCTGAATGTTCGATTGAGGCAAAACGTTTTCGCAGTACTTCTTGTACGAAAAAGCAAAGTGTCTTAACGTCAAGACTAGCTGCAGTTTTCGACAAGTTAAAAATAAGTCAGAGAGATGCTGTACACTTATTGGTTGCAGTTATTGACGCCGTCGGACTTAACACATCCGATTATATTTTAAATCGAACCTCCATAAATCGGGAAAGAGCGCAATTAAGATTAACGCAAAGTGAAAAAATTATAGAAAAGTTTACTGCAAGTGATCAACCTTTGACCATCCATTGGGACACTAAACTGTTATCGACAATAACAGGAAAATCAGAAGACCGTTTGGCTATAATTGCTACGGCTCCAGGCCTAGAGCAAATTATAGATATGCCTGATATTCCCTCTGGGACTGGAGCGGAAATTTCTTCTGCAGTTTATGATGCATTAGAAGACAAACATATTTTGGAACGAACGGAAGCGTTTGTTTTTGATACAACATCATCCAACACTGGTAGATTGAAAGGTGCATGTGCTTTTGGAGAGATCAATTGGAAGAGAAATTCTATTTCTAGGCTGCAGACACCATATTTTCGAAATTGTTTTGGCAGCAGTTTTTACGGAGGCCAATGTTGGAGTGTCGTCTGGACCGGACATAAAGATTTTTAAAAAATTCAAAAAACATTGGCCAGAAATAAATACAGATAGTTTTGTGCCAGGAATAGCTCATCCACGAATTATGGAAATTATAGGCGATAATGTTGGTGAACTTTTAGATTTTGCTTTAGGAAAAATGAACGATTCATTCCCGAGAAATGATTATAAAGAATTTTTGGAGTTAGTAATTATATTCCTTGGTGGCAATCCTCCTTCAGAAATAAAATTCAGAAAACCCGGTGCACTGCACTACGCAAGATGGATGGCCAAGGCTATATACTCTTTAAAGATAGTGATTTTTCGCAATCAATTTCCTGAAGTGACAGATTTTGAAATCAGTGCTTTGATAGAAGTAACAGGTTTCATTGTAAGTTGTTATTCAAATTTTTGGTTTGATTCAAATAAAGCGGATAAAGCTGCTTTAAATGATATTATGTTTTTGAGAAAATTGGAAAACTACAAAAGAGTCAATCAAAATATTGCGGCCAAAGCCATTTCAAAGGTATTAAATCATCTGTATTACTTAAGCGAAGAATATGTGGGCTTTTCTTTGTTTGACGAAAGGATAGACAACATAACAAAAAGCAAGCTAGTAGCGAAGATGTCTGTAGATATATCTGAAAATGAGGATGAAGAGATAGCAAAGAAGCTAATAATAAAGAAGGAAAACTTTAAAAGTTTTATTTTCAGAGACAACTCTGATATTTTACAAGATTTGTTTTCAAAAAATACCAAAAAAGTTTTCAAGAGATTTGGAATTTCAATAGAGTTTTTCAGCAACGATCCACGTTCTTGGAGTGTTACAGGAGAGTACCTAAGAGCGAAACAAATTATTCAAAACTTGGCTGTTGTTAATGATTGTGCTGAAAGAGGCATTCAGTTAATTCAAGAATACCATGACAAAATAACAAAAGATGAGGGACAGAAACAACATTTAATGAAAGTAACTATCATATATTATAACTTTTTTAATTTTTTTTTCTCTTGACATGGTTTAATATTTTACAGGTGGTACAAAAATATAGGCAGCTGTATTCAAAACATGCTAATCTATATTCTCTGCAAAAAGATTTTGATCTGTAGATTTTAAAAGAAAAAAAACCTACCAAATCACCGATCATAATTTTTGTTTTTAAAATTAGAAAAAGTAGTAGATTGATTTATATACATTGCCAATAATGGCATACATATATTAAACATTTTTGAAATAAAATAGTTTGTGGATCACTTTGACGCAAGGGAAATTTGAGAGTTAGTTCCCAAAAAAACCATTTGAGTGTCCTCTTTATTAAAAGTCTACAGAATCCAGATGTTTTTGTAAAATAAAGTAGAAAATATATGAGTTTCTCAACTTTATTTCATACTAGCTGTGAAATATGCAAATACCTGACCTTTGACCTGGATGCGCGTCCAGAAAACGTTGTCCGATTTGGCTCAAATTTTCGGCACAAAACTCTTGGACCTATTAGCACAATATTCCGTTGAAAAACTTTTAAATTCGAACAAAAATATTTTTACATACAAACCATTGTCACCCTAATGCTCATTGTATTTAACAATTGCTTTCAATTAAAAACAAGTAAGAAAATTATAGTCGGTCTAGACCGACTATACGATACCCTATACCATGCGTTTAGAGACCCTATCTCTCAGGCCCAACTAACTGGACATAGAAAATAAGCAAAAACCAAATTTGAGTGGGATTTTTATTAATTTTTTTGGCTGCAGATATGAAAAAGTTCATATCGGATGCTATATCTATATAGGGACTTAGTCCAAAAATGGACCGATCCTGATCATGTTTGGTAAGGTCTCTTGTATTTTGCAAAAATATATACAAACAAAATTTGAGAAGAATCAGTGCAATATTTTTGTTTTTTAATAGATTTAAGTGAAGATCGGGAAGCAGCTCTATATGGGGTCAAAGGGATCATTTTTGGACTACTCATTAATGGATGTAATGAACGCATACAAACCCAATTTGAGTAAGATCTATATGACAATTTGGATCTTATGGCAATTTATGTCGATTTCATAGGGGTAATTTGTATGGGGGCTAGGTCTGAACATGGACCGATTCTCACCAATTTCAATAGCGTTCATCCCATGGCTGACGAAAGATTACATACCAAATTTCATCAAAATATATTCATATTTGCGACCTGCAGTTTGATTACAAACTTTACATGGACACACAGACGGACGGACGGACGGACGGACGGACATTGTTAAATCAACTCAGAAAGTGATTCTGATTCGATCGGTATAATTAAAGATGGGTCTAGGTCAAATATTTTTGGTTGTTACAAACAGCAGCACAAAGTCATTATACCCAAACCACATAGTGGTATAGGGTATAAAAATTATATGAATATTTTTGCCGTTAAATGTGTACTAATAATAATTCATTTGAACGTTTTTGCATATTTGTGTTTTTGCCACTACGTATTTTTTCGATTTGGGTTTTTTCGATTTTGCAATTTTTTGACTTTTCATTTTGTAAATTTGCGTTTTAGAAATTTTTATTTTTTTTTTTATTTTGCGATTTCTCATTTTTACGGTTTTACGTTTTTGCATATTTCAATATTTTTAATTTTCCTTTTTTCGCTTTTACAACTTTGCATTTGTGAATGTTTTTTTTTTAATTTTTGCGATATTAAGAATTTGCGTTTTCCGATTATGTGCTTTGAAGTTTTCTATATGGTGTTTTAACGATTATTTCCAATTATTTTTTCTATTTTGAGTAATTTTTCATAATTTTTGGACGATAATATATTTGAGCGATTTTTTTTTTTTTATTTTTTTGTCGATTTTTTATTGAACAAATAAATAAATAATTTTTCGAATATGGTAAAACTAAAAAAGAAGCAGAAATTACGTGCGATAGAAAAACCGCCTAAAAATAAAATTTGCTATTACGAACAATGTTTTTATACCCTATACCACTAAGTGGTTTGGGTATAATGACTTTGTGCTGCTGTTTGTAACAACCAAAAATATTTGACCTAGACCCATCTTTAATTATACCGATCGAATCAGAATCACTTTTTGAGTTGATTTAACAATGTCCGTCCGTCCGTCCGTCCGTCCGTCCGTCCGTCCGTCTGTGTGTCCATGTAAAGTTTGTAATCAAACTGCAGGTCGCAAATATGAATATATTTTGATGAAATTTGGTATGTAATCTTTGGTCGGCCATGGGATGAACGCTATTGAAATTGGTGAGAATCGGTCCATGTTCAGACCTAGCCCCCATACAAATTACCCCTATGAAATCGACATAAATTGCCATAAGATCCAAATTGTCATATAGATCTTACTCAAACTGGGTTTGTACACGTTCATTACATCCACTAATGAGTAGTCCAAAAATGATCCCTTTGGCCCCATATAGAGCTGCTTCCCGATCATCACTTAAATCTATTAAAAAACAGAAATATTGCACTAATTCTTCTCAAATTTTGTTTATATATATATTTTTGCAAAATACAAAAGACTTTACCAAACATGATCAGGATCGGTCCATTTTTAGACCTAGTACCCATATAGATATAGCATCCGATATGAACTTTTTCATATCTGCAGCCAAAAAAATTAATAAAAATCCCACTCAAATTTGGTTTTTGCTTATTTCTATGTCCAGCTAGTTGGGCCTAAGAGATAGGGTTTCTAAACGCATGGTATAGGGTATCGTATAGTCGGTCTAGACCGACTATAATTTTCTTACTTGTTTAATATGGGAATTCCCCTAAAGCAATAAATTAAGTTCTATCATTCATTGAAAATTCTTTAGTGCAATTTAAATGAAGTCTATTATGTAATTACTTAGTGTTGGTAGTACATATATCAGTAAGGTCTATTATTGTTGGTGGTGTATGTATATTAAAACTTTTTAGCTAGTAAAGTTTTTAGTAGTAGTTTGATCAATTTAAGAAACGTCATTCTTTACATAATATAAAAATAACTGCAGAAGCAGCATAAGTACAGATGTTGAGGCGGTAAAAAATTATCCTTCAGAATTAAAAAAATTTTCGCAGCCTGTGGCTATACCCCACAACAAGTATATAATGTAGATGAAACAGGTCTGTTTTGGAAAAGAATGCTATCTAGAACATTCATTTCCAAACAAGAACAATCTGGATTTAAGGCAGCTAAAAACGGTTTGGAAGGCGTGCTGCGGATGATAATAAGTTAAAGCCGATGAGTATTTATTACTCTGAAAATCCACGAGCCTTGCAAAAATCAAAACTTGGTGTTATCTGCCGCTCCAATAAAAAGGGGTTGATGACAGCACAATTTTTTCAAGATTGATTTTCAAATTCTGTAACAAAATTTAAGTCAGTAAGGGTGAAGTAGACAATGAAGATAAAGTAAAAGTTCTTGGATCGGAGCAGGAAGATGTTTCAAATGAATAATTAATAAAGCTACTTGAAGGACGCACAGATTCAGAAAATTCGGAAAGTGTTACGCATTGTGAAAGTTCTCGGATTTTGACAACACAAAATCTAGCAAAGTCGTTTTCTCTTATTCATAAAGTTATGAATGTATTTTCGGAAAACTATTCTTCTCCAGAAAGAAGTCTTAAGGTTTCTAGAAGAATCGAAATTTCACTTCTTTGCTATAGGCAATTATACAATGATAAAAAGAAATTCTGCAAAGCAAACCTCAATTTTTCTTATATTTCTAAAAAAAGTGATCTAGCTACTAATATTCAAGAACCGGTAGAATCTATTTCAGGTGGCAGTTCAGATTAACGGTCATCTACTACCTTATGCCTGGTTTTCACTATGTCATATAAACTGACAACAAACAATTGCCTCAACTGACATCACGTACTTTACGCTTGCATTACAGCTTATAAACTAACAAAAAAATCCGGCTGTCAAACAAAATCAAACTACCAACGGCATACTAATATTGGGCTCGCTATACGAATATCGATATACGTACGTACACTTTCAGAGAATGTATCCTATTCGTAAATCGTGGGATTACTGTAATTCATTTCGTTTTTATTTGTGCATAATTTTTTGTTCTTAGCAAAATATTTGAATATTGTAAATCTAAAAAAAAATAATAATCAGAAACAGACCATAAGAAAAACCGCCTAAAAATAAAAATAAAAAACGTTTAAATGAATTATCATCAAAAAATATGATAAATAACCCAAAAAAATCTGTTATATCTAAGTTTTTTTTTTTTTTGCCAATTTTCAGTTTTTATTGAAACTTGAAATAAATTTAACCACTAGACTACTATTTTCCCCACTATTGTGCAATTTCTTTTTCTTCATAATTTTGCACCCCCAATGACTGTACATATATACAACATATAAAAAAATTACATGCGAGTATCGTGTAAAGATGGAATGAAGAAAGAATGTATAAAACGTATGAAATTGTATTTAATTAATGTCATTGTCAGTGAGAGTATAAAATAGAATTAAATTGCACATCTCAGCTTAGTTTTTTGCTACATAGAAGAGCTACTAGCTCATGGCGCTATTATATGATTGCGCTACAAAGAAATGTTACTAATTTAATTTAAAAGTTCATAATTTTTCAACACTAGAATTTCTCAATTTAGTTCGGAATATTAATTGAAAATAAAAATGATTAACTACAGAGTCAGAATTTTATTTTATTGTACATATACTTATATTTTTTGTTCATAAATTAATTTAATTATACTTTTTGTGGTATAATCACACATTATTTGTCTAAACTCTCAAAGAAATCCTAAATATTATTTACGCCTATTAATGTGATTTACTAAATGATGGATGTTTGTAGTTTTGCATTTGATACTGAATTGGAAACAAACGTTTGTTAATAATCATAGCAATTTTTTCAGCAGTTATTAATTATTTATATATCTTTTTAATGGAATAAACAAAATACGGAAAAGCTCAATGGAAAGCAGATAATTTATGTATGAGTAGTAAAGGAAAGGCACTTTTTTAAAAAATGTGTTTTTTCAGAAAGGTCCTTTTTAGGAAAAGCTACTTATTTAACAAAAGGTAGTTTTTTAGAAAATGTAATTTTCTAAGAATAGGTACTTCTTAGAAAATTTAATTTTTTAAGAAAATTTACTTTTTTAAGAAAACGGTACTTTTTTAAGAAATAGTACTTTTTTAAGAAAATTCACTTTTTTAAGAAGAAATACCTCTTTTAGAAAACGTACTTTTTTAAGAAAAGTGATTTTTTCAGAAAAAGGCTTTTTTAAGATAAGGCACTTTTTATGAAAATTTACTTTTTTAAGAAAATCTACTTTGTTAAGAAAGTTTAGTTTTTAAGAAAAGGTATTTCTTTAATAAAATTTACTTTTTTAAGGAGGTGTACTTTTATAATAAAAGGTACTTTTTTAAGACAGGTTCTTTTTTGCTAAAAGCTACTTTTCTAACAAACGGGACTTTTCAATAAAAGGTGCTTTTCATAAAGGGTAGTTTTGAAGAAGAGGTACTATTTAGAAAATGTAATTTTTTAAGAAAATTTTACTTGTCTAGAAAAAGGTACTTTTTGTAGAAATAGTACTTCTTTAAAGAAAATTTACTTTTTTAAGAAAAGCTACCTTTTCAGGAAGAAGTACTTCTTTCAGAAAACGAACTTTTAAAAAACAAGGGATTTTTCAGAAAATGGATTTTTTAAGATGTACTTTTTTATGAAAATTTAATTTTTTAAGAAAATGTACTTTGTTATGAAAAGGTAGCTTATTAGAAAATGTACTTTTTAAGTAGATGTACTTTTTTAAGAAACTGCAGTTTTTTCAGAAAACTAACTTTAAGTTCAGTAAAGAAAATTTAATTTTTAATGTAATGCAATTAAAAAAATACTTTTTTAAGAAAACGTACTTTTATGAGAAAGAGTATTTCCTTAACAGGAGTTGCTTTTTATGAAAAGTTAAGAAAATTCACTTTTTGAAAAAATTTAGGTACGTACATCCTTGTGAAAAGGTACTTTTGAAAGAAAATGTATTTATTTTAGCAAAAGGAACTTTTTTTTAATAAAGAGTACTTTTTAAGAAAAGAGGTAGTTTGTAAAAAGGTGTACTTTTATCATTATGGGTACTTTTAGAAAAATAAAATTTTTAAAAAAAAGGTACTTCTTTATGAGAAAATGTACTTTTTTAAAGGAAAATTTTTTAAAGAAAATTTACTTTTTTAGTAAATGTATATTGTTATGAAGAGGTACTTTTTAAAATAAGTACTTATTTTAGATGAAGTAGTTTTTAAGAAAGTTTCCTCTTTTAAGAAAAGATACTTCTTGCAGAAAAAATAATTAAAGAAAGTTTCTAAGAAAATGCACTTTTATGAAAAAATATAAATACTCGCATATGTATGTACTATATATTAGACCGACTCACAAAAAAAAAAGTGAAAAAAGTGCCCCCCAAGAAATCTACCTTGGTTTTTTCTATAACAATTCCCAAAATATTTCTGGTCTAGCGTTAACCCATTCCGAGCTGGACCGTTTTTAAAAAAAGTCAATTTTTTAGTTTTTTGAAAATATTTTAATTTTTTCCCGATCAACATATTCAATATGGCTATGTCATGATAGGTTTTCAAGGCGCGTTCAACGGTGTATAGAACATGTCCAAGCGTGTCCTAGCTGTTGTTATGTGCAATAAGATATGTAACTTTTGATGTTTTTTGTATTAAAATGAGCCAATTAGAAAATCAAATGAACATATTTTTAAACATTACTCGATTGAAAATAACATAAATTTATTTATTTTTCCTTAATATGTACTAATTCGCGTTTTAACTAAGATCTAATGGCGTGGAAACAATGTGGTTAAACATAGGCAATATGGGTATCAAAATTGTTCTTTCTTCAAGTACATTTCAGTTCTGCGAAAAAAAAATGGAATTTTACTAATTTAATACATAATTCACGGTGCACCGGAGTAAATTTAAACAAGAATGTGGAGTTTATTAAATTTAGAAGTGAATTTAGTTTCTAAATCACACCAGGATAAATTTCAGATCAAAAGCAATAAAACACGAGACGTTTTCTTTAATGTCATGCTTTTTCGCGTTTCAAAAAAAAATTAATTTTTCCAATTACGTACAATCTTATTTAATTGATATTCTATCTTCCTCCAAATTGATATTTTGCTTAAAACTGGAATTTGAGCCTTATTCCATATTTCCAAAATTTCATTTATTATTATTTTAAAATAATTGGATAGGCCAATCTTTTTATTTCGTGTTCTCATAAAAAACAAATTCCCTATTATTGCGCATTTCGATGGTACTTTAGTTTTATCTAGTTTTTGAGCAGAAAATCTTTTTTTATAGCCATTTTTTATACCCTCCACACATAAGTGGCAGACGGTATATACGGGTTTGTCATTCCGATTGGAAGGCATCGAAATAAGTTCTGGAGACCCCAAACCATATATTTTCTTGATCATTATAACAAGGGAAGTTGATTTAGCGATGACCGTCTGTCCGTCTGTCTGTGGAAATCACGATCACGCCGTAAATATTTAAGCTAGACCGTTCTTTTTTGTATAAAATTTTTTACTAACATCACAAAGGAGTTGCTGTTTAAAATCGTCAAAATCAGTCGAAGGGGTCACGAGTTATAATGAAAATTTGAAAAAACTCTTGACAAAATAAAATTTTTCAGTATGTTTGTTGCTTTTCTTAAGACATGTTGTATATGTTGTAATTCTTCGTATTAATTAATTAATTAAAAAATTAATAGAAATTAAAAATAAAAATTAAATATTATAAAAATGGAAAATGAAAAATGGAAAATGGAACATTAAAAATGAAAAATGGAAAATGAAAAACTAAAAATGAAAAACGAAAAATGAAAAATGGAAAATGAAAATTGAAAAATGAAAAATGGAAAATTAAAAATTGAAAATTGAAAATTAAAAATGAAAAATGGAAAATGACAACTGAAAAATGAAAAATGAAAAATGGAAAATTAAAAATTGAAAATTAAAAATGGAAAATGGAAAATGAAAAATGAAAAATGATAAATGGAAAATGAAAAATGAAAAATGAAAAATGAAAAATGAAAAATGAAAAATGAAAAACGAAGAATGAAAAATGAAAAATGAAAAATTAAAAATGAAAATGAAAATGAAAAATGGAAAATGAAAAACGAAAAATGAAAAACGAAAAACGAAAAATGAAAAATGGGAAATGAAAAATTAAAAATTAAAAATTAAAAATTAAAAATTAAAAATTAAAAATTAAAAATTAAAAATTAAAAATTAAAAATTAAAAATTTAAAATTAAAAATTAAAAATTAAAAATTAAAAATTAAAAATTAAAAATTAAAAATTAAAAATTAAAAATTAAAAATTAAAAATTAAAAATTAAAAATTAAAAATTAAAAATTAAAAATTAAAAATTAAAAATTAAAAATTAAACATTAAAAATTAAAAATTAAAAATTAAAAATTAAAAATTAAAAATTAAAAATTAAAAATTAAAAATTAAAAATTAAAAATTTAAAATTTAAAATTTAAAATTTAAAATTTAAAATTAAAAATTAAAAATTAAAAATTAAAAATTAAAAATTAAAAATTAAAAATTAAAAATTAAAAATTAAAAATTAAAAATTAAAAATTAAAAATTAAAAATTAAAAATTAAAAATTAAAAATTAAAAATTAAAAATTAAAAATTAAAAATTAAAAATTAAAAATTAAAAATTAAAAATTAAAAATTAAAAATTAAAAATTAAAAATTAAAAATTAAAAATTAAAAATTAAAAATTAAAAATTAAAAATTAAAAATTAAAAATTAAAAATTAAAAATTAAAAATTAAAAATTAAAAATTAAAAATTAAAAATTAAAAATTAAAAATTAAAAATTAAAAATTAAAAATTAAAAATTAAAAATTAAAAATTAAAAATTAAAAATTAAAAATTAAAAATTAAAAATTAAAAATTAAAAATTAAAAATTAAAAATTAAAAATTAAAAATTAAAAATTAAAAATTAAAAATTAAAAATTAAAAATTAAAAATTAAAAATTAAAAATTAAAAATTAAAAATTAAAAATTAAAAATTAAAAATTAAAAATTAAAAATTAAAAATTAAAAATTAAAAATTAAAAATTAAAAATTAAAAATTAAAAATTAAAAATTAAAAATTAAAAATTAAAAATTAAAAATTAAAAATTAAAAATTAAAAATTAAAAATTAAAAATTAAAAATTAAAAATTAAAAATTAAAAATTAAAAATTAAAAATTAAAAATTAAAAATTAAAAATTAAAAATTAAAAATTAAAAATTAAAAATTAAAAATTAAAAATTAAAAATTAAAAATTAAAAATTAAAAATTAAAAATTAAAAATTAAAAATTAAAAATTAAAAATTAAAAATTAAAAATTAAAAATTAAAAATTAAAAATTAAAAATTAAAAATTAAAAATTAAAAATTAAAAATTAAAAATTAAAAATTAAAAATTAAAAATTAAAAATTAAAAATTAAAAATTAAAAATTAAAAATTAAAAATTAAAAATTAAAAATTAAAAATTAAAAATTAAAAATTAAAAATTAAAAATTAAAAATTAAAAATTAAAAATTAAAAATTAAAAATTAAAAATTAAAAATTAAAAATTAAAAATTAAAAATTAAAAATTAAAAATTAAAAATTAAAAATTAAAAATTAAAAATTAAAAATTTAAAATTAAAAATTAAAAATTAAAAATTAAAAATTAAAAATTAAAAATTAAAAATTAAAAATTAAAAATTAAAAATTAAAAATTAAAAATTAAAAATTAAAAATTAAAAATTAAAAATTAAAAATTAAAAATTAAAAATTAAAAATTAAAAATTAAAAATTAAAAGTTAAAAATTAAAAATTAAAAATTAAAAATTAAAAATTAAAAATTAAAAATTAAAAATTAAAAATTTAAAATTAAAAATTAAAAATTAAAAATTAAAAATTAAAAATTAAAAATTAAAAATTAAAATTTAAAAATTAAAAATTAAAAATTAAAAATTAAAAATTAAAAATTAAAAATTAAAAATTAAAAATTAAAAATTAAAAATTAAAAATTAAAAATTAAAAATTAAAAATTAAAAATTAAAAATTAAAAATTAAAAATTAAAAATTAAAAATTAAAAATTAAAAATTAAAAATTAAAAATTAAAAATTAAAAATTAAAAATTAAAAATTAAAAATTAAAAATTAAAAATTAAAAATTAAAAATTAAAAATTAAAAATTAAAAATTAAAAATTAAAAATTAAAAATTAAAAATTAGAAATTAAAAATTAAAAATTAAAAATTAAAAATTAAAAATTAAAAATTAAAAACTAAAAATTAAAAATTTTAGTTTCTTTCTTTAGTTTCTTAACTTTTTTTTTATGATTTTTGTTTTTTTGTATTAAATAAAATTATTTTAAAATTTCCCTTTTTAATATTAATAATTTGTAGCCAAGAATCATTCGATATTTTTTTTTTTTTTTTTTGAATTATCATGTGACTTCTAAGGTCTCAAAACAGGCTTTTAGGGATCAAACTTTGGGTATTATTATGATACCGGCTGTTTTAAATAATGAATTTCATTGGCGTTCTATGAAGTACTTGGTACTAAAAAAAAATAATGAAATTTTTCAAATAGGAATTAATTCTTTTTAAGCGTCATTGTTTTTTATAATAAAAATTGGCCAACAAGAAAACCAAATAACTTCAAATTTAATTGGTATTCGGATTTAATGTTTCAATATCGGCAACAGTTTCAAAGTGGTAGCCGTACCTAATATAGCGTGGAGGGTACCAAAAATTCAGCACAGCCGAATATAACACTCCTACTTGTTTAAATTAAAATTGTTTTTAAAACAATTAATATATATTATTTTAATTTTTGTCAAACCCAAATGCATCAAAATAAGTGCATGGTGCATAAATCAATTTTTGAAACTTTGGATAGCATGAAGTATATTATGCAAATAGAAAATAAATAAATTTATGTTGTTTTCAATGTTGATTTGATTTTCTAATTAACTCATTTTAATAAAAAACCCATCAAAAATTACATATTTTTTTGAATATCACAACAATTAGGACATACTTGGACATGTTTAATATACCTTTGAACGCGTCTTGAAAAAACCTATCAATTTGTATCCATATTGGATATGTTGATTAGAAAAAAAAAAAACAGTCCAGCTCGGAATGGGTTCACGCTAGACCAGAAATATTTTGGGAGTCGTTATAAAACAAACCAAGGTAGATTTCTAGGGGGGGCACTTTTTTCACATTTTTTCTCTCCATACTGTGTGAGTCGCTCTAATATATATATATATCAATATATATGTATATAAATATATACATATGTATATACATATGGGGGGTTTCATGTCAAGTGCACCAACTTTTGAAACCGATGTCTTCCGATTGGATAGTAGTTTAGACACAATTTTTCAACAAGATCGGTCAAGATCTCTCTGAGTTAGAGGGGATCAAAATTTTACATTTTGGCCAAACAGGTGTTTTTCTCATCCATGTAACTTATTACCTATTGTTCTTAGAAAATTCCTACCAAATAGTTTAGATACCTATGTTTTCAATATTTTGGAAAAAAATACTTTAAAAAAAAAAAAAATATTGACTTTTTTTTTGCTAAATCAAAGCTTTCATAAGAAAGCTTAGGATTTTTCCTTTAAGAGCTTTTTGGTCGCTTAGTGGGATGCGAGTGGGATATCTATCAAAATAAATGTTTTGTAACTCAAGAAAACGGTTTTTCAATTTTTCACAAATGCACTATTTTGAATTTTTTCCTATTTGTGTGTAAAAGCTTACAAATAAAATTTATACTGAGAAACTAGACAAATTAATATTTCCGAAGGTATGTAACATACCTAACTAAAATTTCATACCCTCGATACTGTAATACCCAGAATATGTTAAACCCCTTTCATTGCGGCTTTTTTTCACAATCCTATAAGTGGTTTTGAGCGCACGTAATATTGAATGTGATTTTTATTATCAAAATAGGAGGTGCCCAAGATACAAGTTTTTGTAACAGGTGGAAATATATTATGGCCATTCTCCGAAATACCAGTTTATTTATTATTTTATGACACTTGACTTTAAAAAGTGGGTGGAGAGGTAGAAGTTAAAAGGTAGTTTATTTTAATATGTTGAAAAGGTAAAAAATAACAGGTAGTTTATTTTTGTTATCATTGGCAACATTTGGTTAAAATATGTACTTTATTATTATTTTTATTTTGTAACATGCGGTTAACCGACACTAAGCACTTCTTGACCGTAATAAAAGATTTTAGACTGATTCATTAAAATCTACTAGCTATATGATTTTAAAAAACTATATATTGACATTCTGAAGACATTCGGAAATCAGTTTTTTAGAAACAGCCTTAAAGTTTAGACGTGTGTTATGTACATAATTTCTTACATAATTAATCTTCACCCTAACAAAAGGAATCACAGATCATCAGATGTGCGAAATAATTCTACCCTATACCACTATGTGGTTTGGGTATAATGACTGTGCTGCTGTTTGTAACTACCAAAAATATTTGACCTAGACCCATCTTTTTTATACCAATCAGCTCAGAATCACTTTCTGAGTCGTTTAAGCGATGTCCGTCCGTCTGTCCGTCCGTCTGTCCGTCTGTGTGTCCATGTAAACCTTGTAATCAAACTACAGGTCGCAAATATGAATATATTTCGATGAAATTTGGTACATAAGCTTTTAGGATGACCGCTGTTGAAATTGGTGAAAATCGGTCCACGTTCAGACCTAGTCCCCATACAAATAACTCCTATGAAATTGACATAAATTGCCATAAGATCCACATTATCAGATACATAGATCTTAGACAAATTGGGTTTGTATATGCTCATTGTATCCATTAATCAGTAGTCCAAAAATAATCCCTATAGGACAATTCTTAGTCATAGGCCCCATATAGAGCTGCTTACCGATATTCACTTAAATCTATCAAAAAAACAAAAATATTGCAGAGATTTTTCTCAAATTGCGTCTGTGTATATTTTTTCAAAATATAAGTGACTTTACCAAATATCGTCAGGATCGGTCCATTTTTCGACCTAGTCCCCATATAAATATAATAATATAATAATAATATATAATAATATGGCACTGAAATAGTTTATTATGCTTATTTTCTATATCCAGTTAGTTGGACCGAAGAGATAGG
Source organism: Cordilura impudica (assembly GCA_963682025.1). Classification (NCBI taxonomy): domain Eukaryota; kingdom Metazoa; phylum Arthropoda; class Insecta; order Diptera; family Scathophagidae; genus Cordilura; species Cordilura impudica. Next base: position 198,254,416 of record OY821520.1, on the reverse strand, counting down.
GTGTCTAAAGCATGGTACAGGGTATCGTATAGTCGAAAAAGAAAATTATATTATTAAGAAAAGTTTCTATTTTGAAAAAAATACTCTCTAAAGAAAAGGTGTTTATTAACTCAAGCCTCTTTTGTTAGGAGAATGTATTTTTTTTAAGGAAAATATGTTTTTTTTAAGAAGAGATACTGGTTTAAGAAAAAATATTTTTTTTTTTTTGAAAAAGCATATTGTAAGTTACTCTTTTAACGAAAATTACACTAAAGTACAGTTCATGTGATACACAATACGGCTTTAGATACGTTGAATTACAACAACAGATCCTTTGTTATTTGTTCCTCTATAACATAACCAAATTTCATTAAGAGCTGTGGGATTCAGTTCGGCTACTCCATTGTTAGTACAAATTGTGTGCTTTTAAAACACCATTCATTGGAAATGGATTTATTTGAAATGTTCATCAGGGTTTAGATGTATTTTTTATTATACATCTGTAAGAAATTATTATGTAACAATTATAATGAGCACTAATTATTCTTCTATCATATACAGTGGTGGACATTACGTTCGCACACTATATATATGTTGCATTCTAAAGCTTATATTTTTTTCCAGTAAACTAAATTAAGTAAAGTATTTACCCATGAGTTTTGTCTATGGCGTGATCACTATGTTCCGTTATTTTTGGTTTTGTTCTGTTTTGTGGTTTTCTTTTAGTTTTGATTAATTGCATGTAACAAGTAATAAGAGCTGGACACTAGTTTAGCACATTTTACAAATCTTAATATTTTTTATTATTTTTCGAATTTACAATCTTAAATAGGTAAGTTTCATAAGTGCTTATTTTAAAAGTTTTAATAAAAAACACAAAAGAATATTCAGACATGGCTAAAAGTAAATGGTGTACAGAGGCGCAGCGTCAGGTTATTCAGCAAATGAGCTCGAGAGGAAGCACCGTTGTTGAGATTGCATCCATTTTAAAGTGCTCCAGGAAGATGGTTTACAACGCATTAGGTCATATTCAAACCTATAAGTCGTACAAAAATGTTTCACAGGGTACTAGACCTAGAAAAACAAATCGTAGAGAGGATTCATTTATTTATAGAGCCTCATGCCACTTAGATGGCGTTTTATGCACGATAACGACCCAAAACATACTTCAGGCATAGTGAAGTGTTGCTTGGAATAAAATAATATCGACGTAGTAAATTGGCCAACTCAATCACCGGATCTCAATCCCATAGAGAACCTATGGAATGATGTAGAGCAACACATAACGGCTGTTAAACCTAAAAATTTGAGCGATTTGTGGACAGAAATCAAAAGGCATGGTACGCAATATCAAAGGAACGTTGCTTGGCCGTAGTGGACAGTATGCCCAGGAGATGTGCAGCTGTTATCAAAAATAAGGGGTATCCTACCAAGTTCTAATATATAAATTAAATTAATATTTAGTTTTGTTTTTTTTTTTCTTATGAAAATAAATTTTTTTTTAATTTGTGCTTAATTTCTGTCCAATCATTTTTAGGGTTTGGTTGTATTTTTAAAGAAATCAAACGAATTGCAACGAACAAAATTGAAGCAGAATAATGTCACGTGTTTTTAGACAGCACGTGCCACATCAGGACTTAGAAATGATTGAAGTTGTAAATATAGTATACGAAAATTTTTGGCTCAGAAGAGTGCACATAGCTAATGTGTTAAAATCGTGTCCACCACTGTATATGCGTATTACTGAAGAAATCTATTTATGGATTATTTATCTCTTAGGCATCTTGTTTCCCATTCATAATTGAGTGAATGATTATTATTATCCTAATTTGCTTCTTTAGTATTTACAATGAAAAAATAAACAAATAATTTCTATTGGTTTCCCCAGCCATAAATCTAACTCATTAGAAAGTATTCTTGGAAATTGAAAAACAACAAACAATTGACCTTAATATTGATATTGGAGCATCTATTACCCGCTATATATACTGAAAGCAGAGGGTGAGTAATTTGTTAATATATAATTTGTTTATGCTTACAAAATTTATTAAGTAAATTACAATTAAACATTCTGTTTTGTATATTTTTGGAAAAATAAATTAAAATAAATTTTTCCCCAAACTAATTAGCCATCATCTAATTGAAATCGTTAACTGAGTCTTTTCATATTGTCGAAATTTATGCTAGAACTTGCAGCTTTTTGTCGACAGCTTTCTGTTAACTTATTTATGATATATTAACGAAAAGATTTCATTATTTGAAATGTCTGTTTCTATTACAAATGAAATTAATGAGTCTTTGTAAATAATACACAAAGCAAACGAACTTGTTGTGGCAAAACTTCATAAACAAATACATACATATATAATAATATTACTGGCACAATGTTTAACTTTATTAAACATTTACTCAATTAAGTAGAAGAATATGTTTTTCTTAAGTCTATTGTTCAATGTACATTGCTTATTTTACATAATTATTTTCGATTAAATTGACTCTTGTAGTGATTGTCACATATTGTTTGTAATAAATTGAGTTATCTAGTGATGACAAAGTGAAAAGAAAAAGTAACTAGTGTTTAGAATGTGGCTAGTGGTATTTAGTTGTTTGCAAAGTTTTTTTTTTTTACAGATTTTGAAATACCTTTTAAATGGTACTTGTACTTTCTTTTCTACAACAAAACAGCTTCAGATATTTTTGTGCACACATGTCCAGTCAGAAAGAGATGGTTTTGTTTTCGCTATAAAAGCATTTACTGTACTTCGAATGTTAAAATATATTAGGCTTTCCAACGATGTGTGTACCAAATTTGTATTCGTTTATGTAGAGTACGGAAAATAACAAATATTTCTTTTTTTGACAGTGAAGAAAATAATGAGAGCTGGCAGGTAGTAGCATCGCCTAGAGCAGTGAAGGCCGTCCCAAGCACGCTGGTGCTCGGCTTCTTATATGTATACAGCCGAACGAAAACAAAAATACTCACCAAAGAGTAAAAGTAAACAACAATTTTATTCAGTCTTATGAAAGCTTTTGAACAAAGCAGGTCTATGTCGCATTGCCTTTTGAAATTCATATATATATTTTTTTAATAGGTACTCAGAGAATATTTGTTTAAAAGAAACCAAAAATGTTGAGAAAATTTCGAAGACTTGATAAACTATAAATTGAACATTTAACTCTGGTCTTGAAGTGTCAAAAAGCCGAAATATCTCTCAGAGCTTAATAATAATAATAAAATAAAGTTTTTGCTTCACAATATATACATACTGGCGGAAAAGTGTTTCAGTAAACTGTGGAGTGTATATTGTTTCCAAAAACTTTGGAGTACTGCATCTGGATACATCTTATTCATACCCTCCTTGCAACTTACAACTAAGGTGCTGTTGTTAGCAGTCGATGTCTCAACAAAGTACTGAATCAAATATAATCGTGAGTTGGATCGTGTATTTTTATTCTACATACTTTTAAAGTTAGATATCCTATTGGGAATCTTTAAAAATATATCTAAAATATTAGTTTGTTGGCTGTGTACCATTGAGGTTTGCTATTTTGTTATTGTTATCTGCGTGGGGTAAATCTATATCAGCTGCTTATCTTCACAAAGGAAAAAAGTGCTACCAAGCGCCACTGCATTCAACAACTCGCCTTAAGGTATGCTATAAAAAGCAGACGCAGAAGCATTGTCATATACTATAGCAGTTGCACAGGGTTTGAGTCACCAATTATATATAACGTAATTATGCAGAGAACCCCAAACAAAAATATTCAAAGCTCGAAAAGGAAAATAGTAGAACTATCATCACCGGATAACACAGAAGGTGTCAATACAAATAACACAAACATGAACGTAAATCATATAGTAAAACTTATCAAAGATACTATTAACTCAAACTTAGATGATAAACTCAATAACTTGCCCACAAAATCTGATCTGAAAGAAATAGCTCGGTGACGCTGCCAGTGCCGCACTCAGTATCGTGCCCCAAACCGCAGCTGATTGTAGCGGGCCCAACAAAAATACGAAAATATAATAAACAAGTTAGAAAATTATAGTCGGTCTAGACCGACTATATGATACTCTATACCATGGTTAAGAGACCCTATCTTTCCGGTCCAACTAATTGGATATAGAAAATAAGCATAAACTACATTTGATTGGCATTGTAATTAATTTTTTTGGCTGCAGATATGAAAAAGTGCATATCGGGCGCTATATTTATATGGGGCATAGGTCGAAAAATGTACCGATCCTGACCATACTTGGTAAAGTCACTTATATTTTGAAAAAATATATACAAACCAAATTTGAGAAAAATCTGTGCAATATTTTTGTTTTTGATAGATTTAAGCGAAGATCGGGAAGCGGCGTTATATGAGGGCTATGATTAAGAGTTGTCCAATAAGGATCATTTTTGGACTACTAATTAATGTATGTAATAAATACATACAAACCCAATTTGACTAAGATTTATATGATAATTTGGATCTTATGGCAATTTATGTTGATTTCATAGGGGTCATTTGTATGGGGGTTACGTCTGAACATGGATCGATTCTCATCAATTTCAATGGCGTTCATCCCATGGCCGACAAAAACTTATATACCAAATTTTATCAAAACATATTCATATTTGCGACCTGCAGTTTGATTACAAGCTTTACATGGACACACAGACGGACGGACGGACGGACATCGTTAAATCGAATCAGCTAGTGATTCTGATTCGATCGGTATAATAAAAGATGGGTCTAGGTCAAATATTTTTGGTAGTTACAAACAACAGTAAAAAGTCATTATACCCAAACCACATACTGGAATAGGGTATAAAAATGATTCATCAGATGAGTGCAGTGGATCAGAAATGCAATCAAATAAGAAACCCCATTTACTTACTCAGGCCGAGCTCAATGATTTGTGCCGAGATTTGTATTTGCCGAAATCGAAATGTGAATTACTTGCATCACGATTGCAACAGTGGGGATATTGTGCTCCTGAGACACGTGTTACATATTACCGTGATCGCAGCAAACAACTTGCACAGTTTTTCGCAAAAACGGAAATTTTTTGATCTTTTGTGCCAACATATGTGGACTTTTCTCTGCTCTCCAACAAAATTATGACCCAGAGGAATGGCGTCTTTTTCTGGATGGAGGCAAGGATAGTTTGAAGGCAGTCTTGCTTCATAAAGGGAATACGAAACCGTCAATTCCAATCGGATATGGAAAACAGATAAAGGAAACATATGAAGCAACGAAAGAACTTCTCGATCTCATACATTATGACCAACATCAATGGAAAGTTTGCTCTGATTTTAAATTAGTTGCCATACTATCTGAATTGCAAGGGGGCAATACGAAGTTTCCCTGCTTTCTATGTCTATGGTACAGCCGTGACCGTCAGAATCACTACACCCGAAAAGTTTGGCCCGAGCGAAGTGGACGTACGCACGGAGAGTACAATATCAAAAATGACCTACTCATTCATCAGGAGAAGATTATACTTCCTCCATTACATATTAAGCTTGGGTTATTTACAAATATTGTGAAAAAGTTGCCAAAAGATAGTCTTGCCATGAATTACATTAAACAAAAATTTCCGGGAGGCACAGCGAGCAAAATTGAAGCTGGTATATTTGATGAACCTCAAATTCGCGCTCTGTACGGTGACCAAGCATTTAATGAGTGTTTAGGTCCAGCTCATTTGGAGGCATGGGAAGCATTCCGGGACATCGTTCACAACATTTTGGGAAACTACAGAAGTCCTGATTACGCTGAGAAGATCGATACATTACTGCAAAAATTCAATGCCATTGGTAAGCGTTGAGTGAAAACATGTATATCAAAAAGGCTGATATCATTTGAAAATTTATTCTTTTTAACTTTTAGGTTCAAATATGACACCTAAATTACACTTCTTATTCAGTCATATGGATATTTTCCCCACGAACTTGGGCTCCGAAAGTGATGAACAAGGTGAAAGATTTCACCAGGAAATGGAAGAAATCGAGAGACGTTACAAAGGCTGGTGGGATGACCAAATGATGGCGGACTATTGTTGGTTCCTCACTCGCGAAGATCCATCCGAAAAGAAACGCAAAAGTTCAAGTCGCTCGTCATTTTAATTAAAATTTTTTGAATTTAAGCCGAATATAGTGTGTGAGCAATGAAAATGAAAAAATTGTCGTTCCACAAAATCCTTAATAAAAACTTTATTTTTCATCCGATTTTGTTCAAATTACGCTTAAAATGTTGGTAATTAAGTAATTCGTAAAGAAATAAAACGATATTATATCGAACTTTTCGGTTGGGCTCCACAAGGGTTTGAGTGGGACCATACACCGAAAAACACAAAAGTACCGTAATCTAAAAAACGGTACTTAGAAAAAAAAATTACAGCGTTTTTCGTGTATAGGCATGTGGCCCTCTTGGTATTTTTTTGGCTGTAAACCAGTGCAATATACAAATAACATTCTCATCAAATTGCGCTTTATTTATGTAACAATTTTTATGTTCGCAATTCTTAAATATCATTTGAGGTTTTCTAAACTTCATTGAATGTAAATTAATGTTTTCTTATCCTGAAATGCTATAAATGTCTCTTGAACGGCAATATTTTTTTTAAATGTAAACATTTTTAAATGTATTTTTTAATTTCAATTTGTGTTTAAAGAATAAAATTTATATTTTTAAAATTCAATTGATGTCTTCTAAATTTCAATCTATTATTTCCGACGTTTTAGTATGATTTTCTGAAATTCAATTGATATTTTCTAATTTATAGTTGGAAATCTGAATTCCAGTTTTTAGAATTGCAATTTTCTTAAATTTGAATGGAAAATTTAAAAGGTGCAATTTTGTATTTCTGTGAAAAATAATGCTTTAGTAATTATAAACAATTTTTAAAAATTATATATAATCACAATCAGATATTTTGTAGGTAAAGCAAAATAATAATTTTATATAACTATGTAGAACTGTTGACATTCATTTTAAAATAGAAATAACTATTGCAAAGCTAATTAAAACAAAAATTGTGGCGCCATCTACTGTGTCATAGCCACTCTGAGCAAAATGAAGTGACACTGTGTTTGTTAATACAAAAGAAATGCATTTTCCCTGAAACAAAATACATATTGGAGAGTTTTATATAAATAAAATAATATACCGATTTATTTTTTACATGCGGTTATTATGAATATACATGCATAGAATATATGTATATTATTTTATTATTTAATATATGTATGTATGTATATATAAACATTACACACAAAAATACAACACCAAAATACTACAAAATCAACATCAATGCATTTTATATTACTTTTTTTTATCTAATAAATAAATATTACTTTATTTAATAATAAACAAAAACCATACGTTTTTCCATAATTCTTTTACAAATATGACCATAAGTTTGGCATATTAACTTCCTGTTGTGTTTACAAAATAGAGTTACCGAGTTCATCATATATGCACATTTTTGGGGAAACGGTTAACATTTATTATCATTAGTATTATTTTAATAAAATTTATGCTCTATAATTAACAAACTTCTGTTTTTATATGCGCATTTCAAGAAATAAATCATAATAATACATTTAACAAGTTAAAACCTTAATTGCAATTTTATAGTAATCCAGTAAATTTGCATTACGTTTTTAACAGGGTAACGTTATTCATCATTAGTGGCAGCAAGCAATAATGATAGAACTAACTTAAGGCCTAGTTAACCACACGTAACAGTAACGTAACGTGTCAGCTGTTTTTTAGTTACATGAAAAGCGTTGGGAGTTCCGGTTATGTTCAGTAATGTTCTAAATGCTTTTACATGTATATGTATATTATATTATATATATGTATATTATTTAGAGTATTTTGAAATTTGCAAAACTTGCGATATTACATGGGTCTCGACGAGCTATAATTCATAGCAATGAACAAGTCAATGGATTGTGGAGACCGCTAATGTTGAAATGGCAGAAATTCTGCATTAAACCCTGCCATTAATTTGAAGTTTCATTCGATTTTGACGTTTAAGTATTATAAAATGGCGCAACTTAAATCAAATAAAAGTCAAATTAATAATTTCATTTACATGTATCGCGAATATGGGTGTTTATGGAACTTCAAAAGTGAAAACTATAAAAACGGATTTAAAAAGAAAAGCGTGGGAGGAAATTGGACAAAAATGTAAGTGTTTTCAGTTCAAAGACATTTGGAAATGAAATGTCTAGACATAATTTGGCAACTTCGTGTTTTGACGTTATTATATTTCTCTGACTTGAACATGAACATTGCATTAATTAAGCTATATAAGCCAGAATATTTATATTTATTACATATATATTTTTTTATTTAATATATGTATGTATATGTAAATATTACACACAAAAAATACAACATCAAAAGTTATTGTTGTGTTTTTCTTTAAATAAATTAATATATATTTCTTTTTTTTGTAAATTTACATTATTTTTTTATTAACAACAAGGTAGTTTAGCATTATTTGCTTAAGATGTTGGTGAATTTTTACTCCCCATAGTGTCTGCTTCTCTGCTCGACAAAATTTTGGATAGATTTTTAACCCTTTCCCCGTGACCCAATTGATCTGAAACTTTGCAAGCACCCTCATGGTCTAACAAATTTTTTTTAAATGATGCCAACACATAGGTTTCCCTGGACCTGTTCCACCAATTTTAATGATTTTTGAAACAGAAATCTTCCCATGATCTTGGTGAATCATTCTTACTAAAAATAATCACCCTAGCTGTCCTATTGAGGGCGTGATCGGGACAAGAGCAACATAGAAAATCATATTTTTTCAACCGATTTGGGCGATTTTAAATCGCAATTTTCTCAGAATGTTAGTGAATCATTTTTTATGCCAACTAGCACCCTAGCTGCACTATTGAAGTTGTCATCGTGATTTCCACAGAAGGGCAGACGGACATCGCTATATCAACTCCGCTTGTTATAAGGATCACAAATATATATATGTTTTGGGTTCCAGATTTTTTTTTCTAATTATTACAAACGGAATGACAAACTTATATGTATATACCCTCTGCACACTGGGGTGGAGGGTATAAAGAAACTGGATGTCATATAAATAAGTTTAATTGAAAAGTTCAGATCGTTCCTTGAAATATAAAATCTATTTTTGCATATATGTGTTTCGATGGCTTAATGAGGAAAGGATGTAACTCAAATTTGCGTTTCGTTACATGAGAAGCAAAAAATTTATTAAACTTAAAAACTTTGGATATACCAAATTTTCATTATACCCTGACCACTTTAATGACTTTGAGCTGATGTTTGGAGCTACCAAAAATATTAGAGCTAGAACCATATTTTATTATACCCATCGACATAGAATCACTTTCTGAGTCAATTTAGTGATCTCCGTCTGTCCGACTGCCGACTGTCCGTCTGTGTAAAACTTGTAAACAAGCTACAGGTCATAAATATGAATACATTCTGATGAAATTTAGTATATTAGTTTCCATCGGACATAGGATGAACGCAATTGAAAGTGGTGAAAATCGGTTCATGTTCAGATCTAGTCCCCATTCAAATGATCCCTATGAGAGCGACTTAACTTGCCATAAGATCCAAATTATCAGATAGATCTGAATCAAATTGGGTTTGTGTGTGTTTATTATATCCATTAATCAGTAGTCAAAAATAAATCCTATAGGACGATTCTTAGTCACAGCCCCCATATAAAGTAGACTCCTTAAACCTAAAAAAAACAAGCAAGAAATTATAGTCTGTCTAGACCGACTATACGACACCCTTTACCATGGTTTAGAGACCCTAACTCTTCGGTCCAACTAATTCGATATAGAAAATAAGCATAAACCAAATTTGAGTGGCATTGTTATAAATTTTTTCGGCTGCAGATATGAAAAAGTTCATATCGGATGCTATATCTATATGGGGACTAGGCCCAAAAATGGACCGATCCTGACCATGTTTGGTAAAGTCTCTTGAAATTTGCAAAAATATATACAAACAAAATTTGAGAAGAATCAGTGCAATATTTTTGTTTTTTGATAGATTTAAGTGAAGATCGGGAAGCAGCTCTATAAGGGGCCTATGACTATGAATGTTTCTATGGGGATTACTTTTGGACTATTGATTAATGGATATAATAAACACTTACAAACCCAATTTGACTAATATCTATATGATAATTTGGATCTTATGGCAATTTATGTCGACTTCATAGGGCTCATTTATATGGGGACAAGGTCTGAACATGGACCGAATTTCACCAAACTTCAATAGCATTCATCCTATGGTCGGTAAAACCTAATATACCAAAATATATTCATATTTACGACGTGTAGTTTGATTACAAGGTTTACATGGACACACAGACGGACGGACGGATATCGCTAAATCGACTCAGTGATTCTGAGTCGTTCGGTATAATAAAGGATGGGCCTAGGTCAAATATTTTTGGTAGCTACAAACAGAAGCACAAAGTCATTATACCCAAAACCACATGGTGGTATAGGGTATAAATATTGCACAGATTTTTCTCAAATTCGGTTCGTATATGCTTTTGCAAAATATATGTTACTTTACCAAATATGGCCAGGATCGGTCCAGTTTTCGACCTAGTTCCCATATAATTTATTATGTAACGATATGAACTTTTTCAGGTCTGCAGGCAAAAAAATTAATAAAAATTTTACTCAGATTCGGTTTATGCTTTCCAATTAATTGGGTAGTTGAACCTAAGACCAATTCTCTAAAGCATGGTATAGGCCGACTATATATGTACCGACTATATTTTTCGTAATTGTTTTTTTTTTTCAGAAAATATACTTTCAAATAGAAATTTACCAGTTGAAAAATTGTCCAATGTTTGGTCGTTTTTAACCCTAAAGGCTCGAATAAAAACAAATTTTATTCTTGCCCGATGTTCGCGTCTCTGGTGTAATCTAAATTTCAAGTTTCGTATTCCTAAATTACTTTGTAAATAAGATACCCCCTAAACATCCGAATTTCCAACAAATATCAAAGTAATATTTTTTCCCATTTTTTTCATTACAAAAATTATATTGTCTGTACATATTTATGTGTCATTTATAATTATATTACATGTTTCTAAAAAAAAATTAATGAAAATCTATATATTAAATATACTTGAGAGCCCGAATATGGGACAGTGTATTATATTAAGATACTCTTACTATTTGTTTATTTATAGTTTAAGAATATGAATTTTGTCCAAATAAACGCTTAACAAAAAAAAAAAAAAAAAAAATTCGAATTTCCAAAAGTTTTCGTCTGATCTGAAGTTTCTATCGCGAGTGGAATCCAGAAAATATATTTTATACTCGTTTGTTTAGAAAATACCAAATGTACGATTTTCCCTTTCTTTGGCCGTTTTTCCTCCCTACACGTTAAAATTAGTAATAAATTCATACTTGTGTGTTGCACACGCATTCGTTGGAGTCTGTATACCAAAATTCATATTTATAGACTAATATGTTAAGAAGATGCAAAAATGTACAATTTTTACCATTTTTGACGTTTTTCCCATTAAAAGGACGAAAAAATTAAGCCTGAGCCAATTTTTGTTTCTCGGATGGACCCTACACATTTAATTTCATATTCCTAGATTCATTTGTGACCATTTCCCCCTCTTGGCCGTTGTTACCGTGATGGGTCGAATTTAAACAAGTAAGAAAATTATAGTCGGTCTAGACCGACTATACGATACCCTATACCATGCGTTTAGAGACCCTATCTCTCAGGCCCAACTAACTGGATATAGAAAATAAGCATAAACCAAATTTGAGTGGGATTTTTTATTAATTTTTTCGGCTGCAGACATGAAAAAGTTCATATCGGATGCTATATCTATATGGGGACTAGGCCCAAAAATGGACCGATCCTGACCATGTTTGGTAAAGTCTCTTGTATTTTGCAAAAACATATACAAACAAAATTTGAGAAGAATCAGTGCAATATTTTTGTTTTTTAATAGATTTAAGTGAAGATCGGGAAGCAGCTCTATATGGGGTCAAAGGGATCATTTTTGGACTACTCATTAGTGGATGTAATGAACGCATACAACCCAATTTGAGTAAGATCTATATGACAATTTGGATCTGATGGAAATTTATGTCGACTTCATATGGGTAATTTGTATGGGGGCTAGGTCTGAACATGGACCGATTCTCACCAATTTCAATAGCGTTCACCCCATGGCCGATAAAAGCTCATATACCAAATTTCATCAAAATATATTCATATTTGCGACCTGCAGTTTGATTACAAGCTTTACATGGACACACAGACGGACGGACGGACGGACGGACATTGTTAAATCAACTCAGAAAGTGATTCTGATTCGATCGGTATAATTAAAGATGGGTCTAGGTCAAATATTTTTGGTTGTTACAAACAGCAGCACAAAGTCATTATACCCAAACCACATAGTGGTATAGGGTATAAAAATTGTTATTCTTGGCCGATGTTTGTGTCTCTGGTGGAACCTACATATCAAATTTCCTATTCCTAAATTACTTTGTAAAGATAACAAAAGGTACCATTTTTAATTTTTGGCCGTTTTTACCCCCCCCCTAAACACCCGAGTTTCAAAGTTTCCCTCACGTCTGATCTTACTATATATATAGTATGTGGATACTATATTTCATGTTCCTACACTCGTTTGCTTAGAAGATACCAAATGTACAATTTTCCCCTTTTTGGCCGTTTTTCCTCACCTAGACGTTAGTATAGCAATAAATTCATCCTTGACTGATGTCCACCTTTTGGGAGGAGTCTGTATACAAAATTTACATATTTAGATTATTATGTTAAGAAGATGCAAAAAGGTACCTTTTTACCCTTTTTGGTCGTTCTTTGAAAAGCTCATCCTGTACTCGGTTGTTTCCGGTCTTTTGCTTATCCTTGTCTAATGTGTTCGCATCAAAGTGCTTCTCATACATCAATTTTACAATTTTGTCTCCATACACCTTATCCTTGTTCTTAAATGTCCTCCACAGTGGGCCTTATGAGTTCCGGCGATTCCCTTGCAAAATGAAACATTATTGGGCGGTAATAATGCACTGATCACGACCGTGGATTTTTCCAGTGTACGGAAACTTCAGATATAAGACACAAAGGAAAAACAGATGCCATAAATATATTTCCGTCTCATAGCTTCATTGGAAGATATCCTTTGCTTATAAACGCTTAGTCCGGATTATTCATCGGAGCCCCATGTAATGAAATTTCCCAACTCATTTTCAGGAAGACTCTTCAACATTCATGTTACTCCATGGCCCGTGTGCAGTGGTCCTGTATCCGGGTAAAATGTCAGCTCCGACCATAAGTCAATATTGTAACAATATTATTGTATTATTATCGAAAGGTTAACTATATTTCTATTTTAAGTGTTGACCTGCTAACGTGTATCTGTACCTGAATTTACCAGGGATGCACGCCATACAATTTCTGGAACAATATCTTTTTTACCTTTCTTTACCTCAAGCAGTCGAAGCAGCAGCTGGGCTTTGTTAAATTAGGTTAAGAAATAATCCAAGAACCTATTTTGAAAATATGCCAGATATAAAAAATTACTCATTTTTTTATTTTCCACCAAATTTTAAAAATAGTGAAATAGTTGGTATATATCGATTTACGTGGAGAAACACAAAGCACACTGAAACTTTTTTTCTATAATATACTGAATAAGTACATAAACCAATATACATAAAAAAATACGATTAGTTAGTTTTTTTATATTCTATATACAAGATGATTTTATTCCTACAAGATGATTTTATTAAAAATATGAACATAAAATTTTTGATGTTTGCACTTCATTTGTTATAAAACCAACTCTGCACAAGCTCATTATACCTCTGAAATGTGATGCACTGTAAGTATTTGTACATAATTATGAATATAGTCTAAGTCAAAATTAAAAAAAAAATTCTCTAAACCAATCTCAGAGTGGTCAGAGTGGTGTAATGAAAAAGGTTGGAAGATTTCAGACTGTTTTTGTATACCAGTTAAAATTTCAAAAGTGAGATGTATGGTTCCTTTATAAAAAGCAACTGCTTGAACACCTTTCGCAACTGGCTACATTTAGACAATTTAAATTTTGAATGGTTTCGCCAAGTCTATTTGACGATACTTTAATTAATAGCTAAATAGAATAAGCTGCAAATTACAAAAAAGGATATGTGCATCCATTTATCCATCATTTAATGTGTAATCTAAAATAACCATTGTACCATTTAGGTAAAGAGGCTTCTTGGCACATTTTCTTTATGTCATGAACTTTATTGATGCCCGCATACTGCTTACTTTAGATTTATTCACTGACACACAACAAAAGCTAATGAACCCTTACAATTTAATCTAAATTTCTTTTGTATAGTTTAACATATGTCTGGAGATAATTGTCTCTTTGTCTGTCTAACTGGCTGCCAGCTATATTTACAATATATATAACAAATTCAAATTTTTAAGTTCTTTCATTCTATTAGTATTTATTTTTGTTTTTTTAAGCGACTTTTATACGCTCTTTAAATGTTTTTGGTCATTTATTTTTATCTATCACTAGACTAAAAGCAAATAATGTTATATGTTATTGAAACTTTTTATATTTTCATCTATTAGTTTTTGTGGTTATATTGATTTTCTGTAGAATTAGATGACCCAAAGGTAAATTATTTTAATATCAAAAAAAAAAAAAAAAATATAACGATCTTAGAATTTTCCTAAGAAAAATGTCGCCGAGTTAAGGATCTGTGGGTTTATGTATAGAAATAACGCATTTGAAAATAAGGAATTTTCTATACGGGTTTTCTATGGGAAATAACCTTTTCCTGTAGGAAAAATTCCTCAGAATCTTAGGGTTTACTACAGAAAAAATGGCTTGTAGTTCTTCTATAGGAAGTATGCCTCAGAATATAAAGATTTTTTTTTATAGAAACAATATATCAGAATCTAAAGATATTTAAAATAGAGAAAATGCATTTGAAACTGAAAGTATTTCCATATGATTAATTTCTTCGAATCTAAATGTTCTTCTATAGGAAAAATTCCACCGAATCTGAATGTTTTCTATATAAAAAATGCCACAGAATCTTTGAGGTTTTCAATAGGAAGAGTGTCTCAGAAGTTGAGAGTTTTTTAAGAAAAACGCCTTTCTTCTATATGAAAAATGCCTCAAAGTCTGAGAGTTTTTCTATGGAAAAAATGCTTCAGAGCCTGAGAGTTTTTCTTTAGAAAAATGCCCAAGAATGTGAATATTTTATAATACAAAAAATATTTCGGAATATGAGGGCTTTTCTATATTTTTCAATTTGTATATAAGAACTATTCTATAGGAACAATTCCTCAGAATCTAGCGATTTTTACACTCTATACCACTATGTGGTTTGGGTACAATGACTTTGTGCTGCTGTTTGTAACTACCAAAAATATTTGATCTAGATCCATCTTCTATTATACCGATCGACTCAGAATCACTTTATGAGTCAATTTATCGATGTCTGTCCGTCCGTCCGTCCGTCTGGGTGTCAAACAGCGGGTCGTAAATATGAATGTCTTTTGATAAAATTTGGTATATAAGCTTATATCGGCCATAGCATTACGCTATTGAAATTGGTGAAAATCGGTGCATGTTCAGACCTAGTCCCCATACAAAAGTCGACTTAAAATGTAATAAAATCAAAATTATCTTATAGATGTCGGTCAAATTAGGTTTTTGTATGTTCATTACTCTCATTAATCAGTAGCCTAAAAATAACACTGTAGAACAATTATTTGTCATAGCCCCCATATAAAGCTGCTTCCCGATCTTCACTTAAATCTATCAAAAAACAAAAATATTGCACAGATTTTTCTCATTTTTGGTATTTATATATTTTTGCAAAATATAAATGACCTTATCAAATATGGTCAGGAATGGTCTATTTGTCGACCTAGTTCCGATAGAAATATAGCATCCAATATGAACTTCTTTAATATTCAAGGGCAACAAAATTAGTAACAATGCCAGTCAAATTTGGTTTATGCTTTTTTTCTATATCCAATTAGTGGGGGCTAAGAGATAGGATGCGCATGGAATAGGGTTCGTATAGTCAGTCTAGACCGACTATAATTTTCTTACTTGTTCGATATGAAAAATGCTTTTAAATCTGAAGATTCTTCTATAGGAAAAAATATCTAAGAATTCGAAGGATTTTTATAATTGGAATTATGCCTCAGTTTCTGAAGGTTATTCTCTAGGAGAGATGCCTTTGAGTTTGAAGGTTTTTCTATAGGAAACATGACTTTGAATTTCGATGATTTTTTGTTTAGGAAAAATGGCCTAGGAAATTAGGGGGTTTTACTTTAGGAACTATGCTTCAGAATCTGACGATTTTCATACAGATATAATGCTTTAGCATTTTTTTGTTTTTCCATAAGAAAAATATTTCAGAATCTAATGGTTTTTATAATCGAAAATGTCTTAGAAGCTGAGGGGTTTATTGCGGGAAAAATACCTCTGTATTCTTTTAAGAAAAATACCTCATAACCTAAGTGTTCTTCCATAGCAAAACAAACTTAGCAATGTGAGGGTTTTTCTATAGGAAAAATCCATCTAAATCTGACAATGTTTTTATCGGCAAAATGCTTAGAATCTGTTGATTTTTTTATAATAAAATTTCTTCAGAATCTGAAAGAGATTCTGTAAAACAAATATATCAGAACACAAAACAACTTCTTAAGAATCGATTCCCTATAACCTAACAGTTCTATAATTTTCCTACTGACGTTTTACTTCTAACCATTTCTGTTTCAAGGTTACAGACAAATTTCTCCAAAACAAAACCGAATGGTGAAATATTTAAAACAATGTTAAAGACATAAAATCTTTATTAGAGAAAAGTTCTGCAAAAGGCTGGTCATTACTTAAGTTTCATATCCCCAGGAAATTGAAACAAAAGCGCAGAACAAGTAACAAAAACGGTTGCCCGAGGACAAACAACAGTCAGAACAGCAGCAGATGCATAAGCATCTTAAACACAATAATACACTTTAAATCAAAAATTTTCATTAAGTTTATAAATGGAAAAACAAATAATTTTGATTGAAATAAACTCAAGTGTTTCCTTTTCATCTGGATAAAATGTAAAATAACACGAATGAATTGCGGAAAAAATGTCAATACAAAAAGCATGTAAGTAAAACTCAAAAAATAAATACATAAAATAAATTTTTTTCTTCTTACACCATCTGATCGCACACATACATATATAAATACATAAGACATAAAAAAAACATGTTTAGTAAATTCGACTACCACAAGTTCTAAAAATATATAAAAATGCAGCCAGCAAGAACAATGGACACAATAAGCCTGCCTCTATGGAAATTGGGAGACAAAGCTCTGACTTGTAAATCACAAATGCTTTTTGAGAAAAGGTACTTTCTTATGCAAAGGCACTTTTTTAAGAACAGGCGCTTCTTTAAGAAAATGTAATTTTTTTTTTTTAAGAAAAATTGATTTTGTAAGAAAAAGTACTGTTTTGAAAAAAAAATTATTTTTTAAGAAAAAGAATTAAAAAAAATACGTTTTTAAGAAAAAGTACTTTTGTGCGAAAAAAATACTTATTTAAGAAGAAGTACTTTTTTGAGAAAAAAAACTTTGTACGAAAAATTACTTTTTTGAGGAAAAAAATAGGTTTTTAAGAAAAGTTAGTTTTCTCAGAAAAGTACTTTTTTTAAGAAGTATTTTTTAAGAAAAAGTATTTTCTTAGCAAGTGTACTTTTATGCGAACTTTATCCAGAAAAATTTCTTTCCCAAGACATATAATTTTTAAGAAAAAATACCTTTTTAAGAAAAATATCTTCTCTCAGAAAAGGTAATTTCTTAACAAAATTATTTTTTTGAGAAAATATACTTATTTAAGAACTGGTACTTTTTTCATAAAAGGTATTGTTCAAGAAAATGTACTTTTCTAAGAAGTACTTTTTGAAGAAAAATTACTTTTTTTAGAAAAAGTACTCCTTCCGAAACAGTGTTTTTTTTTTAAAACGGCTTTTTGATGAAAAAGCACTTTTTCTGAAAAGTAATTTTATTAAGAAAATGTACTGTTTTAAGAAAGTTAAATTTTTTAAAAAAGACACTTTATTTAAATGAAAATTTACTCTTTATGAAGAACACTTTTTGAGACAAATTACTTTTTTAAGAGGACGTAATTTTGCAAGAAAATTTAGTTTTTAAGAAAAGGTACTTTTTTATGAAAATTTATTTTTTTAAGAATAGTTACGCTTCAACTATTCAAATGTAGATTTTAAAGAAAAGGTATTTTTTAAGAAACACTTTTTTAAGAAAAATTAGTTTTATAAGAAAAGTAAATTTTTAAGCAAAAAAAGAAATTTTCAAGAAAATGTGGTTTTACAAGAAAATGTACATATTTAAGAAAATGTACTTTTATAAGAAAAGGGAAGAAAAATTATTCTATATGAAAAGGGCTTTTATAAGAAAAATACGTTTTTAAAAAAATATACGTATTTAGGAAAAGACACTTTTTTGAAAGAGTTATTTAAAAACAAGTAAGAGTGTTAAATTCGACTAGACCGAATCTTTGATACTCTCCACCTGCATCTTAAACTCAGTATTAGAACCAATATTGGGTATGGCTACCACTTTAAAACTGTTGTCGGTACTGAAATTTAAATTTCAAATATCAATTAAATTTAAAGTTAATTGCTTTTATTGTTGGCCTGTTTCTATTATAATTCCTTGTTATAAAAAACAATGATCGTGTCTTCTTTAGAAAGAATTCGTTACTATTTGAAAAATGGCATTATTTTTCTTTCACTAGAGTAGAAAACCCCTAATAAAATTCATTATATAACGCAGCCAGCATTATAAAACCCAAAGCTTGATCACTATAAGAAAGGTTTGGGATAAATTCATGATAATTAAAAAAATAACTAAATCAACTGATTCTTTGCTAAAAATTTTCAGATATTAATATTAAAAAAAAGCAAATTTTGAAATATTTTTCTACGAATTAGCTAGTAATTTTCAATTTTTATTTCCATTTTTATTTTTAATTTTTAATTTTTAATTTTTAATTTTTAATTTTTAATTTTTAATTTTTAATTTTTAATTTTTAATTTTTAATTTTTAATTTTTAATTTTTAATTTTTAATTTTTAATTTTTAATTTTTAATTTTTAATTTTTAATTTTTAATTTTTAATTTTTAATTTTTAATTTTTAATTTTTAATTTTTAATTTTTAATTTTTAATTTTTAATTTTTTATTTTTAATCTTTAATTTTTAATTTTTAATTTTTAATTTTTAATTTTTAATTTTTAATTTTTAATTTTTAATTTTTAATTTTTAATTTTTAATTTTTAATTTTTAATTTTTAATTTTTAATTTTTAATTTTTAATTTTTAATTTTTAATTTTTAATTTTTAATTTTTAATTTTTAATTTTTAATTTTTAATTTTTAATTTTTAATTTTTAATTTTTAATTTTTAATTTTTAATTTTTAATTTTTAATTTTTAATTTTTAATTTTTAATTTTTAATTTTTAAATTTTTAATTTTTAATTTTTAATTTTTAATTTTTAATTTTTAATTTTTAATTTTTAATTTTTAATTTTTAATTTTTAATTTTTAATTTTTAATTTTTAATTTTTAATTTTTAATTTTTAATTTTTAATTTTTAATTTTTAATTTTTAATTTTTAATTTTTAATTTTTAATTTTTAATTTTTAATTTTTAATTTTTAATTTTTAATTTTTAATTTTTAATTTTTAATTTTTAATTTTTAATTTTTAAATTTTAAATTTTAATTTTTAATTTTTAATTTTTAATTTTTAATTTTTAATTTTTAATTTTTAATTTTTAATTTTTAATTTTTAATTTTTAATTTTTAATTTTTAATTTTTAATTTTTAATTTTTAATTTTTAATTTTTAATTTTTAATTTTTAATTTTTAATTTTTAATTTTTAATTTTTAATTTTTAATTTTTAATTTTTAATTTTTAATTTTTAATTTTTAATTTTTAATTTTTAATTTTTAATTTTTAATTTTTAATTTTTAATTTTTAATTTTTAATTTTAAATTTTTAATTTTTAATTTTTAATTTTTAATTTTTAATATTTAATTTTTAATTTTTAATTTTTAATTTTTAATTTTTAATTTTTAATTTTTAATTTTTAATTTTTAATTTTTAATTTTTAATTTTTAATTTTTAATTTTTAATTTTTAATTTTAAGTTTTTAATTTTTAATTTAGCTTTTTCCATTTTTCATTTTTCGTTTTTCATTTTTTTTTTCATTTTTCATTTTTTATATTCCATTTTCAATTTTTCATTTTCCATTTTTCATTTTTCAATTATCATTTTTCATTTTCCATTTTCAATTTTTCATTTTTCATTTTTCAAATTTCATTTTCCAAATTGCATTTATCATTTTTCACTTTTACTTTTTATTTTTCAATTTTTAATTTTTAATTTTTCAATATCCATTTTTCATTTTTGTTTTTCATTTTTCAATTTTCATTTTCCAATTTTCATTTTTCAATTTCCAATTTTCATTTTTCATTCTCAATTTTCTATTTTCCATTTTTCATTTTTTGTTTTTCATTTTTAGTTTTACATTTTTCAATTATCATTTTTCATTTCATTTTTCAATTATCCATTTCCACTTTTAATTTATAGTTTTTCATTTTTCATTTTCCAAATTCCATTTTTCATTTTTCATATTTCGTTTTTCATTTTTCATTTTTCATTTTTCAATTTTAATTTTTCAATTTCCATTCGCCATTTTTCATTTTCTATTTTCCATTTTCGATTTTCCGATTTTCATTTTTGATTTTCCATTTCTCATTTTCCATTTCCATTTTTCATTCTCTATTTTCCGTTTTTCATTTTTCATGTTTCTTTTTCCATTTTTAATTTTTCATTTACCATTCCCCATTTTTCATTTTCAATTTTTTATTTTTCACTTTTCATTTTCCGTTTTCCGTTTTCCATTATTCATTTTTCATTTTCCATTTATCAATTTCCATTTTTCATATTCCATTTTTCATTTTCCATTCTCTATTTTTCATTTTCTATTTTCCATTTTTCATTTTCCATTCTCCATTTTTCATTATCTGTTTTCCATTTTTCATTTTTCATTTTGTTTTCATATTGGCGATTTTTTTTTTATTATAACGTGATAACGATAAAAAATATGTGGCAATACTCCCAACATAGCTCATGGTAGTTGTGTTTGTTGGTATGATTGCATAATTTTTTTTTTGTGGCTTTTTTTGAACTGTGAATGTTGTTGTACAACTATTATGTTCAACCACTAAAATATTACAACAAACACACTGGGTGTTATATTTTTTTTTTAGAGGTATCTACATATTTTTGCTCGTATCTAAGCACAATGATGCCCGATTTAGCCCATTTTCAAAACCCGGCTGCTGAGAATTAATGCAAATGATTTTGTTGTAACCTTACCAAGCAATATGTGATAAGGATCAAGAAAACTTTATGGGGTCAGAAATAAGTATTTCGATGCGTTACAAACGGAATGACAAACCTATATACATATACCCACTGCCATTGAGGTGTGGAGGGTATAATAGCAATTTATTAAGGTGGTTATTATATAGATCATTAATGTTAACTTTGTTAGAATAAGTAAAGCTTTGTATGTAATACTCTATGTACTGTCAATTTAGTGAAGACCTTGACATTGTATACAAGTACCTGCACAAAATATTGTTTTTATGCAGTCTGGAACAAAATCTGCAAAGTGATTACTTTTGTCATTCACATATTATATTGCATCTTTTAAGCTCACTCACTTATCGTACAGCAAATGAATTCTGAGTTTTTACATTTTTAAAAAATTTAATTTTTTTAAGAAAAAGTGCTTTTAAAAGAAAATAAAAAAAAAATAAAATGTACTTTTATAAGAACAATACCACCTTCTTAAGTAGAAGTACTTTTTTCAGAAAACGTACAGTTTTAAGAAAAAGCACAATTGTTCAGATGATAGAAAACATACGATTTCTCTACTTTTGGAATATTAATATTCGAATATCCAAAAATTCCATCTTAGTGGGTTTTACGTCATAAGGGAAACGTGCGCTTCAAATTTCAAGTTCCTTGCTTAAATTAATTTTTACTCATACAGCATTCAAGAATCTGTCAGTGAGTCAATGAATCAATGGATCAGTGATGAGGGTCACTACCTATTAACGCTAGCTTCAATACATAAATAAAAAATTAAAAAAAGGAAATAATTTCCTCCCTTTATATGTAAGGAAATTTTCACTTTCCTTCCCACTATTATGGCTTTCTTCTTGTTTTGCACTCCATCAAACCCATGTTAGGGTGGAGTGACGGTGTATGGGATTTTTTATGTTCTTTCGAATTTAACTTCGGCTCGGGTAAAGCATATATATATGCAAAATTTTAGGACGGCCGTAATTCTGCTGCTGCCAAACATTCTTTAAAAGGTATATTATAAAAAAAAAATTTTTTTTTAATTTAAAATTTTAAACATTTAATTTTTTTGCAATGATTAGAATCTATGTTAAAATATTGGTAACCCCATTCAATCTGATAATTAAATTTTTTATTTAGAACTGTTTGAAATATCGTGAAAGATAAAAAAAAATTTTTTTGTTTGCAAGAGTTAATTAAATACAACGTCACACAAAAAAGACGAAAAAATTTCGATACGCGAAAAATTCTTTTCTTTTATTTGACATCAATAATGATATTTTAGGCAGGCATAGTATTGTTATGTATATATTTTTTTTTTTTGCAAGATGTCATCCCTTAGAACTTTGAAGTCTTTTTAAGATGAAAAAAGACCACGATGTAAAAATGTATAAACGCAGTTTTTAAAGTTAAAAAAAAATAAATGATTAAAGAAATCGTTATTTACTTGTTTTGTTCTAAATATTTGTTTTTATATATTACTAGCTGTTTTTACCCGGTCTTGCCCGGGATAAAAAGGTATTTGACTTGAAAAATGGTTCACTATGCTTACCAGGCGCTGAGTACTTAGTCCCCAATGAACAAATTCCCCAAGAAAATGAACTTTCTCACCAAAAATTTGTATGGGCAGTAATTCATTTTTTATTTCAATTAAAAATTTCTTGATTTTTTAATTTAGAAGTTTTTCATAAGATACTGCAAAAAAAATGGTCCAAAAATAAGATGCGAAACCGCTTTAAGTTTCTTTTTTAAGTTTATTTATAAACATCAAATATAACGGAATGGTTTGCAAATTAAACGAATCAGAACTTTTAAAAATTTAATTACTTCATTCAATAAGTGATCATCATTGAGCAGAAAAGTCAAATTCATAGAAGTTTCAATAATGAAAAACTAATGCGATGCTTAAAATTTTGCCGCAAGGTCTATTTTGACCAACAGGTAATTATTTCCCAAGTCGATAGTAAACTTGGCCTTGAATCTATTGAAGATTGAAATTTTCAAAATAGTACGTTTCACGATCATTTAAATAAACATTAAAACAAACAAAAATACTTGAACGTTGGCATAAAATTGTCCCGAATAATATTTGTCGCTCCGAATGAAGTCATTTGAAATCCGGAGTTATACGCTTGTATGTTTGCCAGAAAATGCTTTGAAATTTGTGTGCCAGCAGTTGTCAAATTATGCAAGGGCTCCGGTGGTGGATTCAATTCTGGTAATATAACTTGTCCGTTTGAACAACACTATCCAGATACCTCATGTTTAAACTTAAATGCCTTGCAATGACTGCAAACAGTAGTCATTGGTCCAATTGAAACCTTGCTATGAGAAACGTAATCAAAGTTTACATCATAATTAAATGCAGAACGCTCCAAAGTACGTCGCACATACGGACATGGAGCTGGATTTTGCAGAGCCCTACCACGTGCCATGGCATTTCGAGCAGCCAAAATATTATTTGCACGATGTTCGTCACTTTGAGATGCTCTAGATGCCGCAACATTTCTAGCATTACGTGATTGACGCCCCAAATTACTGCGCGGACGTGCCATTTTGTATTAAAAAATGTGGCTACCCCAATTAAATATAAAGTAATTGAAATTTTATTTATTTGCGAAATTCAATAATTGAGACACGTATGTTAGTTGAATAATGCAATTATTAAGAATATAAATAGATCAGCTGATCATGAAATGTCAGTCATAGCATGCACTCAAAAGCTAGCGACCTTGGAGAAAAAGTCCGTTACAGCATTACATGTATTTATATATTAGCTGTTTGATTTAATGTTTGAAATATCCGTTAAGTTAACATATAATAAGAAAGCTCATTGCTGTGCGTAATGTATTTAAATATTTAAGTTTTTAGCGAAGTGTTTTGTATGTAATTTATTTCATAGATCCCATGTGATTTACAATAGCTAAGTATATAAATTAATTATTATTTATTAGTATTAAATTAATGGTTTGACTAAAATCGAATTGTAGTGAATTTAAAAACGTATTTCAGTTGTTCAAAATATTAACTGAAATATTTTCAAACTACATGTTTCGGAATGAATGCAGTGTTCACTAAAATGGATATAACTCATTAACCAATACACATTCAGAGACCGTTTATACATAAAAACCTTGGTACTGACGTCACTTTTCATATGAACTTTGCAGAAACGAAATCGGTTCACGCATTCCCGAGAACACCAATTACTAACACAATGCGACTTATTTTTATATATATAGATTTTGAATTTTTTTTAAATTAAGCCCTACTTCAAAATGTTTCGTAGCTGCGGAGACCCAGTACCTAAACTCCATATAATACAATCTGACATTTACTTGCTTACATCTCGCTTAGAGATGAAGTAAAATTCGAGCAATTTGTATATCGCTCCCTCATAACGTATATACTATATATATATATATATATATATATATACATGTACATATATAAAGACATTATACGGTAATGGAGCTTGCAATAGCTTTGTCGACGTGAACATAAAACAAACGATATGGGTTGAATGGCAACACAAAATAGCATATTTCGTTTTCACAATAATATAATCCATTAATACGTGTTCTGGCACTCGCTGGTTAATGGATACCAGCTCGAAAACAATCTCATGTATATTTATTCATAGCAATGTAAATTTAAAATAAATTATGCTAGATAAAAATAGTTAAGCGTGAATCAAGTATAAGTTAGAACCAAAAATAATAGTTATAGAAGATATTAATCGACTATTTAATACTCTAAAAAAATAAAATAATGATAGTTTTATTATTTTCTATAAAATAAAAAATCTTATTTTCGATCTTTATCATTTTAATGAGTGAGTTTGAAATTATTCAGGCTCAAGATCAAATGTTTTCACTTTAAATCAAGCAAAAACATTGGCATATTTGTTTCAAAAATTGATCTATATTCTGCATGACAGGTTATACAGCTGTTTCGGGAAGAGTTACCAACCTTCATCAGTAACCAAAAGTAGTAGATAGTTTTTTTGGTAAAAGTTAAATTCGTATACATTTACTGAAAACAACCAAATGAGAATTCAAGCAAAGAGTTATACTATTTAAGCCTCCTCCAATATAACAAACTAAAATATAAAACAACTTTGAAACAAATATGTTTGTATATGAGTACACATTGCATACAACAATATACATATTTGTTTTTGTCTCAAAAAAACAAGAAAAACAATTTGTTTTTGCTAAACTTATGCCGTTTTCTTTTCTGACAAAAAATTTCGCACTTCATTTGCACTTTTTTCGAAAAGTACAATATTTTATATATTCTAAATTAAGAGCAACCTTATCTTATACATCAATCGAAAGGTCTCAAAGAGCTGTGTTCATAAAATAAAAAAAAATTGATTACTATCCTCTTTGATGTCAGAGGATGAAAATATTCAAAAAAGGGAAACAATGGGGCAATATTCACACACTATGACCTGAAAAAAGTCAATGGCTGCAATTTTTTGCGATTTACGAGTGCTTGCCTTTGAGACCTTTCGGTTGATTTATAAGATAAGGTAGCTCTTAATTCAGAATAAATAAAAAACAAGTAAGAAAATTATAGTTGGTCTAGACCGACTATAGGATACCCTATACCATGCGTTTAGAAACCCTATCTCTTAGGCCCAACTAACTGGACATAGAAAATAAGCAAAAACCAAATTTGAGTTGGATTTTTATTAATTTTTTTGGCTGCAGATATGAAAAAGTTCATATCGGATGCTATATCTATATGGGGACTAGGTCCAAAAGTGGACCAATCCTGATCATGTTTGGTAAAGTCTCTTGTATTTTGCAAAAATATATACAAACAAAATTTGAGAAGAATCAGTGCAATATTTTTGTTTTTAATAGATTTAAGTGAAGATCGAGAAGCAGTCTATATGGGGCCAAAGGAATCATTGTTGGACTACTCATTAATGGATGTAATGAACGCATACAAACCCAATTTGAGTATGATCTATATGACAATTTGGATCTTATGGCAATTTATGTCGATTTCATAGTGGTAATTTGTATGGGGGCTAGGTCTGAACATTGGCCGATTCTCACCAATTGCAATAGCGTTCATCCCATGGCCGATAAAAGCTTATATACCAAATCATCAAAATATATATTTATATTTGCGACCTGCAGTTTAATTACAAGGTTTACATGGACACACAGACGGACGGACGGACGGACGGACATTGTTAAATCAACTTAAAAAGTGATTCTGATTCGATCGGTATAATTAAAGATGGGTCTAGGTCAAATATTTTTGGTTGCTACAAACAGCAGCACAAAGTCATTATACCCAAACCACTTAGTGGTATAGGGTATAAATACACTTTTCGAAATAAGTGCAAATAAAGTGCGACATTTTTTGTCAGAAAAGAAAACTGCATTACATTTAGAGTAAACGGTTAATGAGTGAGTTTGAAATTATTCAGGCTCAAATTCAAATGTTTTTACTTTACCCTATACCATGGTTAGGGGCCCTATCTCTTCGGTCAAACTAATTGGATATATATGAGAATATATTTAAAATATATTTAATGCTGATGAGAGTGGCCTTTTTTATAAAGTTGAAAAAGGGACTCAGTCAGAGGCAATAAATCTCAAAAACAACGTCTAACATTATTATTTTTGTGTAACTCTGTGGGAACATACCAAAAAGTGGTTGCAATTTACTTCTTTAAATGATAAATATGAATTATTTTTATTTAATAAAATGTTTAAGTTATTTTAACCCTGTTTTACATATGTTCGGATAATTGCCTTTTTGATGTATTTAAAAATATTCATCTTATGTGGTAATCAAACGTGTTCGTTTAAATGCTTTCCCCGCATTATTACCCAAAAATCTTGTAAATTTGAAAAGGTAATTAACCGAGGATTACTGTAAATATAAAAATAAAAACAAGATATCAATTCGATTATTTCCTTTTTTTGTGATAAGGAAATAACTATTTTTTGGTGTTTGCAACAATTATTATATTGTCAGCCTTTAACTGTCAAATGACATTCTATTTATTAAATTCTTAATGCCATTTCACAAAAAGTATTAAATATTAGGAAGTAATAAATAAAAACTAACTCATTAAAATCAAGGTTTTATTATACTCCCTTTCTTTGTATTAATTGATTGATTGAAAATGAAACATGTCTAGAAAACTATCTATGCCAAAAATCAAAATATTTTTTCGGAAAAAATGTGTCAGATCATTGTTATCGTCGCCGCGAGTCTGTCTGCAATGTTTCAGTTTCATGGGAAAAGGCTTAAAAATCGATCCAAAGTTTTGTCGACAAGCAGACACTACGAGTTAATATAAAGGGAGTAAAATGAAATCAATTTATCGTTATTAAAACAAAAATGTTACCACAACTTTTCACTTGTAATTTCTATTGTTAACTAAAAAATACACAGCAGTAATCATAATATAACTTATCATTAGCAATGGCACTAGACCTTTATGTAAAAATTAATACTCTATTATTATTTAAAGCAGTTTTCAAAAAAAAATTCAATTTAAATTAGAAATTCGATTTCCATCCACTGAAAAATTTGTAATCAAGGACATAGCTTTACTACGAGATAAAAAATACTATGTCTCTGGTGCTCCAAAGACATATAAATCTCCTTGCATTATAATATGAAATATATATGTACATATGTAAATATATATATATATACATATATATATATTAGAGGGACTCACAGAAAAAAGTGAAAAAAGTTTCCCCCTAGAAATCTACCTAGGTTTCTTTTATAACGATTCCCGAAATATTTTTGGCCTAGCGTTAACCCATTCCGAAGTGGACCGTTTTTCAAAAACCTCAATTTTTTAGTTTATTGAAGATATTTTCATTTTTTCCAGGTCAACATACCCAATGTGGAAATCAAATGATAGATTTTTTCAAGACGCGTTCAAAGGTATATATACGTGTCCAGTCATGTACTAACTGCTGTGATATTCAATAGAATATGTAATTTTTGATGGGTTTTGTATTAATATGAGTTAATTAGAAAATCGAATGAACATATTTTTAAACATTACTCGATTTAAAATAAAATAAATTTATTTATTTTTCCTTAACATGTCCTAATTTGCGTTTTAACTAAAATCGAATGGCATGAAAACAATGTGGTTAAACATACACATAAAAATTTTCTTTTCTCAAGTACATTTCAGTTCTGTGGAAAAAAATGGAATTTTGCTAATTTAATGTATTACCACGGTGCTCCGGAATAAATTAAAATAAGAATGTGGAGTTTATTAAATTTAGAAGTAAATTTAGTTTCTAAATGACACCAGGATAAAATTCAGACCAATGGCAAAAAAAACAAGAGACATTTTCCTTAATGCAATGCTTTTTTCGCGTTAAAAAAAAATTATTTCAACTACATACATATATTCATATTGTAATTTTATTTTTATTCAATTTTCCTCAAAATTTAAATTTAGCTTAAAACTGGAATTTGGGCCTTATTCCATATTTCCAACTTTTTATTTTGTGCTCTCATAAAAAGCAAATGCCCAATTATTGCGCACTTCGTTGGTAGTTTACTTATATCTAATTTTTGAGCAGAAAACATTTTTTGTAGCCATTTTTTAAATGAAATTTGTTTTTAAAATAATTAATTTATATTATTTTATATTTTGTCAAACTCAAATGTCTCAAAATTGCATGGTGCACAAATCAATTTTTGAAACTTTGGATGACATAAAGTTTATACAAGTACAAAATAAATAAATTTATATTATTTTCAATGTTGATTTGATTTTCTAATTAAATCATTTTAATACAAAACTCATCAAAAATTATATATTTTAGTGAATATCACAACAGTTAGGATATGCTTGGACATGTTCTATATACCATCGAACGCGTCTTGAAAAAACCTATCATGTCATGCCCATACTGGGTATGTTGACCTAGAAAAAAATGAAAATATTTTCAAAAAACTAAAAAATATACCTTTCTTAAAAACGGTCCAGCTCGGAATGGGTTAACGCTAGACCAGAAATATTTCGGGAATCGTTATAAAACAAACCAAGGTAGATTTCTAGGGGCACTTTTTTCACTTTTTTTCTCTCCATACAGAGTGAGTCGCTCTAATATTATATATTATGGTGGCCCTTAATAAAAAAATGAAGTGTTCAAACTCTCGGTCGCACCCGTAGAAATATGCGAATAGCAAAAAAGTGAGAAATACAAAGTTTTGGGCCAATCAAAACATTTAGAGGTGGCTCACCGCGATTGAAAATTTCAAATGTGTTTATATAGGGAAAATTTGATTTTGTTTCACATTTTACGAAAATTTCGTTCTAAATTTTTTCGATAAATTATTATATAATTTAGGATCAGTATTAAATTATCTTTCCAAGAAGCTATAAAACTTCAAAATCGAATAAAAACTTGCCAAGAAATAGCAAATGCCCCAGATCACTTTTGTGCCAAAAAAAGAACAAGACCATGAAATTTGATGGCATTTTTTTCAACTTTAAGAAATTAATTAAAGCCAACATTTTCTTTTAGTCTCTATACCTGTAAGTACTCAGATATGAAGTATTGTTTTATTACCACCTTGTTAACCTATTAAGCATTGAGACCGAAAATGGAAAATTTTTTTTATAAAATTTTGAAATTTTATATTTCATATTCTTTTGAGTAAATTGTCTTCTGTTAGCTTGGGTCATTTGTGGATCTTCTTATTTTATTTTAAAAAATATAGATAGTTTTTATACATAAAATAATTTTATAACAAAATTGGTTAAAAGTTGCTTTAATTCATATTCGCGAGTAATAAGCAGATAGTTGCACCAAAGATATATCACGAAGGATTATTTTGATCCCAGGAGCACTGAAGGGTTAAATAAATAAAAATTAACCGAATTGTTTTTCTTAAATTCTAAATAGTGGTTTCATCGAGTTTAATAGAAAAACTCGTTTTCCGTAATTTTTATTTAAAACTATCCAAAGCTGGCCTTGGCAAATAGTGGTTAACGTTCTCGGATTTATCCCAAATTTTAGGAGCGGCTATTATATTTTAAGCATCGCATCTAAAAACTCAACAGCACTTACAAAATATTTGAATTTTTTGAATAAATTGTCTTTTATTAGCTTGGTGTCATATGTGACCCCAATTCCAAAAGGGTCATATTATTTTTTCCGAAACCCTTGGCTATTAAGATAAAATATAACATTTAAAAGTAGACAAGTGATGAACTTTTGAAACAAAGTATTTAGAAATAGTAAATTTACAGAATGTTTGACAAAAATTCCATTTTTCTCGAAATCCGCAAAAAATAAAATCCTTGCCAAAAAAATTCTGGCATAGGCATTTACCTGAAAATTCACGCAGTTAATCTCCAACATGCATTTAATAAGACCTTAAAGAGCTAGATCAATTTCTTTAAATTTTGTTAAAAAAATTTCAAAATTTGTAAAAGGAGTTTTAAAAATTTTATCAAAAAAAATTTCCATTTTCGGTCTCAATGCTTAATAGGTTAACAAGGTGGTAATAAAACAATACTTCATATCTGAGTACTTACAGGTATATAGACTAAAACAATGTGCTGGCTTTAATTAATTTCTTAAAGTTGAAAAAAATTCCATCAAATTTCATGACCAATTTTTTTTTTTTTTTGGCATAAAAGTGGTCTGGGGCATTTGCTATTTCTTGGCGACTTTTTATTCGATTTTGAAGTTTTATAGCTTTTTGAAAAGATAATTTAATACTGATCCTGAATTATATAACAATTTGTCGGACAAATTTAATTATAAAACAAAATTTTCGTAAAATTTTAAAGAAAGTCATAATTTCCCCATATAAAACACACCTGAAACTTTCAATGGCGTTGAACCACCTCTAAATGTTTTTTGATTGGCCTAAACCTTTATATTTCTCAGATTTTTTTTTTGCTATTCGCATATTTCTAGGGGGTGCGACCGAGAGTTGAAAATTTTTTTTCCTATATAATGAAGGTCATCCCTAATATATCCATATATACAATATATACACATATATATTTTTGTTAATCCTTACTGATCCTTTGGAAAATACTCCCCTTTATTGTTAAATAAAGCATTTGTTCTTAAAAAGTATCTCTTCTTAAAAAAGTGGTTTTCTTTAAAAAATTACTTTTTCTTAGAAAAGTACACTTTTTCAAAGTACCTTTTTAATTATCTTTTCTTAAAAAATCACCTTTTCCTAAAAAAGTATTTTTTGCTAAGTTCCTTTTAGCACATTTCATAAAAAGTAACTTTTCTTTAAAAGTACCTTTTCTCAAAATGTACCTTTTTCTAAAAAAGGAACTTTTCTTAAAAAGTACATTTTCTTAAAAAACTATATTTTCTTTCAAAGGTAACTTTCGTCGTAAAAATTTTCTTACCTTTAAAAAATTACCTGTGGTTTTGTTTGCAGTAAATTTGTTTTCTAATGAATCAATAATATCAAGGGATTACAAATCACTTGGTAAACTAATGCACCGCAAAGCACTTAATGAAGAATATGATTCTAACATTTTGAAATTTATTTAAATGATTTACTAAAATAATATTTTTATATAGTTTTAATATCAAAATATGCTTATGCTGTATATTTTTATTAATCCGTTTTAAACACCAAAAATTGAGCACTGTTTTCAAATATGCCATTTTACTTTTTAAAAATTGTCTTTAAGAAATTTTCGGTTATAGAGCACGTATAAGGAAATGAAAATTTCCAATATTGTACATATACCATAATTTATTTGCTTAGAGCAGCTGGTTTATTTCAGTGGATTTCAAAGAATATGTAAATTTAGCACTTAAAAAATTTTTAGGTTTCATTTTTGCAACTTTTCGATGAGTTGTATGAGGATAGTATATCAAAAATTCTTTTTTTTTTTTTTTAAATAATGAGGTTTTATTCATTGTTAAAGTAATGGAGCTGCCTTAAACTCATTTCAGTATGCAGTAGTTCTTTGTGAATATACAGCCTGAAATTCCACTTTGTTTGTCAAAATTTTTGTTATTTTTAAGCGTATAAAAGTTAAGTGAGCAGATCCTAACGGTATGCTAAAATGCTCATTATAAAAAAAAATTTATTAATCATAAATATGATGGTTATTTTAGATAGTTATTTTGGTTTATTTTGCATATTTAATAAAGTATTTTTATTTATGGCTGAAAATTTTTTCAGAAATGTCACTTGAAAAAAGAAGATTTTTTTATTCTAAATTAATTCTTTTATTTCCAGATTTATTAGGCTATTCACTTGGAAGCTTTGTTTTTGGTTTACCACCATAATGTAACAATTTTCTTTATCATCGAAATTTATGTTTATTTAAATATAATTCAGCTTAAAAGCTGAATTTCACCAACTGATGTTCAAAATGGTTACGAAATGAATTAACTGTCTGTACAAAAACAGTTAATTTATTGCATAAAGTTTTGCACATTTATATGGCCCCTTAAGTTATGCTATAGTCGATGTAATTTAATGCAAATATGCTGGAATGATATTAAGAAAACAAAGTATATTTAAATCATAAAAGTTATTTTAGCTTTCATTAACAGTGTAGACGGAATTCTATGTGAAACAATTAAGCCTCAAGGTATGCTTTTATTTTATTTCAATACATATTTAGATATAGATTACAAGCAATTGGGCAATTAATTTGGCGGTTTAGTAATTTTTTGACAGATATTCATACCAAATTGTTTTCTAGATGATATACGACGGCTGTTCTTTTAAGAGACCCAGTTACTATAAATAAAATCTCTAATATTAATAGGCAAGGCGATTTCTTGTGACCGGTATAAAAATTGAAGTTAATAACTGATGTTGACCAAACTTACCTCATTTGAAAAGTCCACCAGATTTACAGATTTGCGCCGTCTAGAACATTTTTCTGGAGTCATGCTCATTTAAAGTTGCTACTAACAAATACATAAAACACATACTGTGTGTGTGTGCGTTTATTATAAATATCAAAAGCCCATTGTTTAAGTGTGAATTGGCTAAAATTGATTAGCATACTTTTAGGCGCCTTTAAAATAATTAACAAGCCCATTTATGTATCTTCTATGTGTTCAACAAATATTTATAAGGATATTAAATGAGTTTTATTTAAACCGATTAGCACACCTGCAAGCTCTTGTAAAGTTATTTATTAAATGAAAAAATAAAATTTCCTAGAATTTGCACTCGAATTTCGAGGGCTGAGCTCTGCAAGTGATATTTAAATAGACAAAGTAATTCGACCAAAGAGGAGGCTCGGACAAAAATAAATGTAATCTGTTTGTCCATTGGTTTGTAGGGGCTTTCCTATTTGCCATCGTACACTTCTCACTTATTTTTAAAAATTTTTAAATCTAAGGAAATATATTTAATGTTGTCGAACTTTTCTTAATGGCACCCCAAATCATTCTTTTCTTACTTAATAGATATATCTCATCTGTTATTACGATCCTCAAGGGTATTAAGAACCACAAAATAAAAATTAGTCCTTGATTTAACATCTAAGGGTCCGTCTGATGTGTTAATAATATTTTCATGATTTGTCGTAGCTGTTACAGTAGAAAAGATAAACAGGAAACAGCAATAAAAGAGACTCCATAATACTAAACATGCAATAACGTCTGCTTTCCAACAACGCTTTTAGCAAACAAACCCTAAATAATTTAAGAAATATATATTTAAGTCTTATGGTACTCATGTTAATTTAGTGAAGTGGTCGAAAAGCCTAAAATGTATGTATAGAAGAACATTCGATCCATAAAAAATTTCATAGTCTATAATGAAAAAGTTGTGATTAGCAAATTTATTTAAAAAAGGTCACGTAAAAAAGCAATATATTTATAATGAAACCTAAACAATACATTAATAATTTATATGATCATAGGAATATAAAACATTAAATTCGGGCGCCTTAATAAAACAAGTATATGAAACAATATTTTTTTTGTTCAGTTTGTTATAGCAAATATCTAGGGGGTGGCAATTTGGTAGCTATGTATAGCTTAAGGAAACGTATTATAAATATTTACAAGGCCTACCATTAGGAGAAGACCGTTTCTATAAATTTTATTATAAAATGCAGTATATTCAATTGTGTAATAATATATCTTTTAAACTTATATTTGATGCAGCTGACTGCTTTTAATATTGGTTCCTGACTGTAAATAAAGAATAAAAATACTTAGCGAATTTAATTGACCGTACTCATTGAATGGTTGTAAATTACTGAATTTAAATTTTTTTAATGAATAAATGGTCGAGCTCGAGGTCTTTGTTGAATTTATTTATTATTTTAAATAATCTTCTTCGACCAGCTGGTCGAAATATTGGAGAAGAAGATAATTTAAAATAATAAATAAATTCAAAAAAGATCTCGAGCTCGACTATTTATTCATTAAATTGTAATTTAGAAAAGTCGAAAGAATACTACATATTAATTATTACTGAATTTATTTATTAATATTAAAGACCTTAAGAGTTAAACACAAAATCTTAACATTAAACTAGACTAATAATCTTATCTTTCTACGTGTGTATAATAATATAAGATAAACAACCCTTAATTATCACTATTTCCCACATGTGTGCAGAAATTGTGTCCTAAATAAACAGTGATTATTTATAATTTTTATTTGGGAATTTCAAGAATCCCTATCATTAAAATACACACAAAGATAACGAACAGATTTGAAATTATATAGAATTTTACAAATTAGAAATTAATAACATGTTACAAATAATACGTGTTCACATTTGAACACTGACTTATAAATACAAATTCAAAGGCAAGTCAAAAATTTAGCACAGAATTTTAAATTTTTATTTTAAATTTTGTTTAAATAACGAAATCTAAGTGGAACTTAAAATTAATTTTTCATTATTTGGCTTTAAAAAATATCAAAGCGAAATAAAAAACAGAAATCCATAACAATATATCAACTGAAGTTTTCACAAAAAAAAATATCACTTAACTTAATTTTTTTTACAACTCTGAAACAAAAATTTAGCCCTAACGGATTTCTAAAATTTTAAAAATATTACATTTTAAGATACTGCATCAAAACTATTGATCTTTGACCTTTCGGAAATTTTAATTTGGTACATGTCATTAAAAATTATATTTGAGACCTTACGAAAAGGCTCGTTGGGCCGAGCTCAACGATTTCTTCAAGCATTTCAACTGGTGGAAAAAATAATAGTGCTTGGTATGAGATTATTCATTCCATCAAAGCGCATTTCGGCTAAACCTATTCAAAACTCTTGGTTCAACCAGACTTGCAGAGATGCAGTCAGATCCAGAGAGGAAGCATTCAGACTTTGGCGTGAAAATAAAAATTCCGTCACTGAACTGCTACGCAAACAGGCGAGAAATGAATGTGCCAAAGTACTAAGGCGCGAAAAGTTTCGTCACGATCTGCTCCTCTGGGCTACAAGAGCTTTTGGTCATTTGTTAAAAGAGTAAAGAATAATGCTAGTTCTGCTATCCCAACTCTTATAATGAATGACCAAATATTCACTGACCCGGTTGATAAGGCTAACCTTTTAGCTGAACTTTTTGCAAAAAATTCATTTTTGCCGGATAGCGATCAACCACTGCCCGAACTCGAAAGAGTATCTTGTACTATGCCTAAAATATTCTTCCGAGCACGTGCAGTTAAAAGGGTTCTTTCGAATCTCAACATTAATAAGTCTCCGGGACCGGATGGTATACCAGCACTGGTGCTGAAACAGTGCTCTTCGACGCTAGCCAGTCCATTGGCCAACCTTTTCAGCCTTTCGTATTGTGCGGGAGCCTTTGCTAATGTCCAGCCAATCCGTAAAAAGGGTGCGGCTAATAACCCTGAAAATTACCGTCCAATTGCAATCTGCTCTGCGCTCTCATAGGTGATGAAGAGCATGATCAATTCCCACCTTGTGAACTACATAGAGGCCAACTCACTTCTTAATGATCGACAGTATGCTTCCGTAGAAATCATTCCACGGGAGACCTATTAGCTCTACTTTCTGAGCGCTGGAGTCGATCCACTCGCAATTTTGGAGAAAGTAAAGTGGTTGCTCTGGATATTTCCAAGGCATTCGATCGTGTGTGGCACGGTGCATTGATATCAAAGGTTATTGCATTTGGGGTCGTTAATGACTTCTCTCGATTTATATCGAGTTTTCTCAGAGACCGAACAATACGTGTTGCTACTGATGGGGTCTCATCTAATGAGTTTCAGCTTAATTCAGGGGTACCCCAAGGTTCCGTTCTTTCTCCTTCTCTTTTCTTATCTTTCTGAACGACCTTCTTGGCCAAACTTTTAACTCTATGTACTCTTTCGCAGATGACAGCAGCATTTGTCATTCATTTTCCTTTAATTGTAGGCCAAGCCTCTTGGAGGTTGGGGGCAAAAGGCGGACAATGAATGACACACTCAATCAAGACCTCTTAACAATCTCCGAGTGGGGTAAAGCGAATAGGGTTGATTTTAATACGCTGAAGACTCAATGTTGTATGCTGACCCATAGGGCCATGGAATCAACAATGTCATCTGTATATATGGGTGGTATAGTTATTGAGGAATCGGATACTCTTGATGTTCTGGGCATGAGAATTCAATGTGATGTACGTTGGAATGAGCATGTTTTTCAAGTGTCGAAAGAAGCATTCAAGTGTCTTGGTTTTCTAAAACGGTGTAGAAATTACTTCACTCCTTCTGATCTCCTGAAAATCTATACCACTTACATCCGACCGAAAATGGAATACAACTCCCATATATGAGCAGGAGCTTCAAAGTCTATTTTGGAGCTACTGGACCATGTGCGAAGGAGAGCGTTGGCGCTCATCAATGACAGTAGGGTATCCAATTCTATTGATTCATTGGAACACCGTCGGAATGTGGGTTGTGTAGCACTGTTCTATAGATATTACCATGGGAAATGTTCTACTGAGATTAGCGAACTTATTCCAAGTGCCCGAATTTCGGTTCGCTCTACCCGCTTCTCTAGTAGATCACATCCGTTTGCAGTCTATTGTCCAGTTGACCGCACAACGCATTACAGAGAGAATTCGTTTATCAATCGAACTAGTCGTATGTGGAATAAACTCCCCGCAGAGGTCGTTCCTGACAGTTATAATCTAATAAAATTTAAGTCAAATATCCACAAACACTACTCCCTATCTCCTCCTTCCCATAACCTATTTTCCTGAAATCAATACAATGCACTGCATTTATATGGGGCATCCCCTGAGTGTTGGTTGACAAAAAAATAAAACGTAGTGAATATATGGCCTCTCCTACTGATATGCCAACCTCTCCTGAACGTAGCGCACCCTGCCAATAACAGACGAGGCTCTGTAAACCGAAGTTGGGGTGTATAGTCCTGAAAACTGCAAGGTCTAAATATATTTTTCAAAAAAGTTTTTCAAATTAATTTAATCTCTCAAATTAAATTTCACCCTAATTTGTAAGTAAGCATTTTTGGAGATTTTCTTTTTATTTTGGATTTTTATTAAAAACTAACAAGTGTTTTTATGAAATAATGTATGATTTACTAATGAAACGTAACACCGGTGTGATTGAAATAAAAAAGTTATATGAAAAATAATCTAACCCATAGAAACAAAGTTTTTATTAAAACTCTTTCTTTCCTTATGGATATGAGTTCTGAATCCCTCCGTGAATGTGTGTGACTTTCCGTGATTATTTAAAAATTAATCCATGGTCACAGCAAGTCTATCGACCAAGTTTCAGATTGACTAGATGAGCTGAAATGGGGTTTAAATCACTCCGTGACTCCGCGTGACTATGCGTGACTGTGCGTGACCATGTCGAAGTTAATCTTTCTCTAGAGCAACTATATCGACCAAGTTTCAGATTGATTGGATGAGGGGAAATCCGTTTTAAATCTCTCCGTGACTGTGCGTGTCCATGTGTGACTGTGCGTGACTAAGTCAAAGTTAATCTTTTTTCACAGCAAGTGTATGGACCAAGTTTCAGATCGATCGGATGAGAGGAAATGACATTTAGATCACTCGTGACTATGCGTGCGGTAATCACCCCCAAAATTAATCTGTGGTCACAACAAGACAATTGGCCAAGTTTGAGATCAATTGGATAAGGTTGAATGGGGTTGACCCACGACAGACAGACAGACAGACAGAGAGTATGAGTTAAAAGAAAGAGTTTAAAAATAAATTGTTTGCCCAATTTTTAATGTTTTGTAAAACAAAATATTTTATTTGCTCAACATTCACATACTTGTTAAATGAAAAATTTGAAACATATTGCTTGTGTTAGAAATTTCAGACAACATCATTCAGTAGGAAATCACTTTAATACCAAACTAAAAATCGCTTAAATAGATTATCACCGAAAAAATTTATAGCATACTTTTAAGCTGATAGTAATACAACTAATTGTAGCCTACTTTTTAAAACTGAAATCTTATCTTGAAAAAAGTTCTAAGATATTAAAAACAATTCAACTAATTCTTTATATTTTCTTATTGTTTCATTTAATGTGATTAAAATAAGCAGGGGTATGTTGCCAATAAAAATAGAAAACTAAGCTTCTTTTAATAAGTTTATTTTTTTATATTAGCAACAAGTTAATAGCTCATGGCTTTCCTTGTCAGTTTGAAATAAATTTAAAAACTTTATTTAAGTTTTAACAATTTTAAAAATTTTCTTCAATCATCCCTAAAGTATACAACATTTTATCTATCGGTTCTATGTAATTCAATATCTAACCTGTGAATATGCAGGCTCCCAAGATTGTATTTGTATTCTTCCATTTAATTTAATTTTAACTATATTTCAGTATTTGTTATCTATGCCTAACATCCAGTTGGCACATAATATGTCAACATCCGCTCCATATTGCTTTAGCTTAAGCAATTTTTTATTTTTATTTTTTTTTTTTTTTTGGAGAATTTGGGGTTATGGCAGACAATGGGTTGCTTACATTGCTGCCGGTTGTCTCAATTGTGATGTTTTGCTTGATGTTCAATTAGCTATGGTATATTTTATGGCTTTGGAAATGTCTACAAATAGGCTATTGTTTATTTTAGGTATTATTTTTAATCACTTCAACCTTTGTATGTTGTAACACTGATACATTTAAGTTGTGAATGTGTTTGTAAGTTAAGTGTAAATGTCAGTCACTTTGTTAAGCTATTTGTCTGTTGTGTTAGGCTGTTTATTAATGGGTTTTTAAGATTTGTAGCCTATTTTATTAGACCAAAATAGAAAAATCGTTTCAAGTCTATGAAAATTTGTTTAGCTAAAGCTGTTTAGATAAATACTATCAACCACAAAGCAGCATTATTATTCATACTACCTTATTTGTTTTTTTTTTTTTTTTTTGTTTTCTTTGTTAGGTATTCCAATGAACTGGGAAGTCTTTGGTTTTGTTGTTGTTAAGCCATTAATTAATTTTAAGAAAATAAAGTACTCTTACAATGTTTACTCCTGCAACCCAAAGCATTTATTTTTTTTTATTTCAACACAAAGAAAGGATTATTCATAAAAATGGAACGTGTTTCAGGCCTTTTAAAATAGAATAAATAAAATCATATTTTTAAGCAAATAACATTTTCTGTGATTTATATCGTATCATAATTAAAATTTTAATTTAGCCTATTTTCAATTAACATTTTAAGATAAATCGTTGAAAGCGTAACTATTATCAAAGTAAAAAATAATCATCTTAATTTTTTGATTTATTTTTGGTTAGTGAGTGTAACAGTTACACTCAAAACAAATTTGACAGAGGTCTAGGTAATTTATGGTTATTTAAGTCGATGTCATAGGGGCAGCTTAATGGGACTAGGTATGAACATGCCATGGCCGCACTGTGGCTGAAATTTCGATTTCATTGGCCAAAAGCCTTTTTGTCACCGATTTTTAAAATTTTAACGCCATTTTGTAGCTAATGTATCCAAAATAATGTAGCCAAAAAACAAGTAAGAGTGTTAAATTCGGCTATGCCGAATCTTTGATACCCTCCACCAGGGTTTTACGTTTACATTAATATCTGGACTTCTTGCACTATTTGTAACAAATGTATATAAAATATTTGAGTATGTAAACACTTTGATAAACCTATTACTGAATTATTACAACAAATGCTCTGAATTTTCAGCATTTTATAGAGGTGTCTACATATATTAGGTCATAAATTGGCACAATGACTCCCGATTTATCCCATTTTAAATACTAACCTGATCCAGATAATTACAAACAATATTAAGTTTAACCAGGTAAATGGTTTATTTTGTAATTTTCTTTTTAATTTAAATTTTTTAATATAAAGGTGCATTTTATTTTTTACAAACCTTTTCAATTTTCCAGACCTATTAGTATAGGGCACATTTGTGAGTCCGCAAAGATCAACTTTCAACTCTTACTTCTTTTTATTGTATTAAATCTATCTTTGTGTCTTTAAATTAATTAAGATAATTAAGATGAAAATATTTAACAAACTGTTTTTTTTAGTTAATATCTGAACATTTTACTGATACAAGACAAAACTAAAACTGCCAAAAATTTCAGTCAAAACTATTTTGATTGTATTTGTTAAATATCGCATAATTTTTTTCAATTTTAAACTTTAAAGTCTTTTTAAGTCTGGTAATAACTCTATAATATGAAGGAAGTAAATATGTGGATTCTTTAATAACAATGACAAGTATAAAAAAACACTTTTTTGTGCATTACATTAAAATATTATAAATTTGAACATAATTAATTTTAGAAACATAATTAATTTTAGAAAAATGTCCGATTCGTTTTTCGATGATGCTGAAAACATATCAAAGAAATACAGAGCATAAATCAGATCTAAGTATACATGCTTATAACCACTGCTATAAAAAATCTTTTAAAACCAACAGTATTGCAAAAAAAAGATGCTTAAACGTACTGGATGCTAAATTCTTTTTTCAAATTTCATTACCTTTATACTGAAAAATTATATACTTATTAATAAATTCTTTGGTTTTTAAATCGAAAAATTAATATAAAACATATGTTTCGATTTATATTTTTTAAATTTTAATTAAAATTATTTTGGATTTCATCTGAAATTTTTATTAACATCAAATTGAGTTTATTTTAAACTTAAATTAAATATTATTAATTTTAGAGGGATTTTTTTTTTATTTAAAATATAACAGAAATTACATTATCAAAAGATACGATTATATTAGAATAATTGGTTTATGGAATCTAACATTTCTGTGATGTCTTCATCTTCAAGTTCTTGGCTCTGATATTTTTCTGACGATCGACTCTTATCAACGACATCGGTATATTGTAAGTGTGACAGCACCGATTTTTCAATTTCAATCCTTCTTTTATACGTATTACAGAACATAACAACTCGGATTTTATTCTGTTCGAAGTTTGCTTTTAACTAAAGCCATTAAACTAAACAAACGTTCAACTTCGGCTTTTGAGAAAGACAAAACTAATATAGACAATACAAATATTGATAACTCCTAAAATGGATTTTCGCCAATAGAATTTTTCAATCCATAAAGAGGTTGTATTCAGTGTTGTATCCCAGTTTTGTTCTTTGATATAACTCCATTGGATTTGAATTTTTTCTGTTTCAGATGATATAAATTTAAACTCTTCTAATATATTGGTTATCTGTTCTTTTACCCGATTTAATGTGTTTTGTATTGAAAATTTTGGCATTTTTTTAATACAATAATATTTTTTGGCAATCGACTTTCAAATTCATTAAAAACTGTTGTTGGTGTTTACATTCTTCTATTTCAAAATGTTTTGTTATATTTGTTGAAAGAAACGAGCAGTGTGGTAAAAGGAGTAGTACACAAAATTGCTGTACTACACTTTGAGAAATAAAAACATATCAATACCATTAAAATTATATATTCAAAAATTATGAAAAAACAATATCAAAAAAAGATGCTAAAAGCAACTTTTTATTAATAAAAGATTCTAAGTTAGCATCTAGCATCTTTTGATAAATTTTGGATGCTAAACGACAAAAAAAGTTGCTAAATCTAGCAACTAAAAAGCTAAAACGGCAACACTGAAAATCAAGAACAAATATTCTGTTTGAGTTGTAACATCTCATTTGCAAGCCATTTTAATTAAGCTGCGTTCACACTATGTGTTTTGCTTGTGTTTTTCTTATTGTTTTAGCACGTGCAATTTGTACACATAGTGTGCACCCTTTCAAAAACTGTTTATGTACAACACATTTGGCAAAACATATGTAAATTTTTCAATTAGAGCAGGTTCTATTTTGGCATGACAACCATATTAAAATATAATACTGCTTGTGGCGAAAGAAAAACAGAGTAAATTATAAAGATAAATATTGAAAGAAAAATAAATTGTTTAATATTAATTAACAATTAAAAAATATATTACTTTAGTTTTAACAATAACTTTTTGTAAATTCACAAATTAAATCAGCTGTTGTTTACATTTAGAGGTTATGTCATACGGAAATACATATGTACGTTTGATCGCAAAAATGATGAATTGTATGTAAAACGCCAATTTTGACACACACGCCGAATTACGTATGGATCGTAAAACTGAATTTACATATGGAAAATACACACCTTTAATTGTGTAAATTTTAAATGCACATCTAACCATAACAAAAAGATGAATTAAACAGAATTGCAAAAATATTTTCTTTATAATATCTGTATGTTTTTTATATTATTCTTATGTAATTCTCATGATATTTTTATCTTATTTTTTATATTTTTTATTTTTACATAATTGAAATTCAAAATGTACAAATTAAAAATAAATTTTAAAAAAAGTAGTGTAGGGAAAAAAGGGAATTTTTTTTATAAGCGTAGAGATTTCTGAAAAAATCTCCTGGCATCACTAGTACCTATTAAAAAACAATGTAAAAATTCACAAGACAACGCGACATAGACTTGCTTTGTTCAAAAGCTTCCATAAGACTGAATGAAATTGTTGCTTACTTTACTCTTTGGTGAGTATTTTCATTTTTGTTCGGCTGTATCCATATAAGAAGCCAATTTGAGTTCGGTTTACTCGTGCTGCTATGCATATGTTTGTGTGTTAACAAAAATATACGATATCCCAGTCATCATTTCGAAGATTGTTTTAACAAAAATTACCTTACTGTGTCTTCTTCGAGCACTTTTGATGATTAAAAACTGCTTAATCACATGCGCTATTAGACAAAGACTAGATAATGATTTTTGCTTTCTCTTAGAAAGTGATTTAGAGAAAAATTACATTAAATAAGACTCAAAAATGAGACGAAACTGATTAGAAAAGCGGATAAAAAGGACTCTCAAGAGCGGGTAAGGTAATATTTAATCCCAACAAAAGAATATTTTGTGATCAGCAAAAGGGCGCATTTATAACTGTTTTAATAGCACATATGAGTCAAAAAGACTCTACATGATCATTTATTGCATAAAATGCTTACTGGGATTTTATTCACTATCTGTAGAAACAGGTTTTTTAAGTAAAACAAATCTGCATACAAAATCAATTCTATTTCGTTCACAATGACACGGTCACTTTGTTTACTAGCTACTAGTAAAATAAGAAAATAGTATTATAATACACCGTAATGATGAATTGTACTTCTCAATTAGTTTATTTTTAATGTGCCATAAGAAGTTCGGTTTGTGCTAAGAAAAGCGTGAATATATGTTTCCCAGGGCGAAGCTTCATCATTGCACTATGATTGAGTTGAGCTCCGCGGCTATTCATAATGTGAATAGCTCGTGTCAAAAATTTTTGGTAGTTGGGAATGGCGTTTGTGTTAAGAAAGGCATAAACGCATGTTTCCCAGGGCAAGGCTCGATCATTGCACATTGATTGAGCTGAGCTCCGCGGTTATTCTTAATGTGGATAACTGTTGAAACAAAATTTTGGAAATGGCGTTTGCCTCCGTTCCGACATTAAATAACAAAGTTTAAAAATTTATTGTAATTAACATCTGACAAAAAATAGTATTTTTCTAAACAACAATTTTTTTTACAGGGTATATAAATATTTTATGGCTTACCTACCTACTACTTTTGAAAGCAAGTATGCAGGGTTTATACATGTACTAAAAATACAACTCTTAAAACCATACTATTTTTTCAACTCTAAAAATTTCAGAATTTTGTAAAAATAAAATAAAATACCGATTTATTTTAATATGCGCTTATTATGGATATACATATACAGAACATATGAATATTATTTATAGTATTTTGATATTGGCAACAGTAGTATGTATCAATTTGTAACATTTTGTGATGTTATAAAAATCGCAGAATATTGATATTGATTTTATATAGTTTCTTTTATTAATTAATTAACTTAAATATTACACCAAAAAATATTGATATTGATGAATTTTTATCTTATTAACACAACGA
The DNA here is from genome assembly GCA_963682025.1 of Cordilura impudica. NCBI lineage: Eukaryota > Metazoa > Arthropoda > Insecta > Diptera > Scathophagidae > Cordilura > Cordilura impudica. The sequence continues at coordinate 198,209,539 of OY821520.1, read as the reverse complement.
CCACAAAAACAACATGCACAGCTATGACAAAATACAAAATTTAGGAAAACAATATAGGAAAACGTCATATTTTTTTTACCTTTTCAGTGATTTCTCGGCACCTATGAAACCTATTGTCATGATTTAAAAACAGGAACCTTCTCAAGATGTTAGTGAATCATTCTCACTAAAAACAAGCGCCCTATCTGCCCTATTGAGGGCGTTATCACAAGAACACATATTCAAATCATATTTTCTCATGACTTTTTAATTCTTCGCTCAATTCTCGGGACCAGATTAACCGATTTGGACGATTTTAAATAGCAAACTTCTCAGGATGTTAGTGAATCATTTTTTATACCAAGGAGCACCCTAGCTATCCGATTGAAGCCGTCATCGTGATTTCCACAGACGGACAGACGGACAGACGGACAGACGGACAGCCGGACAGACGGACAGACGGACATCGCTACATCAACTTCGCTTGTTATAAGGATCACAAATATATATATTTTATGGGGTCCAGAATTTTTTTTCTAATTATTACAAACGGAATGACAAACTTATATATACCCTCTGCACACTGGAGTGGAGGGTATAATTAGGTTAAACTATTGCTAGCTGTTGTTTTAATTTCAGAAAAATTTGATTTTTTTTTTATCAAAAATAAATGGTTACTACTCGCAAGCAATCATCAATAATGACCTGCTGTCCTTTCTATAAGGTTGGAAGGATTGTAGTATTTAGCTGTTGTACCGTTTAATATTAGGGCTGTTCTGAAATATTTATTAAATTACTATATTTGTGACAAATTTGCACTTTAGTGGAATAGAACTTCTAGGGAACAAGAGGGAACCACCCGGAGAAAGGTGAAAGTGTTCTCTTTAACCCTATATATAGTTTTGCACCCGCCATGACCCTCCGCACTGTGGACCATATTTTGAGAAGGCGGCCAAAAATCATTTTTTGTATGTTACCGATTTTAAAGTTATGTTATTCATTTGAAAGTAAATACCAGTGAACCTCAAAGCTCTTAATGTTAGAAACATGGTATCACTGAGTCATTCCGAAATTAAAAAAAAAAAATAAAAAAGGTCAAAATTTCACGAAAATCTCCTACTTAATAGAGCATAACTCCTGCCCATCAAAAGCCATCAAAAACAAGTGAGAAAATTATAGTCGGTTTAGACTGACTGTATAATAAAACATACCATGGTTTAGAGACCATATCTCTTCGATCCAACAAATTGGATATAGAAAATAAGCATGAACCAATTTTGAGTTGCATTGTTATTCATTTTTTTGGCTGCAGATATGAAAAAGTTCATATCGGGTGCTATATTTATATGGGGACTAGGTCGCAAAATTTATATTCGCGAACACTAAGCAGATAATTGCACCAGAGATATATCACAATAGATAAATTTGATCACAGGAGCACTGAAGGGTTAAATAAATAAAAATTAACCAAATTATTTTTCTTAAATTCTAAATAGTGGTATCAACGAGTTTAATAGAAAATCTCGTTTTAGGCCATTTTTATTTTAAAATATCTTAAAATCCAAAGTTGGCCTTGGCAAATAATGGGTTAACGTTCTCGGATTTATCCCAAATTTTTGGAACGAAACTTCTACATATTTGGTTATTATATTTTAAGTGTCGCATTTAAAAATTACAACATATTTGAATTTTTTTAATAAATTATCTTTTATTAGTTTGGGGTCATATGTGACCCCAATTCCAAAAGGGTTAATGGAGTCATATTATTTTTTTTCCGAAACCCTAGGCTATTAAGATAAAATATAATATTTAAAAGTAGAAGAGTGATGAATTTTTAATACAAAGTATTTAGAAAGAGTACATTTACAGAATATTTCACAAAAATCCAATTGTTCTCGAAATCCGCGAAAATAAAATCCTTGTCAAAAAAATTCTGGCAGATGGATTTACTTAAAAATTTACACAGTTAATCTGCAACATGTATTTAATAAAACCTTAAAGTGATAGATTCATTTTTTTAAATTGTGTTAAAGAAAATTTTTTCAAACTTGAAAAAGGAGTTTTAAAAATTTTATCAAAAAATTTCCAATTTTCGGTCTCAATGCGCAATAGGTTAACAATATGGCAATAAAACAATACTTCATATCTGAGTACTTATAAGTATAGAGACCAACAAAGAATGATGGCTTTTATCAATTTCTCAAAGTTGAAAAAAATGCCATCAAATTTCATGACCTAGTTTTTTTTTGGCACAAAAGTGGTCTGGGGCATTTGCTATTTCTTGGCGAGGTTTCATACGATTTTGAAGTTTTACAGCCCTTTGAAAGATTAATTTAATACTGATCCCGAATTATGTAACAGCTTGTCGGAAAAATTAAATTATAGAACGAGATTTTCGTAAAATCTGAAAAAAAGTCATATTTTCCCCATATAAACACACTTGAAATTTTCAATCGCTTTGCGCCACGACTAAACGTTTTTTGATTGGCCCAAAACTTTGTATTTATCAGTTTTTTTGCTATTCGCATATTTCTAGAGGTGAGACCGACAGTTTGAACACTTTTTTTTATTAAGGGCCACCCTAATAAATATATTTTTTAAGGAAGTTTTTTTAATTTTTAATATAAACGGTAAAAGTAAATTATAATTATTCTTCATTTAGTTGGAATATTGCTTCCCAATGTTCAATATTTATTTCAGTATTATTTCTGTCCAGTAGTAGCAGACTTTATGGTTATTCATCAAAGTCCATATATTCTACTTTCCATTGATTTCGAGGGATGAATGTATCTGACAATGATGCTTAAAAGAATTAATTACAATTTGAAAAATTTCATTATTTTTTTAAGTAGAGTAAAAACCCCCAAGTACTTCATAGAAGCCAATGAAATTCATTATTTAAAACAGCCGGCATCATAATAATACCCAAAGTTTGATCCCTATAATCCTGTTTTGAGACCTTAGAAGTCACATGATAATTAAAAAAAAAAACCGAATGATTCTTGGCTACAAATTATTAATATTAAAAAAGGAAATTTTAAAATAATTTTATTTAATACAAAAAAACAAAAATCATAAAAACAGGTAAGAAACTAAAGAAACTAAAGTTTTTAATTTTTAATTTTTAATTTTTAATTTTTAATTTTTAATTTTTAATTTTTAATTTTTAATTTTTAATTTTTAATTTTTAATTTTTAATTTTTATTTTTTAATTTTTATTTTTTAATTTTTAATTTTTAATTTTTAATTTTTAATTTTTAATTTTTAATTTTTAATTTTTAATTTTTAATTTTTAATTTTTAATTTTTAATTTTTAATTTTTAATTTTTAATTTTTATAATTTTTAATTTTTAATTTTTAATTTTTAATTTTTAATTTTTAATTTTTTAATTTTTAATTTTTAATTTTTAATTTTTAATTTTTAATTTTTAATTTTTAATTTTTAATTTTTAATTTTTAAATTTTTAATTTTTAATTTTTAATTTTTAATTTTTAATTTTTAATTTTTAAATTTTTAATTTTAAATTTTAAATTTTAAATTTTAAATTTTTAATTTTTAATTTTTAATTTTTAATTTTTAATTTTTAATTTTTAATTTTTAATTTTTAATTTTTAATTTTTAATTTTTAATTTTTAATTTTTTTAAATTGTGTTAAAGAAAATTTTTTCAAACTTGAAAAAGGAGTTTTAAAAATTTTATCAAAAAATTTCCAATTTTCGGTCTCAATGCGCAATAGGTTAACAATATGGCAATAAAACAATACTTCATATCTGAGTACTTATAAGTATAGAGACCAACAAAGAATGATGGCTTTTATCAATTTCTCAAAGTTGAAAAAAATGCCATCAAATTTCATGACCTAGTTTTTTTTTGGCACAAAAGTGGTCTGGGGCATTTGCTATTTCTTGGCGAGGTTTCATACGATTTTGAAGTTTTACAGCCCTTTGAAAGATTAATTTAATACTGATCCCGAATTATGTAACAGCTTGTCGGAAAAATTAAATTATAGAACGAGATTTTCGTAAAATCTGAAAAAAAGTCATATTTTCCCCATATAAACACACTTGAAATTTTCAATCGCTTTGCGCCACGACTAAACGTTTTTTGATTGGCCCAAAACTTTGTATTTATCAGTTTTTTTGCTATTCGCATATTTCTAGAGGTGAGACCGACAGTTTGAACACTTTTTTTTATTAAGGGCCACCTAATAAATATATTTTTTAAGGAAGTTTTTTTAATTTTTAATATAAACGGTAAAAGTAAATTATAATTATTCTTCATTTAGTTGGAATATTGCTTCCCAATGTTCAATATTTATTTCAGTATTATTTCTGTCCTGTAGTAGCAGACTTTATGGTTATTCATCAAAGTCCATATATTCTACTTTCCATTGATTTCGAGGGATGAATGTATCTGACAATGATGCTTAAAAGAATTAATTACAATTTGAAAAATTTCATTATTTTTTTAAGTAGAGTAAAAACCCCCAAGTACTTCATAGAAGCCAATGAAATTCATTATTTAAAACAGCCGGCATCATAATAATACCCAAAGTTTGATCCCTATAATCCTGTTTTGAGACCTTAGAAGTCACATGATAATTAAAAAAAAAAACCGAATGATTCTTGGCTACAAATTATTAATATTAAAAAAGGAAATTTTAAAATAATTTTATTTAATACAAAAAAACAAAAATCATAAAAACAGGTAAGAAACTAAAGAAACTAAAGTTTTTAATTTTTAGATTTTAGTTTTTAATTTTTAATTTTTAATTTTTAATTTTTAATTTTTAATTTTTAATTTTTAATTTTTAATTTTTAATTTTTAATTTTTAATTTTAATTTTTTTTTTTAATTTTATTTTTTAATTTTTAATTTTTAATTTTTAATTTTTAATTTTTAATTTTTAATTTTTAATTTTTAATTTTTAATTTTTAATTTTTAATTTTTAATTTTAATTTTTAATTTTTAATTTTTAATTTTAATTTTTAATTTTTAATTTTTAATTTTTTAATTTTTAATTTTTAATTTTTAATTTTTAATTTTTAATTTTTAATTTTTAATTTTTAATTTTTAATTTTTAATTTTTAATTTTTAATTTTTAATTTTTAATTTTTAAATTTTAATTTTTAATTTTTAATATTTTAATTTTTAATTTTTAATTTTTAATTTTAAATTTTTAATTTTAAATTTTAAATTTTTAAATTTTTAATTTTTAATTTTTAATTTTTAATTTTTAATTTTTAATTTTTAATTTTTAATTTTTAATTTTAATTTTTAATTTTTAATTTTTAATTTTTAATTTTTTATTTCTTAATTTTTAATTTTTAATTTTTAATTTTTAGTTTTTAATTTTTAATTTTTAATTTTCAATTTTTAATTTTTAATTTTTAATTTTAATTTTTTAATTTTTTAATTTTTAATTTTTATTTTTTAATATTTAATTTTTAATTTTTAATTTTAATTTTTAATTTTAATTTTCATTTTTAATTTTTATTTTTAATTTTTAATTTTTAATTTTTAATTTTTAATTTTTAATTTTTAATTTTTAATTTTTAATTTTTAATTTTTAATTTTTAATTTTTAATTTTTAATTTTTAATTTTTAATTTTTAATGTTAATTTTTAATTTTTAATTTTTAATTTTTAATTTTTAATTTTTAATTTTTAATTTTAATTTTTAATTTTTATTTTTAATTTTTAATTTTTAATTTTTAATTTCTAATTTTTAATTTTTAATTTTTAATTTTAAATTTCTAATTTTTAATTTTCAATTTTTAATTTTTAATTTTTAAATTTTTAATTTTTAATTTTTAATTTTTAATTTTTAATTTTTAATTTTTAATTTTTAATTTTTAATTTTTAATTTTTAATTTTTAATTTTTAATTTTTAATTTTTAATTTTTAAGTTTTAATTTTTAATTTTTAATTTTTAATTTTAATTTTTAATTTTTAATTTTTAATTTTTAATTTTTAATTTTTAATTTTAATTTTTAATTTTTAATTTTTAATTTTTAATTTTTAATTTTTAATGTTTAATTTTTAATTTTTAATTTTTAATTTTTAATTTTTAATTTTTAATTTTAATTTTTAATGTTTAATTTTTAATTTTTAATTTTTAATTTTTAATTTTTAATTTTTAATTTTTAATTTTTAATTTTTGATTTTTGATTTTAATGTTTAATGTTTAATGTTTAATGTTTAATGTTTAATGTTTAATGTTTAATGTTTAATGTTTAATGTTTAATGTTTAATTTTATTTTTTATTTTTTAATTTTTAATTTTTATTTTTAAATTTTTAATTTTTAATTTTTAATTTTTAATTTTTAATTTTTAATTTTTATTTTAATTTTTAATTTTTTAATTTTTAATTTTAAATTTATTTTAATTTTTAATTTTTAATTTTTAATTTTTATTTTTAATTTTTAATTTTTAATTTTAATTTTTAATTTTATAATTTTTAATTTTTAATTTTTTATTTTTAATTTTTAATTTTTATTTTTAATTTTTAATTTTTAATTTTTAATTTTTAATTTTTTATTTTTAATTTTTAATTTTAATTTTTATTTTTAATTTTTAATTTTTAATTTTTTATTTTTAATTTTTTTAATTTTTATTTTTAATTTTTAATTTTTAATTTTTAATTTTAATTTTTATTTTTAATTTTTAATTTTTATTTTTAATTAATTTTTAATTTTAATTTTTATTTTTTATTTTTAATTTTTAATTTTTAATTTTTATTTTTAATTTTTAATTTTTAATTTTAATTTTTAATTTTTTAATTTTTTATTTTTAATTTTTATTTTTAATTTTTAATTTTTAATTTTTAATTTTTAATTTTAATTTTTAATTTTTAATTTTTAATTTTTATTTTTAATTTTTAATTTTTAATTTTTAATTTTTAATTTTTAATTTTTAATTTTTAAATTTTTAATTTTAATTTTTAATTTTTAATTTTTAATTTTAATTTTTAATTTTTAATTTTTAATTTTTAATTTTTAATTTTTATTTTTAATTTTAATTTTTATTTTTAATTTTTTAATTTTTCATTTTTTATTTTAAATTTTAATTTTTAATTTTTAATTTTCAATTTTTATTTTTTAATTTTTAATTTTTAATTTTAAATTTTAAATTTTTTAATTTTTACTTTTTAATTTTTAATGTTTATTTTTTTTTTAATTTTTAATTTTTAATTTTTAATTTTTATTTTTTAATTTTTAATTTTTAATTTTTTAATTTTTAATTTTTAATTTTTAATTTTTAATTTTTTAATTTTTATAATTTTAATTTTTAATTTTTAATTTTTAATTTTCAATTTTTATTTTTTAATTTTTAATTTTTAATTTTAATTTTTAATTTTTAATTTTACTTTTTAATTTTTAATGTTTATTTTTTAATATTTAATTTTTAATTTTTAATTTTTAATTTTTAATTTTTAATTTTTAATTTTTAATTTTTAATTTTTAATTTTTTAATTTTTAATTTTTAAATTTTAATTTTTAATTTTTAATTTTTAATTTTTAATTTTAATTTTTAATTTTTAATTTTTAAATTTTAATTTTTAATTTTTAATTTTTAATTTTTAATTTTATTTTTTATTTTTTAATTTTTAATTTTTAATTTTTAATTTTTAATTTTTTATTTTTTAATTTTTAATTTTTAATTTTTAATTTTATAGTTTTTAATTTTTTAATTTTTAATTTTCAATTTTTAATTTTTAATTTTTAATTTTAATTTTTTAATTTTTAATTTATTTATTGTAGATTTAATTTTTAATATTTATTTTTAATTTTTAATTTTTTAATTTTTAATTTAACTTTTGTAAAAATTATCTCT